>JABAKD010000004.1:12009021-12385947 GCA_012845835.1 Undaria pinnatifida
GAACTATGCCTAAATGCGTGCTCTTCGTCTTTCAGGAATACAAATGTACTTCACATGTTTGCGGTGTGTGCGTTCAAGTTCCTGCTTCCAGCATGTTTTTTTTGGCACTGCGCTCCTTTACATCTTAAGTTGTGGTTTTCCTGTCTCTATCCTTGACAAGCGCGTGCCTGGTGTTTATGCACTGCGATAATTTATTTTTGATGATCGACTTAGAGAGAGCTATTAATAAGTGTACAGGACCTAGGTGCTACCTGAGAGGTGGGAGGATATGCCAAGCAAGTCCTCCGACGTGCCCATCATGGACTGGGCGAATGGATGATAATAACAAACTCATGATCATAATCGTCTCTATCCTGTACCGTTGTACTTTATATGGACCTCTTGGCATTTTCAAGTCGCCAGTTGCGCCATTTGTGCTTCTCTTCCGCCTTTCTACTGAATGTCTATTCCTCCTTCCGCAAGCGTAGCGGGCGGCGCCCAGCCGCCCGCGAGCGAAGCCCTTGTATAATAATACGCTTTCTTCTCTTCTCTTTCCTTTCCTTCTCTTCTTTGTTTGTTCTTTGTTTCTGTTTTCCATTTGACTTGCGTCTGTCGTGCGTATGCGTAGTGACAGATACTACGTGTAATATATACGTGGTAGTCTTTCTTGTGTGGCAAGCGGTATGGTCGGTTTTTGCAGGCGCGAGTAGTGAGACGTATGCACCGGTATAGACCTGGCACATCGTAGACTGACTCAGATTTCACTTTTATTCGAGCGAAGCGAGTTTCTAATCTACACCTGGGCCTCGCAATATAGGCTCCCATGAAAAAAAAATAGTTTGCGTGCGTGTCTTCGACTAAAATTGATTTTAGTGTGGTATCATTTGATTTTAGACTGCAGGTGGAGGCAGACCACCACGGAGCAACAAAACACACACATTGTGGGATCATTCGATTTTATGTTACGGCAAGCCAACGTGGGAACATAAAAAATACGGTGGGCCGTAGTCTGATGATTACGACTCACCGGGCGCAGATGCAGTGGTGGGTAGCTCTGTGGGTGTGGGAAGGACGTTTCATCTAAAAAGCGGTTTCATCCGCCGGATCGTAACGCCAGACCCAGGTGGTAGCGCATGTTGCGTCCACCTGATATCACCTGGTGTTTAGTCTGTTAACACCACCCAAAAAGATAGAAAAAGTGCAATCAAAAGTGCAAAGTTAAAAAGGCATATCAACTGTTCACCCGTGCATAAACGACTGCTCGCTTGTGCATCCACCTCATCCATCAACTGTCATCTCACGTGCTTGCGAGACCAACGGTTTAACTTCGCTCAAAGTCTGGAGTTTCGGATCAACCAGAGGAATCAAAGGTACTGCTGGATACTGAATACGAACTCTCAAGGCAGCAGGTGAGTCATAACTAGTCCCGTGGAAATATAGTTGCGCAGGTCCGACTCGCTGCCGTATCATGGTGAACCCAGGGAGATCACCCAGGGAATGGTGAACTTGCCGGAGATGGTAATCCTGTAGATGGTGGAGAGATTGGACCAGGACATGAGGATAGGAGTACAGCTTACAACAAGAACACTGCTGTAGATGTTGAAGACGTGGAATCTGATCTAGAAAAAAATGAATTTGCAATTTATAGTAACGTGCAGGGGGTACAGACGGTCTGAATCATGTCATCAGGTATAGAGCTTTTGTTTTCATGCACCGTGACGGTACGAGAATAGAAAGCGTAATGCGTGAACCACGTAAGTACGCGTGCCGAACGCTGTGGATCTGGGAAGAGGTACGTAAGCAGGTAAGCATAACGCGCGCGTAGATGTCACGTGCTATATGGTGTCACCACAAGGGGAGTGTTGCTAATTAAGCTGATCTCGTTGCCAACAGGATAGTAGGTTAAAAAAATACGAGCGGTATGTTTTTCAATTTTTCTAGAAACGCTTGTTGAATATACTGCTTTTACTACGCTTGTGCAACAGGGTAGAGCAAATACACTGTTTTTACTATGCCCGCGCAGCAGGGTAAACCATTGTGTAATAATATGCATGCCTCATCTTGTTACACTTTTTTTATGCTCAATTGTTCCTGTGAGACGAGACATCAATGCCCAAACACATGCATGCTTCGCTCGAGTCTTTCCGGGTTTGATGTCATGAAATGTTCATACTTGCACCAATGCCGTGTCAACCATATAGCAAGCTTCAAGTCGCAATGTCAACTCGCATGTTTCAAGTCATCTTTGTGGCTGTAGGAGCACGTCCACGGTAGCCGAGTACAAGTACACGTACGAAAAAAAGGACACCCGGGTACTGTTGCTACTGCTGCTGTGAGTTTCGTCAGCCATCACAAGCTGCTTGCAAGGAGGACTGCTAGTCTAGACGTCGTCTATGTGAAGAGGACGGTCAGACAGGGACACAGGCGTCACGCCTCACCGCAGCTAGACTACAGCTAGCTGTTGTTGGGCTGCAGCTGGGATACGTGTGGGTTGATAGTCTCGCTTGACGCAGGTAGAAGTACGGTCGTAAATGCGCAGGTAGAAGTGCAGTTGCATGCCGAGCCAATTTTGGTTGAAATAATGTATAGAATATAGTATGGAAAAAAGGAGTAGTCTAAATATGAATGAATTCTAAAGGATGTTGAAGAAATTCCCATCGCAGTTCAACTCTATTTTATCATGTTGAAAATCTCGCACGTACGTGTAGAAAAATTTCGCTTGAAACAGTATCACACGAACCCCACACGCTGCAGGACAACCACAGGGACAACCACAGGCAGACACCGCAGAAATAGAAGCAGCAGTACAGCAGGCCACATGAGTGATGAGAATCGGTGGTCGTGATCTCTAGATAGTTGGGGCGAGGAATGAAACGCTTGATAGTTCATACATGATGAGGAATCACGCAGTCCATGCTACGCACAGAGAACGAAACGAGATTCTCCCCGCTTTGACTGACACACTGTCTTTTTTGTATGAGCTGCAGACGAAACGTTGGTACGTATGCATCAATGGTATAAATTGTTCCGCAAAGCATGTATTATTTTTTTTGCTTTCGTGCTTACGACGACTACTCGTACTTTTGCATTGTTGTACGAGGGATGTATGTTATCACGCTGTATACATGCGTATCATATGTTTGTTCTGGATGTCGTTTGTGATATGCTCTTGTTTTTTTTTGTGCTGCACCTAAACTGACCGGGTACCTGCCTGAAAAAAATATTTTGTACGTCAGAAGTTTGACCAATCAGATCAGTGCGATAATTCAGAATCGTATGAGCGATAGCATTGGGCACACCTGGCCCAGCTGTGTAGGCGACGACCTGCACGCGGAGCGCGTAGGGGAGCAGAGTCAGAGCTTACAGGTCCAAGGTGTGATACAGGCTAGTTTAAGTTCGTGCACTCCCTGACGATGGAGGAGTGCAAGTCACCGGAGGCTGAAGCTCTCGTGGCTGCTGCTGTACGCGGTCCTAATCAGGCCGCCTCGGCTGCTGCTCGAGTCGAGGCTCATGCTGCTGTCGCCGCTGTGCAAGCTGGGGTCAACAAACGCCGTGCCGAAGCTCTGGCTACTGTGCAAGCTGAGTCCCTGCCTGCTAGTAAGCCTTGCCTACTTGCAAGTTGGGTGAGTATTTATGAGGCAGGATGCTGAGAAGGGAGTAACATGGACTGCTGTTGAGCCAGCAAAATAATGTAACAGGTGAGTGAGGTGGTAGTAATGAAAATATTATTATTTTGCAAGCTGTGTGTGATACTACTCCGATCGCGCGTATTACGTATTATACATCATTTGCTCATGCATAATATACCTACTACTGCCGTATAGACTACAATTGTATATGGTCAAAACAGTGTACGGTTGTGAGTATAGAGTATTCTATGTATGCGTTATTATCGCGGTAACTTGTTTGTTGCACTTTGTAGTCTATAGCACGATAAATCGATTGATCTGTCTGGAGGATTAGCAATATTTATTGCTGTACGGAAGAATAGTATACAGGTTGGTCTTGTTTATTTTACCTTGTATAGAACAGTACACAAGTTGGTATTTATACTACGCGAAATCGTAATCTACGGGCTTCCAAATATCTAACTGCTGAATAACACGAGCATCATCTCCGAACAAGAAGTCAGTTTCGATTTTCCACGAGAGAGTTTTATTTTAGCGACCAGACCAAAAAAATCTGAAGCTCGGAATGGGATCCGCATAATAATTAGCCTTTATCTTTGGGCAGGCTGTTTATTCCACATTTCACAGTAGTACCGCGAGTTTTGTGTCGAATATCAGGTACTATTATTATAAAAATTAAAATACACTCCAGCTGTGAGATCGAAGATTTCGTCGAAACTCATCTTTGCAAGCTGTGTGTGATACTCCGATCGCGCGCATTACGAGTTGTGTGTCCTCATTAAGGATATAGGTCGGCGACTCCCCTTGCAACTACAGTGTAGCTATCAGGGTCAACAGGATGATTTTAGTCAGTCTGTGCGCGGAAACTATAAAACCCGTTTCTGAGGGGGACAAAATCTGACAGCTGTGTAAAAGAAAAAAAAAAAAAAAAAAAAAAAAAAAAAGGAAAAGAAAAAGGGGGGGGCCCGGTTTTGATCAAAAGCGAGCGGGTTTGGAGGGGGGCGGGAGGGGGGGGGGGGGGGGGGGGGGGGAAAGGGGCAATTTGTGCATGTAAGCTATAAATCCTTTCGAGGGGATAAATCTGACGGTTTTGGCACCAGTATATTATTGGGGGCGGGGGGGGGGGGGAGGGGGGTTGGGGCGGGGGGGGGGGGGGGGGGGGGGGGGGAGCTCGATATGTGTCTGGAAACTATACATTATTTTGAGGGGATAAATGTGACATTTTCGGAAATAATACATCAGTTGATCATGTATATCCTGGGGTAAGTCGCTGTGCAAGCTGGGGTCAACAAACGCCGTGCCGAAGCTCTGGCTACTGTGCAAGCTGAGTCCCTGCCTGCTAGTAAGCCTTGCCTACTTGCAAGTTGGGTGAGTATTTATGAGGCAGGATGCTGAGAAGGGAGTAACATGGACTGCTGTTGAGCCAGCAAAATAATGTAACAGGTGAGTGAGGTGGTAGTAATGAAAATATTATTATTTTGCAAGCTGTGTGTGATACTACTCCGATCGCGCGTATTACGTATTATACATCATTTGCTCATGCATAATATACCTACTACTGCCGTATAGACTACAATTGTATATGGTCAAAACAGTGTACGGTTGTGAGTATAGAGTATTCTATGTATGCGTTATTATCGCGGTAACTTGTTTGTTGCACTTTGTAGTCTATAGCACGATAAATCGATTGATCTGTCTGGAGGATTAGCAATATTTATTGCTGTACGGAAGAATAGTATACAGGTTGGTCTTGTTTATTTTACCTTGTATAGAACAGTACACAAGTTGGTATTTATACTACGCGAAATCGTAATCTACGGGCTTCCAAATATCTAACTGCTGAATAACACGAGCATCATCTCCGAACAAGAAGTCAGTTTCGATTTTCCACGAGAGAGTTTTATTTTAGCGACCAGACCAAAAAAATCTGAAGCTCGGAATGGGATCCGCATAATAATTAGCCTTTATCTTTGGGCAGGCTGTTTATTCCACATTTCACAGTAGTACCGCGAGCTTTGTGTCGAATATCAGGTACTATTATTATAAAAATTAAAATACACTCCAGCTGTGAGATCGAAGATTTCGTCGAAACTCATCTTTGCAAGCTGTGTGTGATACTCCGATCGCGCGCATTACGAGTTGTGTGTCCTCATTAAGGATATAGGTCGGCGACTCCCCTTGCAACTACAGTGTAGCTATCAGGGTCAACAGGATGATTTTAGTCAGTCTGTGCGCGGAAACTATAAAACCCGTTTCTGAGGGGGACAAAATCTGACAGCTGTGTAAAAGAAAAAAAAAAAAAAAAAAAAAAAAAAAAGGAAAAGAAAAAGGGGGGGGCCCGGTTTTGATCAAAAGCGAGCGGGTTTGGAGGGGGGCGGGAGGGGGGGGGGGGGGGGGGGGGAAAGGGGCAATTTGTGCATGTAAGCTATAAATCCTTTCGAGGGGATAAATCTGACGGTTTTGGCACCAGTATATTATTGGGGGCGGGGGGGGGGGGGGGGGGGGGAGCTCGATATGTGTCTGGAAACTATACATTATTTTGAGGGGATAAATGTGACATTTTCGGAAATAATACATCAGTTGATCATGTATATCCTGGGGTAAGTCGTACAATCAGTGAGTAAAGAGAGGGTGGAGTGTTCGAGGGGGTGGGGTTGGGATGGGTTGGGGGGGGAGAAGGGGGCGTTCGAGGTGGGGGGGGGGGGGGGGGGGGGGGACACAGCGGCATGGATGGCTCTCGAAAGATATCCTGTGCGTGAAGTGTTTATTTATGTGGCGGATTTCGATATTTGGTGGGGCGTTTGAGTAAGGGAGAGCAAGAGGGGGGGGGGGGGGGGGGGGGGAATATTATTATAGTACATACCATA
Organism: Undaria pinnatifida; assembly: GCA_012845835.1. Lineage (NCBI taxonomy): Eukaryota > Phaeophyceae > Laminariales > Alariaceae > Undaria > Undaria pinnatifida. The sequence goes on from JABAKD010000004.1 coordinate 12,015,497, forward strand.
AACCATATAACTGGTACGAGTACTACTCGTATCATACGTACTGCTTGCTGTTGATATCGTATCCAGAATTATGTTATCCGATATCTGATATTTTAAAGATATACCAGGTATCAATACAAATACGAGAATGTTGTACTACATGCAGCATCATATACCAACACAATACCATTACTTGTTAATACATCACGATGGGCATATGGCATAACCGATATTACTGAGATATCGTATTTACTATTGGGTATACACGCGCTGTAACCGATATTAATGAGATATACTGGGTATAATACTGTATGACATATCGCGAGATAGTAACAAAATAAATTCCCCCGTAACACTGCATGCACGCTACTAGGTACTGCTGTACCAGGTATGTATTATTAATAGGATGCTATACTCGTACAGCATTATGATTATCACTATGTACTACTAGTACTACTACTGTAACAAAAACCAGTGTAATCTTGTTTTTTTTCTATACACAGTTTGATCAGAAAAAAATCAGGGGGGGTTGGCGAGTATTATAACGATGCAATGAAGATGAGAACATTACTGCTGCGCTCACTCCATCAAAATTACAGAGCAATGGGAACACAGGCTCTGGTAATCCAACCTTCCTAAGACGCTGTTTCGAATAGTCTCTTCAAAATCTTCGAAAGTATGCACGTACGACGTTGTACCGAAAAGGTTCCGGAAGTACTTGTAGTAAACCAGAGTATTGTTTAGAATCGAATAACGGAGGAGTAATGACCATTGTGCTCAGCCAAACACAGCATTGCTGCGGCCTGCAGAACAAGTGGCTAGCACGGAAAATATACGCAAAGCGTATTGAAAGCGTCGCGCGAAAGACGTTTTGACGGATCCTGAGTGTGCTATGCAACATTGACGCATCCTGGCCAGATAAAATTGATGCGATCGGAAGCACTGACGAACGAAAATTCATGGCGAAAAGCAAATTAGCCATATGAGTAAGCCGATGCTAGGTGACGGCATGTATGTATCCAGAAGTCAGACCGAAGTTTGTTGCCTTTCTGGAGGTTGAAATGGAACTAAACCTCGCAGAAAAATGCACCCCGTACGCCCAAACACAAGATAGTGGGGAGTCTCCTCCAAAGTTTTGGAGTATGCCGTGTTGTGCGCAAGCTGGACACACGGTAGTAATTCCGCCCAATTATCGCAAGCCAAGTTACTGTACATGGCAAGCGTATCGTGAACGGTGCTGTGGACACGCTCGAGAACAGAGTTCCCTTGCGGACGATAAGCGGCGGTACGTGTTTTCTTGTGCCCATAGACAAACTGCAATTCTTTCAAGAGTTGTTTTTGAAATTCCTTCCCTTGATCGGAATGCAGGGTTTCTGGTGGGCCGAACACCGAAAAGACGCGGTCAATAAGATGACGAACCACTACCGCAGCTTCCTTAGACTTGATAGGTATCAAAATGAGGAAACGCGTGAGGTGATCGATGACAGACAGGATAAATTGATTACCTTCCGACTTAGATTTGTATTCGACGACATCCACCGCAACAACTTGAAACGGTCTGGTGACCGGTCGGTGCCCGGTAGGCAGCCTAGGTGATCGGTGAGACGTTTTGCGGCGTTGACAAGGAAGACAGCTTTCAACATGTTCGGCAACGTCAGAGTGCACCGTGGGCCACCAATAATGATCTCGAACTTTGTCGAGGGTACCTGTAAAGGCTAGGTGACCACCTGACGAGGGGAGGTCATGGCAAGCGTTGATTACAAGTGTTCTCAACGATTTCGGCACCACTAACTGGTCACGAAAGGTGTTCCGCCTACGTAGGTGGGCAGGGACGTAAGACCGGCAAAGCAAACCTTCGTGGATGAAGAATTTACTCATGCTGGACTTTGATTGCTGGTGTGGGACGCGAGCTTTAGTAGGATTGGCTAGGTGGTCAAAGTACTGACAAAGTTCTTTCCTCTGATGAGCAAGCAATCGCAGCATCGACGACGGAGAAGACATATACGACAGATAGCTGCAAGTTGCGGTTCGGATGGAAGTGGTTTTCCATCCACCTCGCTAAAAATACGCGATAGCGTATCCGATACAACGTTAAGTTTTCCCGGAACGTGTTTGACGGTGAAATCGTAATTGTGAAGACAAATTGCCCAACGGGTGAGCGTATTGGACGTGTCTTGCATGTGGTACAAGTACGTGAGAGCTTGGTGGTCGGTACAACACGTAAAGTGGATACGGACGCCAATGGGTAAGAGCCCATACGACAGCAAGGCATTCTTTCATCGTAGGGCTATAGTGGCTTTGGCTACGAGAAAAACGCTTGCTATAGTATGCGACAATATCCAGCTCTTTGCCATCGGTGCTGCCCTTGGACGGTTGGGCTAGGAAAGCACCTACACCTTGCTCAGAAGCGTCGGTGTGAACGACGAAATCTCTCGAAAAATCGGGAAAGTGTAGGACAGGGGCTTCGGATAAAGCACCTTTAAGTTTCTGGAATGCGGCATCTTGTGCCGAACCCCAGGCCTTTTCAAAACTCGTGCGTCTGACGAAGCTCTTTCGAGTCAGTTCCACAAGCGGTGCCCTAAGGTAAGAATAATCTTTGACAAACCGACGGACGAAATTCGCCCTACCCAGAACAGAACGTAAGTCTTTAATGGATTTTGGCATGGGCAGGTCGTGAATCGCATTAATGCGGTCGGTACTGACGGAAATACCTTTCGCGGAAATAACATGATGACCGAGATAGTCGACTTCTTTCAGCCAAAATTGAATTTTGGACGGCTTGAGTGTCAAGCTTGCCACATGCAACGCTGCGAACATTTTCTCAAGAGAGACGAGGTGGCTTTCGAACGTGTGATTGATACGAATCAAATCGTCCATGTACGAAAGGATACCGGAGTCAGGGCCAAGGTGGCCTAGAGCTAAAGATATGACGTATTGAAACAGCCATGGTGCATTCGCTACTCCAAAAGGCATGCGCTTAAAACAGTACTTGCCTCGGTGTCACGAAGGCGGTGTGGTCGACGTGCCCCGGGTAGCTGCCAAAACGCGCTGAAATGTCGGCGACTGAAATGTAGAGGGTGTCTCCGACGGCGTCCAGGCAGGACTCGAGGTTGGGCATAGGTCAGCTCTTGCGGATGATGTAGCGCTTGAGGGTATGGCGGTAATCAACACAGAAACAATGGCTGCTTTATCAGAAATGACACAGGCAGAGATGGAGCAGGCATATGGAAAGGGGACAGCGCCCTCTGCTGAATTTGACCAAGAAGCCTGAAGGTGCGCCCCAGAGGATCATCCTCTGGGGAGCATTGAATCGCATCACAGGCAAGAAGAGGAAGCAACGCATGCAATATCAGACTGCGCGCCTGTCAAAAATGGAGGAGGGACACGACAGGCATGGGTCAAGGCCACCATTTGGCACCCTACTAGAAGCAGTTGCCGATTGCCTGTGGACGTTCTAATAGACACAGGAGTAGGGGGAGGGAATTATGCGTAGGAGTCTTTCGTTCGCTCAGTAGAGCGAAACGCAAGGGTGGGGGGGAGTATAATTAGCTCCAAGGGAAAAGGTTTGCTTAGGGCCGCGAATCCTATCCAGAGTGGAGTTCCCCCCCACGAACATCGTTGGGTCGTGCGACATTCCGTTAGTGTTCATGCCGGAAGACCGAGTGAGAAGGATGACGGTCAGGGTGGTAGAGGGGCTACCATATGGGTTGATTCTAGGCGCTGCGTTCCTTAGGGAGCACGAGAGCGTACTCAATTTAGCGGAGGGAGGAGGCTTTAAGCCAACTCCAGAATCGCCATGGGTACCGCTGAGATCGATGGCCCCCAACCACAAGATCGACAGTTAGTACTGGTCATACCAACGCAACCATACGACATGGAGCTGGGAGCTGAGTTGGGGGTAGCCAGGGGTGTGCAATGGTGGTACCCGGGCAACCCTCTACAATGCAAAGTCGTCAATCGAACGAAAACCGCGATGACCATACAGCAAGGTGTTGTGGTAGCGAAGGTATTTGCAACCAACTCCAGTGATACAGAGAGAATGCGGTTGCTACTTGATCGGTCGGTGGAAAAAGAGCCCGTTCCAGCTGTCGAGGGAGAAAGCGGAGGAACGGAGAGGCCAACGGGTGACCTCGAGGAAGTTGCAGTTGACACAGCCGAAGCCAACATGGGGCAGTTGAGTCAGGGTTGCAAGGCAAACTTGTTAGAACTGTTGCGTGAATATCGTGATCGCGGACTGTTCCCGGCTAACCCCAAGGTAGTGCCAGCGTGCCACGGGGCTAAGCTACGGTTGCCTTAGGATGATTGCACACCCTATGCGGCTAAGCAACGATGATATTCCCCAGAGGAGGAAGCCATGATTCAGAGCGAGGTGACGAAACAGTTTCAAACCGGGGCCATCCGTAGATCGACATCAGCGTAGGCAGCCAATTGTGTCGTGGTTCGCAAGAAGGATGGACCGGGGGCTGAATACGTTGCTAAAGTCGGAGAGTGGAGGCCTAGGAGATATCCAAAGCATCTTTGACGGCATGAAGGGTGCGATCTGTTTTACGTCAATAGATCTGGCTTCAGGATTCACCCAACTAGAGATCGAAGAAGACGATAAGCACAAAACCGCATTCAGAGACGCCCACGGTACACTGTGGGAGCTCAACCGATTCGGGTTTGGAGTGAAGACTACCAGCAGGCTTTGCAGCCTTCGTTGGCGGAGCTCTCGGTCCGTTGAAAGGGAAGGGAGTCCAAAACTGGTTGGATGACATCATCACTTACACCCAACAGGTGGAAGGACATTTCGACCTATTGAGGCAAGTGTTAGAGAAACTATCGAGGGCCGGTCTGTCGGTGAACTTCTCTAAATCATGGTGGTGCTGTCCTCAGCAAGAGTTTGTGGGCATGGTGGTGGACAGGCTAGGAGTGCGCCCGTCACAGTCTAAGATCGACGCCGTTGCTCCACTTACTAGGGCCAACACGGTGGAGGAAGTGAGGGCACTGCTGGGTATGACAGGCTACCTAAGGAAGTTCGTCCCCCGATATAGCGCGCTGGTAGCGCCAATCTCGAATCTTCTTCGTGACAATCGTTTCGCGTCGAAACGAGCGAGGAAACTCAAGGTTTCATGGGGAGAGGAGCAAGACAAAGCGTTGGCGGCGCTAATCCTCGCTCTGACATCACCACCGATTTTGGCTATGCCAGACTGGAACAGGCCGTTCCAGCTCCACACGGATGCCAGCGAGTTAGGAGTAGGAGCAGTTCTTACCCAGACACATGAAGGTTCTGAACGTGTCTTGGGGTATGCTAGTCACCGGCGGTCTCGAACTGACGCTAGACGGTCACCTACGGAATGGTAAGTGATGGCGGTGTTGCGGGCGGTAGACCACTTCAGACTGTACGTATGGGACAGGAGATTTACTCTCATTGGGAAGTTCTAGAAATGGACATCCAAGACCTCAAACGAGAGTCTCAAGACGGAAACAGGTACCTGTTGGTTGTGGTGGATAGAGCCAGCAAGTTCCTGTTCGCAGATCCGTTGCCGTCGAAGGATGCCGTCGGGGTGAGTCGCAAGCTGTTAGAACTCCTTTTGACCTTAGGGGTGCCGTTGTCGATCCGGAGCGATGCTGGGGGGGAGTTCACAGCGCAGGTGGTGAAACATTTGTGCCAGTGGTTGAGAGTGTCGATAGACTATGGTCGCGCCAACTACCCCCGTGCCCAGGGAGCAGTCGAAAGGGTGGGGGGGTGGCTCCAGGAGGTATTATCCGAACTCTGCAAGTCTTGGCCTAGGATATGGGATCGGTATGTACCCCAGATCCTAGCCTACCCTCGTTGCCGACACCATTTCGTCTATTGTTCGGTCGGGATGCCCGCACACAGTTGGACTCGATAACCCCTGTCGTCGATGGTGTGGAATATCAAGGGGGATTGGACGCTTTCGTGGCGGATCAACAACAAGCGTTCAGAGAGGTACGCGAAGCCCTCGAGAAAAGGCAAGCTGCCAAGGATCAAAGTAGGCGAAGCTATAATGACGGCATAGGTCGTGCTTCTCCAGGGGGACAATCCAGGATCGGTGTCTACGTGTTGGTTAAGGAGGCAGCCAGCACACTATGGAGGGAAGGGGTTCACTCGAAGTTAGCACACGAACACTGGGCGGGACCATGGCAGGTATTCCGTATAATACATCCAGGCCTTAGTTACGCGGTGCATATGAATGGCCGCAGTATCAGGAAGAGAATGGTGTCTGCGGCGGACATCAAACCCTTTCATGAACGCCCGGTGGAATTTCGGCATGCTTTTGAGGACGAGTTCGCGCACTTGACATGAAGACCGGATGTTGGACTTGCTGAGGTTTCCATTGCGGCAGCACCGCTGTACACACTAATCGACCGTAAAGTTTCGTGGGTCACAGAAGGCACGTGGGGTCTGAGAATACAAGGGCAGGCACCTGGATGGCGTCGAATCTAACTGGCTGAACGAGGAAGAAGTACAAGAAAGCTTCACGCCACTACAGCTGGACGTGTTTCACGCTTTGTGGGAGAGGTATTATGGAGCGGATCACCGGACTCGCCCACCAGGAGTGCCTACAAGGGGGGAAAGGGAAGCAGTTTCCAGAGAAGAGGCGTTAAAGGCATTCCCGATAGGAACTAAAGTCAGGAGGGAGTTTGCAGACATCCGTGGCCGGAAGAAGGTGTTCGTAGGGGAGGTGTACGATTTCAGCAACCCATACAGGCGAGTGAGATACCCAGACGGTGACTGGGGGGAGCTGAATCGGCACGAGGTCAATCAAGGGAAGGGGTTAGCGACAGCTTCATCTTAGACCTGGGGAGTTGGTCCAGTTAAGAGCCATGGAGTCTGGAAAGGAGATGCAATGCCAGGAGCCAGGAAAAAGGGCGGTCTCAGCCTAAACCGTTTGCTTAGGCGGCAGGTCTGGCTGGGTGGAGTAGTTCCGTTGGCTAAAGCCGCATTGTTCTAAGCTCTGGAGGACAGTACCAGACTTGGGGGGGTGTTACGGCAAGCCAACGTGGGAACATAAAAAATACGGTGGGCCGTAGTCTGATGATTACGACTCACCGGGCGCAGATGCAGTGGTGGGTAGCTCTGTGGGTGTGGGAAGGACGTTTCATCTAAAAAGCGGTTTCATCCGCCGGATCGTAACGCCAGACCCAGGTGGTAGCGCATGTTGCGTCCACCTGACATCACCGGGTGTTTAGTCTGTTAACACCACCCAAAAAGAAAGAAAAAGTGCAATCAAAAGTGCAAAGTTAAAAAGGCATATCAACTGTTCACCCGTGCATAAACGACTGCTCGCTTGTGCATCCACCTCATCCATCAACTGTCATCTCACGTGCTTGCGAGACCAACGGTTTAACTTCGCTCAAAGTCTGGAGTTTCGGATCAACCAGAGGAATCAAAGGTACTGCTGGATACTGAATACGAACTCTCAAGGCAGCAGGTGAGTCATAACTAGTCCCGTGGAAATATAGTTGCGCAGGTCCGACTCGCTGCCGTATCATTTAGACTGCAGGTGGAGGCAGACCCCCACGGAGCAGGTAGAGGCAGACCACCACGGAGCAACAAAACGCACACACATTGTGGAATCATTTTATTTTAGACTGCAGGTGGAGGCAGACCACCACGGAGCAACAAAACACACACGCGCACAGCAGACCACACGGGCAAAAACAGCAGCACATAGTTTGCGTGCGTGTCTTCGACTGTACTTGACTTTAGTGTGGGATCATTTGATTTGAGACTGCAGGTGGAGGCAGACCACTACGGAGCAACAAAACACACACATTCTGGGATCATTTGATTTTTCACTGCATATGGAGGCAGACCACCACGGAGCAACAAAACACACACAGCAGACCACACGGGCAAAAACAGCAGCACACACCGCTCACACAGCCGGCACACAGCGCTCACACAGCGGGCGGCACACAGACAACGGGCGCAGCCGGCGACAGCGCTCACACAGGGGGCAGCACACAGACAACGGGCGTAGTGGCCAATAGTGTGCACATGCGTGTCTTCAATTGACACACACAGCAGACCACACGGGCAAAAACAGCAGCACACACCGCTCACACAGCCGGCACACGGCGCTCATACAGCGGGCAGCACACACAGACAACGGGCGCAGCGGGCGACAACAGTGGCCAGCGGAGAGCGGGCATGGAGAGTGTGTGCCCGCTAGGGGTGTGTCCGCTGAGTGTATCTACTGCTGTCTCGTGGTGAGAGTAGGTCATCATGGAGAGGCGTCCGTTGGGGGCGATTGACCCAAACTCGGTCCGTGCGCCAACGCCAGAAGGGCGACAGCAGACACTATGGCCCGTGGACGCACACGTCTGACGACAATTACATCTATCAGCTGTCGCTCGTTTTATCGACAGCTATTGTATCTTGTGTTTCTGGTGGAGGTATGAATTGCGTCAGCGTTATTCCTCAGCTCCAGAGTGACTGGAGCCTGTCCTGTGACCACGGACTTGATTATGCGAGTTAATGTGATAACAACAACACAAGGGCTCCGCAGGGTGCCCATGCTTTGGGTAGAGCAGGGCAGTGATAGTTTATGCCTGTGCACAAATCTGATTTACTACCTGGTATGTGGAATTATGGCGTATCTTTTGTTTTTTTTTATCCTCCGGCGGATGGGGAAAAATAAAGCTTTATTAGCTCACCACATCATCTTCGGAGATGCGCGGGAACCCATGGTTTCCCGAACTGATACAATGAAAAAAATAAGTGGTCCCAAATTTCATTATTATAAAAATTAAAATACACTCCAGCTGTGAGATCGAATATTTTGTCGAAACTCATATTTGCAAGCTGTGTGTGATACTCCGATCGCGCGTCTTACGGGTTGTGTGTCCTCATTAAGGATATAGGTCGGTGACTCCCCTTGCAACTACAGTGTAGCTATCAGGGTCAACAGGGTGATGTTAGGCAGTCTGTGCGCGGAAACTATAAAACCCGTTCCTGAGGGGGACAAAATGTGACAGCTGTGGAAGGAAATGCATGAGTTTATCAAGTGAATCCTGTAAGTCGAATATCCGGTGAGGGGAGGGCGGAGTTTTTAAGGACGTGGGGGCCTGATTTTGATCAAAAGGGGGGCGGGAGGGAGGGCGGGGACGGGTGGGGCAGGTCAATTTGTGCGTGGAAACTATAATTTTTTCTTGTGGGGGAGGGGGGGGGATGTGGCGGGGGGGGGCCGGGGGTGGGGGGGGAGGGCTTTAGGTCGCATAGATGTAGGGGTTTGCTATACGCGTGGTGCTAGGTCTAGGCGATGGTGTGGGTGGTGGGGAAGGAGGGGGCGTTGGGGGCGGGGGTGGGTGGGAATTGCAGCAGCGGCATGGACGGCTCTGAAACGATAACGAGGCGATATCCAGGGCGTGGAAGTGTTTATTACTATAGCGGATTTCGATAGTAGGTGGGGCGTTTAAGCAAGAGGAAGTGGGGGAAAAGAAGAGAAAAAAAAAAAAAAGCGCGGGGGGGGGAAAGGGTTTTCAAGAGGTTTAGGTCACATATAATATTAAAGTCAAGGATTTGGTCGACAGTGATGTTCGCAACATTGTGTGTGATCCTCCGATCGCGCGGATTAATCATATATATATGTAGGGGCTTGCTATACGCGCAGTGCTGGGTCTAGGCGATCGTGCGGGGTGTGGGGAAGGAGGGGGCGTTGGAGGGGCGGAGGGGGGATGAATGAAAGCTACGTCATGGATGGCTAGAAAGATCATGACGTGATATCACTTGCTTAGAAGTGTTTATTACTCTGGCCGATTTCGATTGTAAGTGGGGCGTTTGAACGAACTGGGCGGAGAACAAAGGGGGGGGAGTTGGAGCTACGGCATGGATGGCTAGATGGATAATGAGATGATATCAGCTGGCTGGTAGTGTTTACTACTCTGGCAGATTTTGATTTCAGGTGGTGCGTTTAAACAAGAGGGATCGGGGGGGGGGGGGGCGGGGGGGCGAGCATTTCAATATGTGCGCGGAAACTATAAACCCTTGAAGGGGACGAATCTGACGGTTGTAGCAAGAAGACACCCCTTTATAGTACCCGCCTGGTAATGTTTATTTTTCTAGAAGGTTTGATGTTACATGTAGTATGCAACCCAGTTCTTAGGTGTGGTAACCAACGTGTTAAAAGCTTCATAATTTGTTATGGTACATGGATCAGGAGCTAGAATATTTCAATCGATAGGTACAGTCATGTAGATACCATTATTTTCTGACATCGCTACTTACAACCAAGAGATGCAATATTGCCATTTCATTATTAGGGTCACCACGTGGGGGAGTGGGAAAAGCCTCTGAGTGGCACTACACTTTCCTGCACTTTTTCCTTCCTTGTTCCCCTTCATACATATTTTCGACTATTATTCCTAGTCCGATGGCTCTCCGGATTACTTGACTTCTGTCTCCGCGATTGAGTCGAAATACAAAGGCGAGCATACGAAATAGTATGTGAGTTGCAAGAAGACCAGCGAGACGCCGCCGAGGCAAGCCGAGCACAAATAGAGGCACGAGCAGAATGGAAGGGGGCACAGGCCAAAGAGAGCCATGCCCCACCAACTAATCTAGACCCATTTGATGCAGCAATCATCGAGCGAGAACGCCGCAAGGTCGATGGAGCACCAGCCAGAACAGCAGAGGACGTATTTGTGCCCGTTGACATGGACGTCTTATCGCACGGAGCAAGAAGAGCGATTTGATTTTTGGGGGCAAGAGGAGGAGGAAGAGCGAGTTTATTTTTGGTAAGAGCTGGGAGACGACGAGCAATGGTGGAACAACATGGTGATAGCTTAGCTAGGGTTGGTGGAAAAGCAACAGCAGGAATCACCGCCGCCGGCCTGGCCTGACAAAAACGATGGTACCGATGGACAGAAGCCGATATCGTCCGCGCCGAGGAGACGTTTATCGTGACGCTCACGTGCCGGGCAGTCATTGACGATATGCACCGTCAGGCCGGCGATGCGCAACGTGGGCGGATATTTGAGACGGTGGATGCGCAGGGGGGGGGGGGAACATGAGAGTCAGGAGAAGGATTGGGAGAGTAGGAGTCTTGGTGGTGGATTGAGGTTCGGCTTGTTCACGGGGCCTGGTGAGGAGCATGGACGGCGGAGAAGGCGCTGTCCGCTACGAGAGCGTCTACGTGAGAAATAGAAGATAGATCTAATCGTCTGGCGCAAGAGCACGTGTTCTATAAGGCACGTATTGCTTTCATTATTTTGTTGTCTTGCAGATTCGAGGTTTGGTTCGGTTGTTGGTTGGGTATTTAGGTCGGTAGTAGTCTATGGGGTAACGTGCGTTGAGGCTAGAGATGTGAATGGAAGGTAGTTCACGGCCAGCCGTAACTCCATGTGTTTCCTTTCCCCACTGACTGTACCTGCCCGGGACGCTCTCGTATCTTTGCTGCGTGTTCACCCCTAGTAGCTAGCAAGCATGATACTGTTGTGCTCCTAAATCGGGCACTCTTACAATAGTGGCGTTACGTATTTTCGAAGTTGGAATGGAAGTATCATTTTTTGTTCCTGGTACGGAACGTTGAAAACATGAATAATCTGGTAACTGGCGAGGTACTGATATCTGCCACCAGGTCACAAGTATATGCAAACTATTCTTGTTTGCACGTATCGCAAGAACGAGAGGTGATGGGCAGGGTGGTTGTGTTTCAACACACAACTGAATTGTCAACCCTGCCTGGTGTTATGCCTGAATTAATACCTCGAGTGCCTGGCATGTAAAATTGTTGTATAGTGGCGTATTTGATGGGCAATAACGGATGACAGGATCGTGTGCCGCTCCCCATAAGGTAGATAGATGTAAGCCTTATACTATCCACACGTGATCACACGTCATGTACGAACGAACGCACAGGAGTACGAGTAGTATACGAGCATTTATTTTGAGTTCAGGAGAAGACCAGAATTTAGCGATGTTTCGCCTTAAATTTCACTCTTGAATTTTTGCCCACGGAATCGGAGAGACTTCTCTGGACCAACCAATATTGGCTGTGTCTTAGAGCGTTTGACAATGAAATTTGAGAAAAGACATACTCCGGAGTATTTGCTTTGAACAGGTAGAGTAGGTAGGTATGTATGATGAATGCTGGCTTCCAGAGTAAGTTGAAGAATCACACGTCCTACTCAAAAGTGTCCTGTAATAGCAACGCGTTTGGGTTTTTCATCCACGAAAGATGCTTCGTATTAATTGAAGAACCCGAAATGGTGGGGGGGGGGGAGGGCGGTCCTGCCTCCCCTGTCTCTACAAAATATCGGGAGGGAGGAGGGCGAGGAGGGGCCGCCCCCTCCCTTTTCCCTCTTGCTTACGCCTCCCCCACCCACACAAACGGAACGCGGTCGACCTACCTACTGGTCGCGCACCGCTAGTGAACGCCCCCCCCTTCTCTGTTTATTTTTTCGTGTGCAAATCGGATGTTCGTTCATCCCGGGCCCCGAAATTGCTCAAGCAGCCAAGTAGTTCCGTTCCTAACGGCCCGTGCGATCGGGGACCTACTTGACCCACTATTATTTGTGTGTGCTTTCGCGTGGGTTTTCCGTTTCTAACGGCCCGCTCATATCGGGAACCCCCCACCATTGTTGAACGATTAATGTTACCGTGATTCCGTTTCTAACGGCCCGTGCGCCCGGGAAAAACACCGCTAATCGACCACTACCTCTGACCTTACACGTGCTTTCGGATGGTTTTTCCGTTTCTAACGACCCGCGCCTGTCGGGGACCCACCTCGACTGCCAAACGATCATGGATGTGGTGATTTCCGTTTCTAACGGCCACCACTGACCGACCACTATGTGCCTGTGCTTTCGGATAGTCCTGTTTCTAACAGCCCGTTCATATCGGGAATCCACCACGATTGCTAAACGATTGTTGAGTGTGATGATTTCCGTTTCTAACGGCCCGTGCGATCGGGATTATGCCATCACTAATCGTCCAACACCTACGCGTGCCTTTGGGTGGTTGAGTTTCAAACGGCTCGTGCGATCGGGATCCGACCACGAAGGCCAAACGATTAATATGTAATGATTCCGTTTCAAACGGCCCGTGCGATCGGGATTGTGCCATCACTAATCGACCACTGTGTCCTCTTGCCTTCCGTTTGCCCATCCGCCGTGGAATTTTTGCGGGAGGGTGGGCGGGGGAAAAACCCAACTTGACGACTCTCTGATGTTCCTTGCCCTCTGCCCCGATCCTCTCGCTGCTCGTTCAGGGCCTCGCCCGTTAGCTACTTCTTCTTGGCTATTCGCTGCACCGACGATCCCCCGCTTCACACCGCTCTACAGCAGTTGCTTGTTGGTATCTGGCCTCTCGATCTTACTTTCTCATAATTATCCGGAACTTTCACTTTCTCTATAATACCCTGTACCCAACATCCTGCACACTACATATTGGAAACCCCGAGATTTCTCTGTTCTTATGCTGTTCTATTTTTCTACCCGTTACCCCCAAACACCACGTTGCCCCAACGACAACCTTCCTCTTTGGGTTTTACTTCCACGACAGATGCTTCATATTTATTGAAGCCGAAATGGTGGGGGTAGGGGGAGGGCTGTCCTGCCCCCGTCCCCCCCGGATGCGTACGCCTCCCCTACCGCCATATGAAACAGCGGGAGGGAGGAGGGGGAGGAGGGGCCACTCCCTCCCTTTCACCTCTTGCTTACGCCTCCCCCACCCACACAAATGAAACGCGGTCGACCTACCTACAGGTCGCGCTCCGCTAGTGAGACGCCTCCCCACCCGAGACCGCGATTCTCCTCACCCCTCCGTCCGGTTATGTCCTGACCGTTTGGGTTCCGATAGCCGTTCCCCAAGCGGTCGTTACATTACCGGGCAGAGGAGACATATCCCATTCCGCCCCATCTAGTCCCTTGTCTGGGTTGTCTTTCAAACTCCCATGCCCCGTGCTCCAACACCTCCGACACCCAAACCGGGTTCTCCATGTTTGCCCTAGCACGTACAATATAAACGAGTCCGACGACCACCGTCCTTCTTTCTTTATTACGGCCTCCGGTACCCCTCTCGCGGCCAGTCTTGTCGCTCCGCCTATCCTTCTCGAATGCAACGCGAATTCTTCTGGAATCAGTCTCGCCCCCGCCCCACTCCCCTCCTCTCTCCACCTCTCCCCTACGCTTGCTATGCCATCCCTCAAGCACTGGGTTGCCCATCCCCTAGACCAAACCTCCCAACCATCATTTCCCCTAAATGACATCAAGGGCGCTTCTTCCGTTGAATCCCCGTTACCGTACAACATAAACAGCTCCAATATTAGACCCACCGCCCCTCTTTCTCCTTCCTTCCCCCGCCCTATCCTTGTTCTCACCAGTCCCGCTCCCTTTCTCCCTTGGTCCCCCTTCGATCCGTTGAACCTCACCTCCACTTTATTTGCTTCGTGTATTCTGCTTGCTACCAACTGTTCGTTATCCCTGAAGAACGCCACATCCCCCCTCCTCAAACAGTATACTTAATGGAACACCCCTTTTCCATTGGCAAATAATTCCGACGCTCGCAACATCAAAAAAAGCGTTAGCGCCAGAACAATTCATGGCACCCTCCCGCCTACCCCTCATGCCTGAACTCTCTCCTGCATCTCCGTCAGCACCCCCCACGTCAACGGCCTTCTCACTTTCTGTCGACTACCCATCCCTACGTGCTCCCTCTTGATACCTTGCCTGACAGATCTGATCAAAGGGTTACTCATGGGCACTGACAGCCTCAAGGACTGCTCATGGTATAAATTGATCGCCACCAACTTCCCTACTATGGTCGACTCCTTGTTCCCTTTCCCTGCGCAACAGTATCCCATGAACTCGACCAATTCCCCTACCAGCTCCATCTCTCCCACGTCTTTCCTTAGCCAGCACCCCTTCCCTATAAAAGACCGCCAGCTCACCCACATCCTCCAACTCGCCTCGTAAGTCCTTCGAGTCGAAGCTGAAACTCTTCCAGATGCGTACCCTCTCGCAATATCTCCGAACACATGAGCTGCTCCCCCGTTCCCAACTCCTGCACCCACCAATCGATCCCAGGACATTCTGAATTCAGTTTCTCGATAATCTGGCCCTCTTGCCACCTGGTCAGACCGTCTGGCAACCTATTATCTACCCCCCCGCACATGCCTTGCCTGAAAACACCACCCCCCCCTTTGCTTCCAAAGCTCCCGTTATCCTCATCAATGCCCCTACCCTCGCTTGCTTCTTCCCTCCCCGTCGACACCTCCTCACCCAGGTCACCGCTGCTTCATTATCCGCCCTCATCAGAAGTGCTTCCCCTCGTATACGTGGTCTCTCTCGCTTCATGTCGACCATGACGTATGCCGCCATCACCATTGCCATTACCTCGAGCAGGTCGATGGAAATCAGATCGGCTACGGCCCGCCCCCCCTTTACCGTTCGTTTCTGCGCCTCTTCCGGCAGGTGGAATCTCCAGTACACCCCCGTTTCCATACATAACCCCCCTATTGCCGCCAAGGATGCGTCCGAAAACCACGTCCTACTCGGTCGCTGCTTAACGAAGCTAAAAAACGGTGCTGTTATCCTCTCCCCCCCGTACCCCTCCCCCCCTCCCCAAAAACCATTCCCACCACCTCACGTCAGTCATGAATTCACGCGACAGCCGTAAAACCCGTCTCGCTTCCGCCCGCTCCCTGTACTTGCCCCACGCTTCCCCCCCGCCGGCTCGCTTCGCCCCACTAAGATGCAGATTAGAAAGCTGCAGCAGCCTACGGACGAGGTACCGTCCGGGCCGGATCACAAAGGATCTTAGTTTCTCATAATTATCCGGAACTTTCATTTTCTCGATAGTACCCCGTACCCAACATCCTGCACCCTACATTGGAAACCCGAGATTTCCCCGTTCTTCTGCTGTTTTATATTTCTACCCGTTACCCCAAACACCAGGTTGCCCCAACGACAATCTTCGTCGTTGAGAGATTGATATGGACTAAACCAGAGCGAAACTGGTTGGACAAAATGTGGCTTGACTCCGGAGTGGAGGAGTTATATTTTAGCTGATTTTTATTTTAATCAATATCCGAGAATCGAACTCGGGTCCGCGTTGATACTAATAGTTATACAATTTTTAATTCGCCTAGGGCATCTTGAAAACGAGAGCATCTAGGCTATTCTACCACTATTAATAGAGTTTTGCTTGATCGAACATTTGGAAGTATATTACTTTGGGCGAACAGTATTAGTTGTGCTCGAGTAGTGGACGACGAAATTTGATTCCTGATTTTCTTTATCTTGATTTCAGCCCTGACTTTCCTTGATCGAAGGCTTGGGGGTACGATAATTTGAGATGAAATATTGGTGGTTTCGGGCTTGATTTATCGAACCACAATCAAGAGTTTTTATTTCTGGTTTTAAACGGATTAATTCTACTGCACTCTTGATCGCCCATATTCTTATCGGCGATTTCCATTCCGATTGCTGCGGTTCAATTCCGCAAGCTACGGCGTTGGGTATCAATGTTCGGGTTTTTGGAGCAGAGGCAGTATCGCTTTGAAATTGACATTTGATATTTGAGGCATGTACCTTGTTTGAATAGGCAAGGTTCGGATGGTGCGATTTGGATAAACGTTATCATGACGTGCACACAGGCAGGGAGAAAATGTTAGTTTATGTGTTGATTTATGCCTGTGCACAACCCTGATGTGTAATGTGCATGACTGCATAGAATCTACGGAGATAGTAGAGGAGAACTATTGATATGGTCGGCGGCCCCATTCTTCGATATGTTCGAGTTGATCGCTATCATGACGTGCACACAAGCAGGGGGAATGTTGTTTTATACCTGTGCACAAATCCGATTTACTTTGTGGTATTTTGGTGTAGCATCTTTGGAGATGCGGGGGAACCTATGGTTTCCCGAACGGATACAATAAAATAAATGTGTGGTCTCTAATCCCATGAGTAGGGTCACCATGTGTTGGAAGTGGGAGTGGGAAAAGCCCTTGAGGGGCACTGCACTTTCCTTCCTTCTTTTCAGTATTTCAAGGCACATTTTCTACTTCTCTATTCCCAGTCCGAAGGCGGGATTTCGTGACTCCCGTCTCCGCGATACACCGCTAAGTAAAAAGTGTAAATTGATGTTCGATTTTAAGAGCTTACACTCAATATAACGCCAACCTCATTCCAACCGAAGCAGAACTCTGCACAAATTCTTGTAAAGGAAACCAAACGCGGAAACGACTGCTCGATTCAAGAGCTTACACTCATAACACTCATATTTCGGATACCCAAAGGAGGAGAAGCTCCCCCGACAACCAATAAAAAAGTTTGACCAACCTCGGTAGTTTTCAGAAGATGCTCCAAGGAAGAAAACACCCCAACAATTAGACTAATCCAAGAAAATACAAAACAACATGTAGCACCAACCTTGTTCCAATCGACGCAGATCTCTGGGCATCCTATTGTAAATGAAACCAAGCGCGGGAACGAATGCACGGTCGTTCAGCGAGCGTGTGTCTTCGTTCAAGTCAGGGTACACAAATGCTACCAAACTTCGGACTCCTTCGTGTATTGCGCGGTGAAATTATTGTCTGTACTTTCGTCCTGGGAATTAGTAAGGAATTAGTAACGGGAGTAATCTCTGTACCATCGGGAAGGCGAGTATTTGGCTGGCGCCCCTCGCCAATTGCCCGACAAAGGAAGCTTACGGCGCATCGTCTCCATCTCTTTAAGACATAGTTAAACGATTACGCACAATATTCAGCCACAGGTTGCTGGTTATACTAAAAGCAGACTCGACGATGCCTGCCCTAGACCCGAACTAAACGATTGGGGAAGTCTGCCGCCAATCCCCACTCATCAAAATGATTTTCTCACGAAATTTTGTTAAGATACGGCCTCGAAAAGCCTGTAGGTATCCGAATTTAAGATCATTTGGATGGGTTTCGTATGATAAGGTTGGCGGTTTATATTCGGGGAAGTTAGGAATTAAATCGGAGGCACGCGCCTCTGATCTCAGAAGCTATCCCGGGCTCTGGTGGAAACGAATAAAGCTACATCTCTACGAAGGAACGAAAGTGAGTACTCTCCGAGGACCTGCTCAATTGGCAGACCTGCAGGGGGCACTCTGTGTCCCCCACCTTTAATTTCACATGTGGCGTCGACGAGCTTGATATGCTATTGTGGCAGCGTTCTTCCAGTCTCTCCGATTTTTTTTTCGTAGCGATTTTGCCCACAACCCCTGTTCCTTCTCGGGTGGCTTCTCAATGGAGGGAGCGCCCTTCCTCCTACAACGGCGACCACGACAGCAGTGAGATGGCAGGGGCCCCTCCTGTTGGTCGCCGCGCACGTACCACACGGACGACACCTTCCAAGTACGTGCGGACGGCTCTGCTCTGCGGAGCACACTCCTCGTCTCGAATTTTGGTCCCTCCTGTTGGTTGCTGGGCACGCACCACACAGAGGACACTTTCCGAGTACGGGCGGACGACACTGCTCTTCGGAGCACACCCCTCGTCCCGGCCTTTGGCCGCATCAGTTCACCGCCAGCTGGTCATAGACCACTCCGCAGTGGAACTGCCCGAGCCCCACCCATGTGGGCTTGTTTGCTCCGCGCTCTGCTAGCATGTTGCACAGCACATATCCGCGAGTTGCCAGCACAAGCCCCAAGATCGGCCATCGACTCGTACTTTTTTTTCGCGCTTTGGGGCTCGGAGGCATATGGACGACATGCCACGGACAAGCATACTGGAATCAACCCTTCGAATGACCTTCGAAGGGGACTTCGCTCGCTGAGAGAGCCCATCGCCCAGCACATCCTTTGCTGTCGGAGCCAGGCCGCCCTTCGCGGGACCCCCTTGGACTACGGGCACCGTGCTCTAGGAGCTCATGTCGGGGCTCCTTCATTGTGATCTACCCGGGAAGGAACAGGCGGTGCTCGTGGAATGGGCTTTTTCGTTTGGCGAATTTTCCAGTACACGCGTTATCGTATGGGTTTCAGTACATACGATCCGTCTTGTGCGTCGAACAAACAGCTGCCCCATTTCTGCCGAAATTAGTACAAGCTACAAATTTGACGCACCTCGGACCCCTGTCCGATCTTTCTCGATCAACAGCGTTCCACTACTGCTGTGCGTCGCGTAGCTTCAACCACCATCATTTTTGCAGAGGTACCAACTACAGTGCAGCACAATGGGCTCGCTGTCAATGCCTGCCATATACCGCCGGATTCTCTGCTGTAGAAGTCACTGTACTGCAGCCAAGCCGCCTACTTTGCTCCTCCTGCCCATCCACCACATAGCTCGACCCTTCACTGCCCAGCGTGCACAGTTACAGCACCGCAGCTCTGACACCCCCCACTGCTGTGCGAGTGGTCCTTGCAAGTTCGATTCAAGAGTTTTTTTTTTTCGTCCTGGCCCCCCCGTGACTAGAACTTGAACCTAGTGAACGCTGAAACTCTGTGCTGGCTTTTTGGGCAAGACTGTTGGTGTGCGCGATGCACTATATTCTCCCATTCATGGGTACGCGGGGACTATAATACCACCTTCTGTGTATGCACAGCTGTGACCGTGCGGCACTCCGCACTGCTGGCAACGTAACTGTCCCTTTATCGGTGGGAGTGGGTACGGATTTTTTTTTTTCAGCTGTCCGGGCGTTAGGCCGTCTTCCTGCCGGTACATGTGCTGCCCTTCACGATATTGCTAGGGTCTACGCTGGATTTTTTTTTTTTTTTTTCTTCTTCTCTGCACATGTTCGGACAGCTACTGCCCGTTACAAAGCGCTTACTACACAGTTCGTGGAGATACTGCGCTTCACAGTTTTTACTAGTGCAGTGGAGAGCAGCCCGTTTGATGCGGTACCTTTGGGGGCAAACAGCCTTTCTATTCGACTGTGGGCGTGCACATTTTTCTACAGCTGGTGTTGGTACTACACTACCCATCTTGGTGCGGTTGAAATTGCCGTTACCTGTGAACACAGCAGTGATACTGCAGCAATCAGCACTACTGTAGGCGCGACCGTCCCTCTTCAGCGCGGTCGGGGGAAACTGCCTTGTTTGGGGGGGGTTATTCTGCCCGTTTTTATACGGTTGGCTGCGCGATCCTTCACTGTGCTACCCCCCCCCCCCTGTCAGCGTGTTGGGTGACCTTTCACTGTGCTCCCCCGACCCAGGCTACGGTAGGGGGGTCCCTTTTGGGGCCTTCAATTTCAGTGGCTAGGGGTCACTCGCGCGAGTAACTCCTTTGTTCCTTTGCGATCTTTAGGTTTTCATGTTTTATATTGACGAAATCAATCCGCAATGCAATGGTAATCTCAGTTGCACCGAAACAAGTGCCTAAACCATTTTCATCCGTGAGGTACAGAGTCACTCGTGCGACTGGCTCAAACACGCTAGTGAAAACGGGGGTACCCCCCCTACCGTAGCCTTGGTCCCCCCCTACACTACACCTAGGGTAAATGCTGCCCGTTTTGGTGCGATGAATGTCAGCGTGTTGGGCGATCTTACACTGTGCTTCCACCCCTACACTACACCTAGGGTAAATGCTGCCTGTTTTGGTGCGACGAGTGTCAGCGTGTTGGGTGACCTTTCACTGTGCTCCCCCCCTACACTACACCTAGGGTAAATGCTGCCCGTTTTGGTGCGATGAGTGCTAGCGTGTTGGGCGATCTTACACTGTGCTTCCACCCCTACACTTCACCTAGGGTAAATGCTGCCTGTTTTGGTGCGACGAGTGTCAAGCGCGTTGGGTGACCTTTCACTGTGCTCCCCCCCTACACTACACCTAGGGTAAATGCTGCCCGTTTTGGTGCGATGAATGTCAGCGTGTTGGGCGATCTTACACTGTGCTTCCACCCCTAAACTACACCTAGGTTAAATGCTGCCTGTTTTGGTGCGACGAGTGTCAGCGTGTTGGGTGACTTTCACTGTGCTCCCCCCCTACACTACACCTAGGGCAAATGCTGCCCGTTTTGGTGCGATGAGTGTCAGCGTGTTGGGCGATCTTACACTGTGCTTCCACCTCTACACTACACCTAGGGTATAGGCTGCCTGTTTTGGTGCGACGAGTGTCAGCGTGTTGGGCGATCTTACACTGTGCTTCCACCCCTACACTACACCTAGGGTAAATGCTGCCTGTTTTGGTGCGATGAGTGTCAGCGTGTGGGTGACCTTTCACTGTGCTCCCCCCCTACACTACACCTAGGGCAAATGCTGCCCGTTTTGGTGCGATGAGTGTCAGCGTGTTGGGCGATCTTACACTGTGCTTCCACCCTCACACTACACCTAGAGTAAATGCTGCCTGTTTTGGTGCAATGAGTGTCAGCGTGTTGGGCGACCCTTCACTGTGCTCCCCCCCTACACTACACCTAGGGTAAATGCTGCCCGTTTTGGTGCGATGAGCGTCGGCGTGTTGGGCGAACCTTTACTGTGATAACCCCTACACTACACCTAGGGTAAATGCTGCCTGTTTTGGTGCGATGAGTGTCGGCGTGTTGGGCGACCCTTCACTGTGTTACCCCCCACGCTACACCTAGGTTAAACGCTGCCTGTTTTGGTGCGATGAGCGTCGGCGTGTTGGGCGAACCTTTATTGTGACAACCCCTACACTACACCTAGGGTAGAGGCTGCCTGTTTTGGTCCGATGAGCGTGGGCGTTTTGGGCGACGCTTTCCTGTGCTACCTCCCCCCGCCTAGGTTGAATGATGCCTGTTTAAGTGCGATGGCTGCAGACGTACCCTTACTGTGTTGCACCCCCTGTACTGCGGTTAGGGTCAGTGCTGCCCAGTTTTGGCTCCTTGTACTGCGGTTCGTGCGGGCGTTACCCATATACCCTACGGTCAGACTGGGCGCTGCTCTTATGTTGCGGTTATGATGATTGGTACCTTGTTACTGCTGTACTCCTCTTATACGGCTAGTTGACGTGGCTGCTACCATCACTGAGGCTGGACGGAGTCAAGGCCCATATTGTTGCTGTTTGCTGAAACACAGATATACCGCTACTTGGAGCAGGAACACCACAACAATTTATCTGTCTCCATAGCTTCTTCACGCGTCGTTCCTACCCCCCCCCCCCCCCCTTCACTACACCTAGGCACCATGTCCACCAGTGACGATGGGGGCTACTCGGGGCTGGCTGAGGTCTTCCACGCACCCCAACCTGGATGCCCACGAGACAGGGAGAGCTCGCTTGAGATGCCGCGACTCGAGACGGGGGGAACCACCGGTGGCGGGTTCCGGTGACGAGACAGAAGACGGAGCACCATACCTCCACCCGTTCCCACCAACCAAGCGGGTCGATTCGCTGGTTCGCGCTGAGAAGAAGACGGACCAACCCCCACCGGACTCGGGGGCGTCTCGACGCCAGCTCTGGCCAGCCCCGGGGGAGCGCCACCAGCTGCCCCCCCCGCGCTCGACAGGGCACCACCGCCGCCACCTGGGCTCTCCGCGCTCGACAGAGCGCCACCCCCAGAGCTCCCGGGACCGGGACGCCCATGCCGCCCCCTTGGACTTGGCATATCCAGCGGCGCGGGCCCAGCGGGTGCTCGACGACGCCAACCAGAAAATAGCACGCCGACGTCGGTTTGACGAAGATATCGAGCAGGCGAAGACCGCTGCGCGCGAGTCGTCCCTGGTTGCGAAGAGGGCGCAACAAGCCCTCGCTCAATCAGTTGCGTCGGCTGCGGCGGGAGCTAACGCGGCCCCCTTGCCTTCGTCGCGCCCGCAGGGTGTCGCATGCCAGCGACCACGACCCGGGAACGACGCCTTCTTCAAGGGCATCGTCGCGTGCATGGCGTCTGCACCGCGGGTAGACTTCTCCTCAGCGTTGGCGACCCGCGGTGGTGGAAACGGCCTGCGCCCTCCTCCCGTCAGAGAGGCCGGCGTCGCGGCAAGCGGACGTCCTCAATGGAAGCGGCCTGGGCTCGCGTGGATTGTACGCCCTATGCTAGACAGACGAGAGCCGCCCCGACCCTTGCCCTCGTCAAGGCCCTGCTGATAGCCCGCGACGAGGACCCCGACCCTGTCTTTTGGCCGGACCCCGGAGGAAGAGTTGGCAGAACGAAACCGGGAAAAATGTCGCGACAGTCGCGACCGCGGGGACCGCAACCGTGGGGGTGGCGGCAAAAATATTGAGGGTGGCGACCACCATCACCGCCGCGGGGGTGACAGCGCATCGGGTGCTAGTGTGCCTGAGGGCGCCGCCGAGGGGGCAACTTCGGTCCAACAACCGGGGCAGTTGGCCGCCGCTCTGGCAGAGGAATGGCGCGAGAGGACGTTTAGCGTGGGACGGCTCGTCAACCTCCTCCCGCTCGTCTTCGTCCTCCAGCACGGACCACAGCGAGGTGGTCGTGGTAGCAGGCAAAAAGTGTCAAGAGCCATGGCAGGAGGAGCATCTGCCTGAGGCTTTCACCCTCCTGTTGCGTCTGCTGATCACGCACTTCGATGGGGTTGACACGGAGGAGGGCTACACTAAGTTGCATACTTTTGGAATGTGTAACGGCATGCCTTTTTCTGATTTCAGTGGAGTTTCGCGTACTTATGCCGACCGCTACGGGGAGTGAGCGTGGTTTGTCTCCGGGAACGGATGTGGTGTTGGAGGTGGTTCGGGTGGCGGCGAATGAGCAATTTCCGGCTCTCCTGCCTGCGTTGTACCCTGGTTCGAAGGCAACAAACCCGCGGCCATACGCCTCGTTGGATGCTATGTGGCGGGCTTTTAGTGACTAATAAGACACCTGCCGTCAACGGCGAAACATTTTTTTCTCTCCCTGTTTCTTCGACGGGAGCGCGGTCATGCGCCCTGTCGGGGCCCCGGCCCGCAGATCATGGGCGCGGCCAGGGCCGAGTGCCGTCCCAGTCGCTTTCGTGGCAGACGGGATCGAGCCATCATTCAACTGTCATACCCATCAATGATTCATCTGACCCTTGGCTTGACCACACATCGAACTGCTGGCCACTAGAAGAGCATCATTATGCAGAAGGTTTCGCCGTTAAGGCCTCGTTTAAGACAGACGACCCTCCCCTTTGGAGCGGCCTCCTTTCACCTCGCGCTAATGCCCTCCGAGACAACTGCCACGAAGACAACCATTCCTCCAAGCATTGTAGGCATCCTTTAATTACTGCGAGTGGCTGCTTGAACCCTGAACTTGGCCAACTTGGCGACGATGACGCACACCGACGTTGACAAACACGCATGGTCTACTACCGCCGAGACGACAAATCTTTTCGCCCGAACAACCACAAGAAGAATCGTCGCCATCTTTCAGGATCAGGGCCAGGTAGACTGTCACAACGATGCCACATAGACGTCGGATCACCATGGTGATATCCTGCGCTCGCCCGCCTCTTCTGCCCCCGCTCCCGCTTCTCGAATGCGCTTTGGAGCCGCCCACAACCCGGGCGAAAATAAATTTGCGCGCCAACCTGGCACATTCCGTAACGGCAATCGACAGCTCGACGGCGGTACGGCACCGTCAACACTGTCGGGGGGTACCTATTTTGGTTTCAGAAGATGCTCGTGTTCTGTTGCTAGCCTGTCCAGTAATGCAGCACAGATTGCCTCTGTCAAGAGCCCACGGGCTCCTACGCCGTCTGCGGACGATTCTCACGGCGTAGTACCGGCGGCGGAAACTAGCGCTTCAAGCGTGGTTTCCTCCAGCCAGGTAATTTTTTTTCTTTTCTTTCTTTCTTTTTCGACGGCGAGAACGCGCGCTTTCAGCGACGTTCCCCTCGGTCATGGTCTGAGTTCGGCAACGGGAACCGCGCTTCCAGCGCCGTTTCCCTCAGCCGCGGCATAAACTCAGCAATGGGGGTACGCGCTCCAAACGCCGCCCCCATCAACCATGGCACGGGAGCCTACGCTTTGCGCGCTCCCCCTCTAGGTACGCGCCGCGCAACAATATAGCTGCAGCGACGGCGCGTCGCCTTTTTACGCGTATGTGTGCTTCCCCCCCTCTCCCTGACCAGGCGGTGGCGGTCGGTTTGAGGTGTGGGACGGTCGACCCTCGAAACACTTTTTCTGACCACGAGGTGGCGGTCGATTTGAGGTGTGGGAAGGCCAACACTAAAACACCGAGATCTTTTGCGAGGCTCGATCCGGTGTTTGCTCGCGATAAGAGCAGGCGCTCTGTCCTTTTTTCCATCAAGGAGGAGTCGACAAGATTAGCTACCTCGTCTCCCTTCTCCAAGAGACATGACGGAAGAGAGCCTCCTCGGGTAAAAATATTATTGCCTTGCCCGAGCCCCGCTCCAGAAGACGCCCACAGGGTTTACGGGCCCTGCTTCGTCTTTTAACACGCTAACCCACGTGTTTCAGGCTACGTCTGCCCCAGTGGCACAGGAAGAAGATCCGACACTGCGCGACGGGCCAGTGGTGACTCCACGGCCTCCAGTCTGATCAGCTGGACGCTATTCCCGTAATTTTACGGAAGAATCGCGCCTCTCGTCAAGCAGAAACAGCTCAGAACCCCTGCCCCTTCGGGTGCAGTTAGAGCAGTTTTCTTGCGATTATACGCCAAAGAGCGAAGAGGCCACGGCGCAAGCAACCGTGGGTTCGGACTCGCGTCGTGCTCCCGAGGCCTGGTGTTCCTGAGGGGGACACTACAGGCCCAAAGAGCCGAGGACTGGTGTTCCCAGAGGGGGACATTGCAGACCCAAATGCCCAACGAGGCTACCGACGGGTTGGCACCGTCGGTTTTGGCCATTTTTCGGGTGCAGTTAGAGCGTATTCTCGCGCTTTTCCGCCAACGAGCGGAAAAAGACCAGAGGGGAAATACCACGGGTTCGTATTCGCGTCGTGCTCCCGAGGCCTGATATTCCTGGACGGGGACATTGCAGGCCCAAATTTCAACACGGATTTTGACCCTTCTCTCGAATACTCCACAGCCAAAGTGGTGTTATTCTGGCAGCCCCCATCCTATTTCCCACCGTGGTCTCCCTCGTCGTTTGCCGTGGACGACGTACCATATTCTTGCGCGGAGCAGTACATGATGGCCGAAAAGACCAAGTTTTTGCAAGACCATCGAGCAGTGGGGCTCATTATGTCGTCGCCTCGTCCAAGCACACGCAAACGCATCGGTCGAGGCGTGCACAACTTTGACTCCGCTGTTGGGGACAGGGAGAAGCAAAACGCCGTGTCACCTGGCACCTACGCCAAATTCACGCAGAATCCAGCCATAAAAAAAAAATCACCTTTTGAGCTCTGACAACAAGCTTCTGGCTGTATCCAGCCCTCTCAACCCAGTGTGGGGCATGGGTCTCCGGGCGGATGGTCCCAGGGCCAACAACCCATGCCAGGGGGGAGGAAAAACTTGCTCGGTGAGGCACTTTCTGCCGTTCGCGCAGCTATTTGCGACAATGAGACCGGGTCGGCGCACCCGGCCTCCCCTAGTCGGTTCCGCACCTGCACTGCGAGTGCACGAACCAAGAAATCTCGTCCGCGCCGCAACCGGACCGTTCACAGCGGCCAGCGCTCGCAAAGCTTCCCCTTCGGCGTTTCCGACCTATTTCTCGGGCGCGTTGGCCAATGAAAAGCCGTGAAGTTGTGGAGATAGCTTCTAGCGTCGGCCCTGACCTTGCGATGTCAGAACACTGCCCCTGTTTCGTCGAGGGTACTGTGACGCTGGACGACGTTTCGTTCACTATGAAAATCGCGTATATCAGTCGAGCAACGCTCGACTCGGAGAGGCACTCGACTCCTCTAGATTTGGGGACCGGCAGCATTGCTTGGGTTCCCAAACGCCTCCGAGGATACTGAGGGGAACAAAGTTCCGCATATCCTCCGGCCACAAGACATAGGAGAGCATTGGCAAAGTGGGGACCCTCAATGCACGAGTCCAGCGGTAGCTCGAGTTCGTCACCGCGTTCGATTGCACACTCGAGTACCGCAAAGGCAGCGACAAGGGTATCGCCGATTTTTCCGGCCCGTTTTCCAGAGCCTGCTATGGAGTAAGACCGCAGTGGCTTGAAAAAAATCCAACCTCGTGGGGTTGACAAGCCTCAACCCCGTTGGAGATAGCGGTATCTACCTCCTACGGACCCGCGGGCTGCGCGCTCCCCCCTCGCCGATCCCAGGAGTCGGTTCGGGTGGACTCGCGCCCCTCGCCAAAAGCACTGTCTTGGGTGGGCTCGTGCCCCACACCGAAAGCACTGCTTTGGGTGGACTCGAACCCCTCGCGGAAAGCACTGTCTTGGGTGGGCTCGTGCCCCGCACTGAACATGCTGCCTTGGGTGGGCTCCCTCTCACCTCTACCGCGTTTCACGATTTTCGCACACACGAGCCACGTATAAGGATTGACGGCCTTTCTGTTTCCCCGGGGAGATTCGTCGCTCGTGTTTCTGCCTGCGTCGCCACTACCGATGGCTGTACCGGCCGCGGGTCGATTTCACCTGCCGCCGACACTGTTTTCGCTTCGGTTTATGCCATACCCATCGAGGGCGGCACGGGCTCCGCAGAAGCCCTGGCTGCAGCGACGCCCATCGCACAGCCGACTTATCTATCCCGGAGTTCTTTACAGGAGACGGCCCCTGCCGCGACCACCGGTTCGACTGTGTCCGTCTCCGCCATGCTTGGCACTCCAGCCCCTCCGTCGTCGACGACGCGCCGACGAACAGCGATAACAACGGGTAATGCACCCCCGCTGTAGATTATGGATTCGGGCCCGGCGGGGCCCCTCGGCCGTCTTGCGGACGAAGTACAACCCCGTCGCGAGTTCCACGGCCGCAGCCGACCCCGTCGCCGCCGCGACCCCTGCTCTTGTCGACTCGCCGGTCTGCACGGTGCCACTACCGTCCGACCGCGACCACGCAGAGCCTATATGGGAACTCCTTTCTTATGGCTCACGCCTTCTCCTGGTGGCACGCCGACCGCATATACTATGGCGGATGCCCTTCGCAACGCTGCTGAATTGCGTTTCGCTGATTCCGTCGCACGTTACTCACATGGCGATTGGAAGCGAGAGCAGCACGCTGAGCCGACGTGCCACGCCATGATGCGTTACGTTTCTATCGGCCGGCCATCGGTCCTGCCGCCCGACTTTTTGGCGTGCTACCTCTCGCACAAGCGTCCCTCCCTCTCAGACATCCAGGAGCTGGCGGGTAAGGGTCGACTACATACAACCGACGACGACTTTGTCCTACTCGTCCGTAACCCGACACTCCCGCCAACAAGCTCTGACAAACCGAACTCTGTGGGGCGAGCTGCTTGCTTGCTAAACGACGAGCCAGTTCGCATCTACGTTCCCCTGCTCATGCGCCCTTGGATCATGCAAGCTTGCCACTCGACGGCCTCCTGCCACCTTGGCACCACGCGCACGTTGCGCATGCTGGAGCGTTTTTATTGGTGGAATGGCATGAGTGTGTGCACCCGGTGGTGGCTTCGCCACTGCTTGAAGTGCCAAGCGCGGAAAACCACACGGCTGACTGTCCGCTGGCCCATCATCACAATGCCTCTGCCGGAAGGTCCAGGTATCGCCGTCAGTGTTGACTACTTCGGCCCCCTTCCGGTCACACCACGAGGCAACACCTACATCCTGCTGTTCACCGATCGCTTCAGTCGTCGGGCCGACATGTTCCCCGTCACTGCCGCTGAGTTCACCGCGGAAGGCACAGCCAATATCCTGGTGAACCAATACATCCCCTTGTGGGGGTGCCCGCGCGTCATACTCTCGGACAACGGACTGCAGTTCTTCTCCAAGCTTTCACAAGCTGTATATCAGCTGTTAGGTGTCCACAAGCTTGCTACAAGCTCCTACCATCCCAACTGTAACGGGGGCGTTGAGAGGGTAAATCACACCATGGCACAAATGCTGGCTATGGTCGTCAACGAGCGACAAGACGACTGGGACTTGCATCTGCCCCACGTCGAATTTGCTTACAACAACTCTGTCAGCGCGGCGACGGGTTTGGCGCCCAACGAGGTCCACATGGGCAGACTCCCACGGCTCCCCCTGACGATTTTCGACCGCAAAGGTGTCGTGGGACACCAGAGTCTGGCCCGTGACCACCTGGCCTATTACGATTTGGCCACCGACCGGCAAAAGCGCGCGAACGACATTGTCCGCGCACACCACGCCCTCACCGTTTCCCGTGTTAACCGCAGAAACTCCGTCCTCGCCGACGCGCTGCGTCCAGCACCTAACTTCACTGTGGGTGGTTGGCCATGGGTATACAATTCTGCCTCTACCATCCGCCAGGGTGTGAAGGCGAATACCGACGCCAAGGTACTAAAGGCCAAACTCGCGCTTAACTGGACGGGCCCATACAAGGTCCTGGCCGTCGGTCCCTGCTCCGCCGCCGAGACCCCGGACGGCTCGCCGCTCGGGAGCAACTTCCTTTATTTGGATCTCCCTTCCGACCTGCCTGGTTCGGACGCTCGTCGGCGTGTGGCCATCGAGCGCTGCAAACCCTGTGCCAACCCCCACGACAGCGGGGACATGCCCAAATACCTACCGGCGGGGCTGACACAGTATGTGCTCAACAAATTTTCCAAGAAGTCCCCGCCGTACCACGTCACTCAAGACGACGTTTCGACTCCCCTCCAACGGCTGGAGGTGGAGCAGATCACTGGTCATCAGTCGGTACGGGGGCGAGGTGGCGTCATCGCGGTGCTATACAAGACGCATTGGGCGGGACTCTCCGAACCGTCCTGGGAGCGGGAAATGGACCTTCACCTCTCCCGCTCCCACATCTTGCGTTATTGGGCCGGAACCCCGGACCAGCACCGCCAAACCAACCGCCTTTACCGCCGAATACGGATCGGGGCGGCACAGCGTGAGCTCTCCCGCAACAACGGGGAACGTTTCCTAGCGCCGGGCTACGCCTGTGTTCCCCGCACCGATTGGCTCCGTCGCTACCACGACACCGTACTTCCTAAGGGAGCCCACTTTTGGTACAAGGGAGACGATGGTTTATGGTGGCTAGGAAAAATCAGCGCGAGCACTACCGAGGACAAGGTATACCTGGTCCGCTTTCTGGACGACCCGGGGCCGATTAAACTCCCTCTTCCCCCGGCGCGCTACACGACTTCAACGGGAGCCGTACGAAGCTCTTGGTGCTTGCAAGTTCACATCGCCAGTGCGTTTCCTCGGGGAATCCAACGCAACGTAGACGAATCTCGAGGCGCGGCCGTGGCCAGTTGACTTCCAAGCCACCACCGCTTCTCGATAGTTCTTCATTTTTCTGAGGTATGAGTTTTGCGTCTTTGTCTTTGGGTCGTTCGTAGTGTCCTGAGGGTCTCCATCGAGTTTTGGGGCGGTTATTTCCTTTTTTTTTCTGTCCTGCCGAACCCCCTGCTCAGTGCCGGGTCAGGGTTCGGGTAACACGCCGCTATCTGAGGCGCAGGGCTGTCGCCGTTTTGTCGTTGTTCAATTTCGCCCTGCCGACGCCCCCCTCAGCCCAGAGCCGGGGGGCGACCAGTGTACGGGTCTGTGTGTCATTTTTTATGTTTTGTGTGTTGTATTTGTCCTGCTTTGTTTTTTTCGTCTAAACACTTCCTCCCCTAGCGGGGCTGAAGGTGTTGCCACCTTCCATCCCGGGTATTTGTCGTTTCCTCGGCTAACCCCCCGCCTTGCCGATGGCCCGCGGGAGGTTTTTCGCATGACTTCTCCCTTGTGTTAGCGTCTGTGTTCCCCTCCATATCGACGAGGGCTCGCCTCGCCATAGTACCTTTTTCCGTGGTTGGTTTGCCGTAGAGCCTTTCCTGCCCCCCCCGCCACACCGGCGGCATGCGGCAGGTTTTTGATGGGTGACTATTGCCTTGTTGTAGGGTCTTCGGTTCTTTCTACTGCTTTTCTTCGCGTGTTCCTGGCTTCATAGCCAGACGGTTAGAGGTGTGGGAGTGGGTTTTGAGGAGCCGCATCTTCGACTCATGGTTTAGTTCGTAGAACCGGAGTTTCCCCGAATCTCCCATATTTCTGCATATGCGACTCATCAGGGTGGGCTAGTGTTAAGATACGGCCTCGAAAGGCCTGTAGGTATCCGAATTTGAGATCATTTGGATGGGTTTCGTATGATAAGGTTGGCGGTTTATATTCGGGGAAGTTAGGAATTAGATCGGAGGCACGCGCCTCCGATCTCAGAAGCTATCCCGGGCTCTGGTGGAAACGAATAAAGCTACATCTCTACGAAGGAACGAAAGTGAGTACTCTCCGAGGACCTGCTCAATTGGCAGACCTGCAGCGGGCACTCTGTGTCCCCCACCATTAATTTCACAATATATTATCGTTTCACATTAGATCACGAAGCGTGATTTCAAGCGCTTCAACACAGTATTTATGATTGATTGCAAACTTCATCAAATATCATCAAGTCGCATCTCCTGATGAGTTCGGCACGCTGAGAGTCTCCTTTAACGTGGCAACCAGCACCAGAAAGAACATTGTCGTTTAGGGGTGGCTTAAACATCGGATTGGCAGTCCAACCGCCAGGAAGCTGGAGAGCGGCAATGCCAGTAGAAGCAACAATCAACGCCACTTTACCCTGACCTCTCAAACGGGCGGCTATCACCATTCCCGTGAATGTTTTACCTGTACCGGCCGGCGTGTCCATCATGAAAGGTCGTGGAAGGTTGTTCGTCACTACATCAACGACAGAGTATCGTAAACACTGCGTACGCTGTTCTGTAGTAAGAGGTGGTTCGTGAGTATCTGAGTACAGCGTTTCGCCGTCTGGTTTGAAAGCAGTTAGCATCCGTTGATACTCAGTTTGCCGATGACTAGCTTCAGGGAGATCGTCTTGTTTGTTGTTATTGCCGTGCGGTTGCAGTTTAAGGTCAATGATGCGTGAGGCCTCGTCGATGGCGGCATCTCTATCTAATCTGAACAGAAAGTCTTCAATTAGAGAGTCCTGATAATCTGACCTGACCTCGAGGGTAAGAGTGACCAAACGTCGATGCAGTTGATGGGGCACGTGGAAGACGGCGGCTTATTCCATGCAAACAAAGTGCTCGTCTTGTCCAGATATTAAACCACGTGCTCTATTAATAGTGGCGTCATGAAAAGTAGGGTGTTCAACGACGACCCCTTGTCGGCCAGTCACAGTACGCAGCTCTTGAAATGACCTACGGGCTACTTTGTGAAGAATTAGACGGAGGTAGTGAAGGTCTCCAACGGCAGGATTCTGGAATTTCAGCCTGCGTACATGATAAGTGATTCTTCGCGACACGGCGTTACCATTCTTTCAGCCTCTTTCCCTGCGGCGCTACTGTAGGGACGGGTTGATCCTTTTTTTCCTGGTTTTATGTACAATTCACAGCAGTCCAGCAACGATAGTTCGTCGAATAGTGTATTGGAAGGCCTGTCAAAGTATCGCATGAGATCTGAAACCGAGTTCTGCACAGCAAACTGCTGTTGGCCCGGAGTTGCGTTCGCCGGGAAAACAACGTTGTTTTTTTCTCTGAGGTGCGCATGTATGAGAGATACCGCAGGCGTATGGTTGCCTCCGCGGCTGAGATGTATCGTGTTTTGCGATACTGTTCAAATTCACTAGAAACGCCCGCAACCCTGGCCTTTGCCATGTCTGCACCATTTGTCACGTACTTAAAAAGGTACTCCACGCAAGAGGCAGCAGCTGCGACATCCACACAGATATGACAATTATATTTCAGCAGTAAATAGGCACTTTACGGCACGATCCACTGATTACCGATGGGGACGCCTCTCCATTCTCCTTCCACCCTCTCTGGCGAGTGGTTAAGTTATCGTCGTCATTTGTACGTCTGTATTCTGCCCGGCCAGATTTGTCGTTGACGCCCGCGGTCGTTCTGGAAGGTTGAGGATACTGCTTGTTGCAATGTGTTTTGCCTGATTTGCGATTGTTTTCCATGCAAACAGAGTCTACGGTGTGACCCCCGCAAGGTCTGTGCACCATAAACTTTGAGACGGATTTACGCAGGAGTCTGCCTGCAATATCTTCGGATGGTAGTTGAGCCCAGACCGATTTGTCGATTTCATCAAGCGTGTCTGGGCCGTTGCCTCAACCTTGACTACAATGTGAGTGTGTGGCAAGCCCCGTCTCTGGAACTCGATTACACACATTGACAAACAGGAATACAGATATTTTGTACCAAATAGAAGGAGTAAACGAAATGTACTTGCCCTGGAAAGATGTTTAGCCTATCAACTTAACCCGTAAAGAGTCAAGTGACATAGCAAAGAGGCATTCTTGGATGTATAGTCAAAAGAAGAACGATCTGTAGATCTAGTACCTTATCGCGAAAGTCTGTTGCCGCAGATTTATCGTACCAAATAGAAGTCCCTAAGTCAACGAAATAAGGTTACCCTGCTGGAAAGATTTATATGAACTTGACACTTAGTCTAACCCGTAAAGAAGGAAGTGACAAAATGAAGCACACATACATGTGCACCTACTTCACTTCGATGAGGCGTGACGAAGCACACCCTCCCGCACACTTACTCCACTTTAATGATTCATGTGACGAAGCAGCGTGTTGTTGTTGTTGTTGTTGTTGTTGATGTTGTTGATGTTGTTGTTGTTGTTGTTGTTACTGTTCTCACATTTACTCATCGCTACAATACAACGCAGTCCGTGGTCGAAGGACAGGCTTCAACAACTCTGGAGTAGAAGGATACCTCGTATGTATGTAGGTGTGTCCAAACGATACAATGAAGTCCGTAGTCGCAGGACAGGCTCCAGTAACTCTGGGATGGAAGAATACCTCGTATGCATGTATGTCGGTGTGTTCAGGCGAATCGCTCACTTCACTTGGATGAGACATTTGACGAAGCACTGCAGTCAGCACGCATGCATGTATATGTTCAGACGAATCAACGGGAAGTCTGAGTTTCCTCAATGACACGCAACTTCGCAGTCAGCGCCGGAAGCCAGGACACCACCGCCACAGACAGCGAGGTTAGGGAAATAGTGGGCTACGGTGAGCTGCAGACAATCATAATAATAGTCTACATAGCTGGCATACGGTGGAAGCTGCCCACATTAACCAAGGGGCAAGAATGCAGGGATCGATGACAGCGAAGAACGGCCGTAATAATGGCAGAGAAGAATGACTCGGTATTAGACTAGACTAGTAGGTTAAGTCTAGACTACAGTTTTACAAATGGCATTATTAGTCTAGGCTATAATTATTATTGTTTTAGGTCATACACCACAATAATAGGTCTACTCTGTCCCCTCGTGGTCTTATGACCGCAGAATTTTGTTGTGTTTGTATATCTTGAGCATAGTAAGAGGAAGCATCGGCATAGACACTGGAGGTGCTGCGTGTGCACTGTGTGTCGATGGACAGAAGAAGTGACGCATACACGCACGAACCAACAGACATACGCACACCGAGTCCCCGACTCGAACTTCCAGGCATCTTGATGAAGCAAGTAGTTGGCCTCTCGCCCTTTCCACCGATCTACGTCAAGAACACCCAATGTCTGAGCCGATCATGCGCCCTCTAGAGACTCCACCACCTCTGTTGTGCTCGAGAGAATGCTCGCCGTCATCCGCCAATTCCACGACGGCATGCACGCATGCGTGCGGTTGGACGATGGAGAGCTCACTCGGATAAGTTCAACGTGGGCCAAGGTCTCGGGCAAGGATGCGTGCTCGCGCCACTGCTGTTCAACATGTTTTCACGGCGGTACTGCGTGTGGCCGAGAACCGCTTCGGCCTCGCTGATGCAACCATCATGCACAACATGGTGCAGCTCCAACGAAAAAAAGGAGAAATGCGAGGAGAAGGGCGTTTCACGCACAGGCAAAAACGACGGGCGGGGGCGTAAGGAGGAGGAGGAGCAGGGGGTGCAAATATTGTGGGGTATGCTGTACGCTGACGATGCGTGCTTCGTATCGCGATCATCAGAAGGGGTAGAAAAGATGATGCCGGTGATCGTGATTGCGTGCTCGGCGTTTGGTCTTACGGTCTCCGAGGAGAAAATAGAGATCATGTGCCTGCAAACCAAAGGCGGGGGGAAGGTGTCGTTTACAACCAATGCAGCCGGCCAGGTATACAAAGAAACAATCGAGTTTGTGTGCTTGGGCGGGGCTATCACCCCAGACAGAGAACTTAGCATTGCAATAACGCGGCGTCTTCAGATGGCCTGGGCGTGAATCCAGCGGAACAAAGTGGAAATCTATGATCGCCCGGGTGTGCGCTCACGGTTGAAGGTGTGGTTGATGAAAGCCAAGGTGGTCGAGACGCTACTCTATGATTGCATGACGTGGAGCCTGAACAACTCTGACTATGACAGGCTACGACGGGTTCACCACTCCATGCCCCTCCGTTGCCCCGCTTGGCGTAAACGGAAGCGCGACGACCACACCGTATCGTACGCCAACGAGCTTGCCAAGACAGCTTCCGAGAGCATAGAAAGAGGCGATAGTGCGCAAACGGGGGATATTGTTGTCGGGATTCGTAGCACGTATGTATGAGGGAGAAGCGTCTGCCACAGAGGGTGATGTTTCGGGAGCTTGTTGGGGGTGCGGGCTACTTAGGGGGGCAAGAGAAGGACTGGTTGGTGCACCTGAAGGAGGATATATCGATATATCGGTCTTTGGTCAATGAAGTACGCAGGGTGGCGAAAGGCTGGTCGGAAGGTCGGCAGATGGTTTCAACGGGTAGAGGAGGGAGCCGAGTTATTCACGCGGAGATGGCGTGAGGCGGAGAGACGCAGACTTGGAGAGCGACACACAAAGGCCGCGGCTGCGATATCCACCGTCAGCGTCTCTAACGGCCGGTGGGAGGGGGGAGGGGGGGGAGGGGGGACGTCCTGCCCAAGAGACTGAAGTCTGGGTCTGGCCATCATCGTCTTAAAGTTTGTGGACCTTCCAATGGCCGTCACAAGATAGCCTAAGACCGCCCTGACTTTTTCGCTTTGTTGCGCTCTCTCCCCAGTGCCATTGATGCACTTGATACCCTCTATGAGTGCAATGCCGTCTTGTTCAGTTCGTAGGGTCTGCTACTATGACACTTTTTCTCTTTTCTTTTCCGTGCTTCCTCTTCTTGTCTTGTCTTTTCGTTTATATCCTATTTCGCTTTCGTTTCCTTCCTTTCATTTCCTTTCCTTTCTCGTCTTTCTGTGATTTGTTTCTTCTTTCCCAATTGACTTGAGTCTGACGTGCGTATGCATAGTGATGGGTAACACGCGTAATATGTACGTGGTAGTCTTTCCTGGGTGGTAAGCGGTATAGTCGTTTCGCCGGGCGCGAGTAGTGAGATGTATGCGCCAGTATGGACCTGGCATATCGTAGGCTGACTCCCGATGTCACTTTTTACATGTTTTCTGGCAGAGGCATGATGAATTGCGTCAGCTGAAACATATGCGTGTACCACAGTTGGTTTGTTTGCGTTTTTTTTTCCCTAGGGTATTCCTCAGCTCCAGAGTGACTGGAGCCTATCCTGTGACCAAGGATGTGATTAATCTATGCGAGTTAATGTGAGCACAACAACAACAACAACAACAACATGCTGTTAGCCTTAGGAACGAGATTTACCGACCAGAAAATGTGGCATGATCAAATTGATGAAATGTTGCCTAAGCGCAACTTTCAAGAGACCGAAACTCACACAGGATTTCGTACCCCAGATTAAATTCAATATATAATAGGTTTTTAAGCCGGATTTCGTAGCTCCTCACACAAAACAAATTGAACCTCCACACTGCGCCCAAACCTGTAAAACGTGAAATAAACGATGCATTCTACCCGTTGTACGTAGACCATTGTTTTGGTGATCCGTGCGGCACTGAACGGGCGCGAAACCCATCGAAATTAGCACTTTACAATCAGTTGTTTCGTTGATTTTGGCGGAGTTGTTCACTTGGAGCTGAAGCTTTTCTTGAACCGGATCTCCAGAAGGAGGATCTAAAAACTTATGAAAATTTGAAAAAAATCAAAAGGTACTAGAGAAAGTTAGCCTGTTGTTTATGGTGGCTACAGATACGTTTTTTTCGTTTTATTTGCTCCCTTATTTCCCTACGAACCGGCCTTATTATGCCTCATTATGCCTTATTATGCCTTATTATGCCTTATTATGCCTTATTATGCCTTATTATGCCTTATTATGCCTTATTATGCCTTATTATGCCTTATTATGCCTTATTATGCCTTATTATGCCTTATTATGCCTTATTATGCCTTATTATGCCTTATTATGCCTTATTATTCCTTATTATGCCTTATTATGCCTTATTATGCCTTATTATGCCTTATTATGCCTTATTATGCCTTATTATGCCTTATTATGCCTTATTATGCCGGTATCTTCTTCCTCTTTTTCGTGTTGGTTTTGACCGAAAAAAGCAGTTGTTGTCTCCTTCGTGTTGTTTAGTCCGTGCAACAGGTATCTGTTCCGCTTCGGCGTGTATGGTGTTCCTCTGGCAAAATGTACATACATGTACCTGGGGTAAAGTGGTGTTTGTGGAGGCGTGGAAGGGATTCTAGTTTTACAGTCGATTTTTGGTTGATCGTCTCGAGACGAAAAAAAAAGGATAGCTCATACAGCAGCGACAGAAGAGCTGTCGCGTTTGCCAAAGACGGCCGCCTGGGGCACAGGGGAGCGAGAGCGCGTAACACCGTAGGATTGAAAGGTGTCAAACAGTGTGCCCCTTAGAATTGATCGACTTACTCCCTTCGTAGCTGCCCTCATCGAGACCCTAGAGTACGGGATGGAGGGTGCTCCGCCCGTATGCAAGCAAAGGGTCGCTACGTTGCGCTCAGAGCTGGAGCAGGTGCAGAAACTGGTCGAGGCATATCTACGTCGCCATTTCAACACCCTGGCGGAGCACTCGGTGAAGGTTCGACAGCTGCTGCTGTCAAACATGAACATCGACGCCTGTGAGGATATGCGACTACTCGTGGCGTGGCCTCCGTTGCGACAGGCCCGTCTACACGACGAGGGCGCCGGGACAGTCGTGCAGTAGCAGCAGTCGCAAGAGCTGCAGCTGCCACCCCCGCCGCCGCCGCCGGAACAGCAGCAAACGCAACCAGCCGCGGCAGCAGCGGCAGGGGGGACAGAAGGGGGTGGAGCAGGAGGGTCGCGGCCGAACGCCGTGTGCTTTAGCAGGAACCACGTGCCTGCTGGCAGGGAAGGGGGAATAGCGGAAATAAATGACAGCACGGGTTCTGCTGTCAGGCGGGGTCGACTGAGGGGGGGGCAGGGGCGTGAGAAGAGAGGAGTATCTTCGCAGACGCCGAGAGCTCCGTGGAATTTTCTCAATGCACCCGTAGCCGGGCCGGCGTCGCCGGCCTTTTTTTATGGGGAAAATCAGTTGTCGTGAGGCGAAAGCAGTGCAGTACACAGTAGAACGTCTGAAGCAGAATCTGGGCAACCGCCGCGGCGGCAGAAAGAAAAACGCAGTTACAGCAGTAGTCTCGCTCAATCGTTCCACTAAAGCAGGCAGAACCCGCATGCGTCGGAACAGCTAATCAGATCAACCCAGAAATCGAATTTCCGGTAACCCCAGTGCAAGAGAGTTCAGAACAGCAGGCTCTGTGTGAGCAGAGACGAAGGTTACCTTATTCGCGAACCGACCAGATATCGGTGGTGCGGAACTCTCACACCACAGCACAGAACAGCAAGCTTTGTATGAGCAGAGACGAAGGTTACCTTATTCGCGAACCGACCAGATATCGGTGGGGCGGAACTCTCACACCACAGCACAGAACAGCAAGCTTTGTGTGAGCAGAGACGAAGGTTACCTTATTCGCAAACCGACCAGATATCGGTGGGGCGGAACTCTCACACCACAGCACAAAACAACGAAGACCACTGATAGGGACAGCTTACGCTATACCTACAATGGGACCCGAAGGGTGCGCCAGCTAGCGTTGGGCTGCGACACACGACGCGTATGAAAATACGTGGAAGTGTGGTGAGCTAAAGCTTTATTTTTCCCCATCCGCCGGAGGATAAAAAAAAAAAAAAAAAAAAAGCAGGCTCTGTGTGAGCAGAGACGAAGGTTACCTTATTTCGCGAACCGACCAGTTATCGATGGTGCGGAACTCTCACCCTATACCACAGAACATCAGAATTTGTGTGAGCAGAGACGAAGGTTACCTTATTTCGCGCACCGGCCAGATGTCGGTGGTGCGAAACTCTCACACCACAGCACAGAACAGCAGGATTTGTGAGAGCAGAGACGAAATTCGCCTTTTTTCGCGGACCGGACAGACGTCGGTGGTGCGGAACTCTCACACCACAGCACAGATCACCAAGAGCAGAGGGCCAGAATACCCGACTTCCGGGCGAGTCGGAAAAGCATCGATCGCGAAAAAGGCCTAAACCAAAATGACTGTCCACCGGTGCAGTACAGCAGATTCCCCACAGAAGCAGAAAGTACGTAGTTGAAGTATATGCACAGATCAGAGCAGACAGAGGGGCCGCGAAGGCAAGGACAAGTAGAGTCGCCTGTACAGCAGCCGGACGTTAGCACGTTGGTACCAGTCGACGCGCGGGAGAGTGGCGGGTCAGCACGCTCACGGCTTCCCTATGGGGAGACGCGCAGTCAAAAAGGTGCAGAACGCATGATACAGCAGAGGCACGTTCAACAAGAAAGACTTGGACAAGAACGCCTCGACTCATAAGAAAGAGAAGAACTTCTGTACACAAGCTAGCCAACACTTGCACCACCATGATCCGATAAAAACAAGGAGTCGTGGGAGACGTAGCTCGGCTGATAGGAGGATCCTTGGTAGCACCACCGATAGACCCCGTACATATGCAGCGTTACTTAGGAGATCTAAAAGGCTTCGGGACAGTGGACGAGCTGGTCATGATAGTCACAGGAGGGGTGCCGGTGAACGCAGTAGCGTCCGGAGCAGATCTCGAGCGCGCGTTACAGTACGGAAACCACAGCAGTGTCACCGAGCACTTGCCGGCAATTTGGAAAAAAATCGGCGAAGACGCCAGGCGCCAAAAATGCTTAGTGAAATACAGAAATTAGCGGCGCACGACATCCCTAATCTCAAAGTCTCTCCGCTAGCGGGGGTCGGGACATACAAGGTTCAGATAATCAATGATATTTCGTTCGATGTGCAGAGCAGAGAAAAGAAAGAAGGTCTAAACGGAGACACTGACCCCGATACCGTTCCCCAATGCCCGTGCGTCGAAACGCTGCCCAAGTTCCTAGACGAACTCGTGACCTTGAGAAAGAAATTCCCAAAGAAGAGGATACTGATGAGCAAGGCCGATGTGCCAGACGCTTCTCGGAACGTGCGAGTAGACCCGGACAAAGCCCACAATTTTTGCTACATCGTAGGAGAGCTAGTAGTAATTGATTTTCGTTCAACTTTTGGATGGTCGGGATCACCGGGGGTCTGGGGCGTCATGTCGGCGGCGGCCGCACACGCGTACTGCATCACCGCGATCGATTCAGCTCAGTTGTGAGACGAAGGGAAAAAAAGGATGGCTCACGTAGAGGTGGCGGAGCGTTTGGAAGACGGAAAACCAACACCAATACCGCCGGACGCAAAACACGGAACTCACAGTGGGGGGGGGAGTTCGACCCATTCTTCACAGCCGGGTTCGTAGATAATTACTCTCAAGTCAGGGTACAGCACTCTGACGACGACACTACAGCCTTAATTGCGTCAGCCCCTCTAGGTTCGGATCACGTGCGTTTGCTCGGTCCGGGGGAGGTGGGAGTAACGCCCATACTAGCACCCAAGAAAAGCACGGACTGGGACACCACGATAGACGCGCTACGTAGCTTCACTATCAGCTCCTACACCATGAGAGTTTCGGTTCCGCACGAAAAGGTTGAAGCGATAAAGAGATTGTTGTTCGAGCAATGGCCCTAGACCAGGAGGGAAGCGATGGCGAAGGACGTCCTTAGCATGGCCGCCAAGTTGTGGAACCTCACGTACAGTTCCGGGTTGGTAGGTACTTTGTGTGGAGGTTGCTGCGGCTGACCAAGCTGCACAATTCAGGAGATAGCAAAACCCAGAACCGTTCGATAGGACTCGGTAGAGAGTTTCACGCTGACCTTCTCTTCTGGAAGTGGGCAATCGATCACGAACTACTAATAGAAGGTGGGGTGCTTAGCGCCCCCTGCTACACGGCGATACAACGATCCGCAAGAAGGCACTACCTGTTCGACGCCAATTTTTCGAGGCAGTTGACGGTTTTTGCGTCGAGAGGAAAGTATTTTTGAGATACGACGTGCCAAAAGAACTGACCGGGCTGCATTAAAGAGAAAAGCCGATCGACGAGAAACGTTACTTGTAGCATCACATTGTAGTATCACGTTGTAGTATCACGTTGTAGTATCACATTGTAGTATCACATTGTAGTATCACATTGTAGTATCACATTGTAGTATCACATTGTAGTATCACATTGTAGTATCACATTGTAGTATCACATTGTAGTAGTAGTATCACGATCAACCTGTTAGAGTTGGCGGGCATGGTCGTGACCGCGTGGGGCATGCTTGAACTGGTAGGAGACAGGGCGGACGCAAAGGGTGATACGATTCTGATGCGCGTTGACAACACGGCACCAGTATCTTGGATCTCTTGATTCGGGGGGGCAAGGGACAAACGAGCATGCTTACTCATGAGAATGCTCGGGCGTCTCGAAGTCAACGGGGGCTGAAACCACACTGCAAAACATATTCCCGGCGTACGTAACACACTAGCTGATGGTATCTCCCGTTGGCCACGTGCGGTTATGGCGAACAAGGTCAGAGAGCTCACCAACGCTGACGACTGGTCGGAACAAGACATTGGAACGCGGGGTGAGGGGATTTTCGATGCCGCACTACAGACAATGAACATTCTCAGCGAGCATGACGATTTCCTGTGGGACATAATGAGCGGCGCACAACCCGGCTGATTCGCGTGCGTGACGGGGTATGTCCCTCGATCAGCATACGGCATGCACGTTTATCATGTCCACTGTTCTCTTTTATTGTGTCTACTGTTCGCACAAGCCCCTGCAGCAACAGGGGACAACAAGGGAGGACACAAGGACGACGTAGCGCGACCATTTGAAACGCTTGCGCTCGGTTCAGTCGCGAAGAGTACACAGAAAAACTATCTAGCGAAGTGGAACACCTGGGTAAAAGAGAGACAGGCGTAGGGAAAAGAACCGTGGTTGCACACGCTCACTGACCCCAAGGAAGTGTTGTCTGATCTGCTCGGGTTCATGGCGTCTCGATGTTTAGTGCATAGTATTCGGCAGTATACTGTTGGAGGATACTTATCCTCCATTAATTTCTTCCAACATGTGCGCAGGATGGGAGTTGCCAATGTCGCATTGCATGATGTTAGCTGTGGGAAAGGGGATAGACCGGGCGCACGGCATGTCAAAAAAGAAAGCACAGGTTAAATTACCGCTGTCGTGGTCACTTTTAGCACACAAGGCCGACAGGCTCTCGTAAGTATGGAAGACGGTGGGCGTGTCATGTGGTTGGGGCTCGCGGTGTCAAATTTTCTGTTGTGCAGAGCGTCAGAGCTGTGGGCATACGCGGACGTCAACGTTCACCCAGAGTTTTGTTTGTCGCGAGAGTGTCTAATGTTTTTGCGCGGGGGAGTACAGGTTGAGTTCGGGGACAGATCGACTGCCACGGCAGTGCAGATCAGATTTGTGGCGTCGAAGTGCGATAAAAAAGAGCAGGATGCACGATTACAGGTACGCGGTTGTCCAACAAAAGGGGGATGGGAGGGGTGTTGATGGGGGCCTTCGAAGTTCTGCTGAAATTGCTCGACGTGCATCCCCAGCTCCCAGGAGAGGCGCCGCTGACAGTCCGGGCCACGTCGCGAGGTTAGAAGGTTTTCACTAGGACGGAAGCGGTGACCGCGTTGCGGTTGATGGTAGGATGCAGCGGTAGAGACTCCATCCATGCAGTTTGCGCTTCACTCGGGAAGGATCGTGGGGGGCACCCAGTTAGCGGCGCAAGGTATTTCGGAGTTTCAAATTCAGCGCGCAGGAAGATTGGAGTCTAGGGCTTTTATGGCATACATATGGGAAGCAGGGGAAGGGGTTGAAGTGGTCTCTGCAGCCCTCGCACAAACACAGTAGTTTTTAGGAGTACGGTTAGCTCAGGCCGCCTTATGGTGTGGGAGGTAGATAGCCCTGCAGAAAACGGGAGCGGGGCTATCAGAGTCCGGGTTAGCGGATTCATAAAAACTTTGGAGGGGTTTCATAAGAGGTAGTTGGAGACTTGAGGCGCCACCGTCACGCGGCCGGGGGCCGCTTGTGACATACTTGTACTTTATTGTTATTTTGCACAAAAGGGAAGAAATCTGCACGTGAAAAAATAACCAGAACTCTTGAGCCATAGTAAATGTAACTTTACGTAGTACAGTCGTGTTTGTGGAGGCGTGGAAGGGATTCTGGTTTTACAGACGATTTTTGGTCGATCGTCTCGAGATTAAAAAAATAGGATAGCCCAGACAGCAGCGACAGAAGAGCTGTCGCGCTTGCCAGAGACGGCCGCCTGGGGCACAGGGGAGCGAGAGCGCGCAGCACCGTAGGATTGAGAGGGGTCAAACAGTGTGCCCGTTAGAATTGATCGACATTCCCACCCGCCCGCCCTGTCGCTCAAGATGAGGGGGATCAGGTTTCAACAAGTCGGTGTAATTGTTGGGGGGGCTGTGAGAGGTAGATAACAGAAAAAAGGAGCGGGGCTATCAGAGTCCGGGTTGGCGGATTCATAAAAACTTTGGAGGGGTTTCATACGATGTAGTTGGGGAGTTTGAGACGCCACCGTCACGCGGCCGAGGGCCGCTTGTGACAACTTGTAGCTTATTATTATCTTGCACAACAGGAAAGAGGTCTACACGTGACAAATTAAGCAGAATTCTTGAGCTCCATAGCAAACGCTGCCTTTTCTTTCCTTTCCGATCTTCTTGCATCACATTCTTCAGAACACCTGTTGTCGCTTGTTTTGCTTTGCTTTCTTTTTTTTCTTTTATTTTTTCTTTTTCTTTTCTTGGCTTTTACATTTATGGTCTGGCCTTTGTTTGGTTGTGTTCTCGTACCCGGTACGCTAGTATTTCACTTGATTTACCTTGATGAATTGCGACAGGTTGGTTTCTCTGTCTCACAAGCGCTGTGATCACATAATAGTCAAGATGTATCTCTCTAGGATGAATCAACACGGACTCTGGATGTGGGTGTACTGATGGTGATGATGTCATTGGGTGGAAAGAATGGTTCAATGTAAAGACAATACACACACTACATACACACGTTTGACGTGCCCACACATCGCCGAAAAACCGAAAAAGGCATCAAAATCGTCCTCATCTACGAGACGGAACTTCCCCAAAAAACAGCATAATAATATATATATATATATATATGTATGAGCCCGGGACGATGAAAAACCAAGTCCAAAAAAAAAAGCAGGAACGTTTCGAAAAAATCGACGATGGCTTCTTCTCTCGAACTTGAAATACGATGGAAGAAGCCGGGCGTGACCAGCGCGCCGAAAACGGCGGTAATAGCAGTAGCTATGAGCCGCCACGACGGTGCTGCTCGCGCCCGCGACGTGGCCGTTGCCCAGTGCGTTGAGCAGACCAAGCCCGCCGATCGGCGGAGAAATTAGTCGAGTAATTACGAAAAAATCCAAAAAAACGAGAAGCGTCTGCAGCTCGACACGAGGCAGGAGAAAAGCAGGAGAAAAGTTATTAGAGGAGCACGAACGGCGGCGAACAGCCAGCAAGCGGCCATCGGAAACTTGAGGAAGAGGGTGATAGCATCACAGCGGAATGAATCAGTGGTTTCGTTCTTCGTTTTACGCTCTTCTGGGCTTGTGGCAGTCGTTGTCAGTGTGGAAATTTTAGTCACGCGAGGCGAGGGGTCTGTGTTGGGCGTCATGCCAAATATCTTGGAGTTAGAATTGGATAATCGTTGCCCTTCTACAGTAGGTATGTCGTCTATGTATATTCCCTACTCCTGTACCACTGGGCTTG
The DNA here is from genome assembly GCA_012845835.1 of Undaria pinnatifida. Classification (NCBI taxonomy): domain Eukaryota; class Phaeophyceae; order Laminariales; family Alariaceae; genus Undaria; species Undaria pinnatifida. Next base: position 12,060,308 of record JABAKD010000004.1, read on the forward strand.
GGGCAGTCGTTGTCATTGTGGAAAAATCTAGTCACCCGAGGCGGGGAGTCTGTTTTGTGCGTCATGCAAAATGTCTTGGAGTTAGACTTGAATACTCGTTGCCCTTCTACAGCAGTTTGTATGTGTGTGCATTCTCTAGTCTAGTCTAGACTAGTCTATTACTAGTGATGTACCACTGTGTCCGGAAATGTGAGAGCTTTCTGTAAAAAATACCTTGTAGTAAAACAAAATATTGAAAGAAATTGAAATATTACTGAGTATTATTATTGCTCAGATTATATTTCTAGACATAGTGGTACCTGGTAGCATGCGCACGTATTAATCCATCTCCAACTCCCATGTTTTTCCTACTCTAAGTCTAGTCTAAGTGATTTGTCCGCGAGTCGGGAATGCGGTGCTAAAAGGGTCGAAGTACAGCAACGTATTGATATAGGTCTAGAGTATACCAGGTATGTTTTACTACTGTACTGATGACATGGCGTTGCTTTGCGCTTTCGTCCCCCGCTGACCGAACATGTCTTTGACCCGGCAACAGAATTGCCACCAGCAGACAAGGACTGGAGAGCTAACTTCATCAGCAGCTAGAGCAGCTTCACGCTGTGGAACCAGCCGCTGGGACTTGCCCGTACCAAAGTGAACCAAGCAAGCACACGCGGTGTTGGTTGGCCCAACCACATGCAAAACACGTTCTCCATTCCCCAATTGACCGCATGGTAGAGGACATGGAGGACGTGCATAGAAGAAGTACCCAAGGCGGATCGCGTACATGATATCATCCGCAGCGACGGCGAGAGTCCGTGCCGAAAGGGCACCCTCCATCTCCAGCTGCTGCTGTTGTCGCTGCTGTTACGTATCATGGGTGTACGTGGTATTCATACTTGTACTAGACAAGCTAGACTACAGATGTGGCTTCAGCAGTAGTTTCGTTGTGCGTTCAGCCGACGCTCAGCATCCCATTTTTGTACTCTTTGTCAAACATTTAAATAGAAACATTTTTCACGTGGCCGACATGTTGCAGGCTCTGGGTTTTGAAATATTTGCATGGCTCGTGGCTCGTGCTGTCAACTTTCTCGGTTGTGGTTGGCTGAAAAAAACGATCCATTTCATTTCGTAGCCATCACCGGACACCCATATTGCTGGTACCGACTAGTCTATAGAATGGACCTCGTTCCCACGGCCACCTGTGCACAAAGGACGAGACAGGTACGATTATACAGCCTGGTAAACGATACTGCTGCTGTGTGCGCCTGTGCGTGCACATCAAATTGCCTTTTCTACCCAACGACCTTCTGTTAGGTGCAAGGTGCTCTTATAGCCGGTCGCCCCGGTGGCGTACCAGGTTATCCTCGAGCCTGGTCTAGATCAGTTGCGTGATTTCGAGTCCCTCCGAGTGCATACTCGTATAAATTCGTAGGGGCCTCCTCTCGCGCACAAACCGACTTGCGGAAAGCGCGAGAGCGTGAGTTAGCAACAAAAACGATGAAAAGTCGACGAGCAGTGGGATTGCTGGGCCCTATGCGCGACTAAAATTGAAGGCAAGAACCGGCGGGGGGTAAGGGTCGACACCTGTGACCACGGCTTTGTCCGAAAGCTGAAACTTAGAAGTAAGTGTGATGCCTGATTCTTCGAAGTAAGTATGATACGAGTCGTAGATGATGTGACATCCTCTTTTTCAGCTACAGTATATGCATCGCTGCAAGTAGGACGGCAACCACAGCCACAAAAACTAGTCAACACATGCGTCGCACCTCAGACCCGACAACCCCGGCTTGCTGTAGGAGGAGTAGACACAGCAGCATGTCGTCAACCTTTGTGAGAGGGCATGCCATCTGAACCCTCCAGAAAGGATACTGTCGTAGTGGATAACGCTGCTGCTGCTGCTGCACTACGACTTTTTCATCGCTGTATCGTTGTCCCTCAGCTGCTGGTGCTGCTACTTTTTTGTACAGAATCGTTGTCGGTAGAACGTAGAACGGTAAGATATGTACGACAAAAATATGACGGGTTTGACGGTTTCACTGACAGTGCTTCGTATTATACCGTTTTTAATTTGGGGATTACACCACGTTGCCGATTCACCCGAAGGGGAACATATTTCGTCGTCGAATCAATATTTGGCGTACTGGTAAATTTTGGTGTGTCATGTATTCGATAGCGGGCCGCAAATTGCCCTTGTTAGATAGTCCAGTTGACGCTGTACTGCTTCGTACATGCCAGGGGAGTCACCGGCAGATGTACTGACGTGCAGTAGGTGTCCCTCTGTAGTGCCGGTTTCCGCTATAGTGCGGGTTGCCCGCTGTGGTCCTATAGTGCCCGTGAAATCGCCTGACACAGAGGAACGCCCAGTAGCGGCAGGTTGCCGCTGTAGGGTCGGTGTCTCCCCTCACGCCGGCGCTATAGAAGGACCACTACCGCTGTAGACTGTATCTTGCCTTCATGGAGTACGCCGTAAAACATGCACGGTCGACGAGCGAGTAGTCTATACAAAGATGCAAGTGCAAAGATGCAACTGGCGGGTGGCAAGACTGAGTATCCACCAAGTAGGGGTACTCGTACAAGGGTTCGGTCGATTTCACAACTTACGAATTCCTTCATTAGTCTAAAGGTTTACACTGCGGTTCTATGGGCGAAGACTATACTATAGCTTGTGTATCGACCTAGAATCGGACAAAGTTGTTGAAGCAGTAGTGGATCAACTGCCAACGACAGCCAGATAGCTATAATACTTGGAAGTAGCTACGTGCAAGAACGTATTACCGATACACTGCTGCAGAAAGGCGCCAATCGCCCGTAGGTTCACCCTTGCGAAAATAGAACTTTCGAGATTAGTACCGGCCACTCGCCCACCCATTCACCTAATCACCCAATCACCCACTACCACTCACCCACACACCCAACCACCCACCCAACCACCAACCCACCCACCCAAAAGCCGTTAGGTCCGGGTGTCACTCGTTAGCGCGGATATGTGTTTCTGCCGGAGCTGCTCAACTGGGGAGCTACCCATAGTATTTTCATCCGACATGCACTCTACCGCCTTCTACAACGTACAAATTGTTGGTTGCCTACAGCTGTACTAGCCCATAGGATGGTGTGTGTCGGGTTTTTATGGTGCATTTCCCCTTTTAAAGTCGGTTGCTTGATGAGGACTAGAGCTTAATATTCAAGTGACAACTTTTTTCATTAGAAAAGTACGGTGCTACCCCTGCCGACGCTTGCTACGAGATACAACTACCGGCACAAGCTACAGTTTGTGGCTGAATCCATCTCTGAACGGCTTTCCTTGACCCCAAATCGTCCGAAACAATCTTTCGTAGGAATAATTTTCATTCCATACCTAGGCCATTAAATTGTTTATCGTGTAGCACGTTATTTTTCCCCGCATCAGGGTTTGCGCCCAGGAAGGGGCGTTACGTAGAGCTCCTCAAGTGAAGAGTGGTATTAAAAAAAAAAGGAATGCATGCCTCTCTACCGTAGCATGGATCTACCGTACATAGCCGTCCCACCCCGTCCATGAATAGAGATCCCGCCCGATCTGTTCGGTAGACGTTACACTCTTTTTCCAATCGAAACGTTCGGGAGTGGCGGGACTCATCAACTGAAGAACTAGTCTGAGATACCCTTCAATGAATTCAGTATCATCATAATAGTGTACCAGGTATACCTATCGGCCGTGGGGTTGTTTGTCAAGGTGGGCTCACAGATTTCGTCACAAACAGGTTTAGATGTCCGTGGCCTGTTTTCAGTATCATTCTATTAATACAGTAATTTAGTTGTAAACCTAGCCCATGGGATTGGTGATCCAGTTTTGCTCGTTCAAGTTTTGTCATCTGAAACCAGCATTTCGGCTCGAAACGGACTTCCTTGTATATGAGGGGCCTTATATAGGGTGCAATCTTATCTTGGCAAGAGTCTGCCTCAAAGGTTCCACACCTCGGACATATGAAATGATCCATACTACTATGTCCCTACTCCATGATCTAGATATTTCATAGAAGATCTGTATGATCTAGCTCATGTTACCCGGTGGGAGCTGTAGTATCTGCATGCTCTAGCACATAGTTCACCCTGTGTTGGATCTGTCCTCTATGCAAGGTCCCCCTTCGGAATGAGGCTAACTTGGTATTCCGGAGGCGTCGCACTTCGAAAAGGGGAACACAACCGTTCCAACAGTATGCATGAGGGCCGTCCCCAACGAACACCAAAAAAAGCCCGTAAAAGACGCGTGCTGCGATGGAGCGTAAATCAAAGTTGTCCCGACCACGAGACGTGTCTGTCGCATTGACTTCGAAAACCAACATACTGTGTGGACGAAGTATACCACTACTATATTCGTTAGCGTCGGAATGCCCTTTTTTTTACAACATTGCTCTCAACGTTAACAATAGTGCTTTACACCTAATAATAGGCCAGAGAGGACTGATCGTACGATAGCCCCCTCCCAAGATAACAGCGATTTTCTTCAACGAGCGTTTCATGGCTGGTCGACACGAGGAAGGATGCTGCTGTGAAATAAATGGCTTCGCATTTTTCTTTCTTGCAAAAGACTAAGGAACGATCACAAATGGGTACTATATTTCTTCAGGAGGAGGTACGGCCGGGGGCGGGTTTCAAAACTGGCGATTTCGTAAAAGAAAAGTTGAAGAGGGTACCGTAGAACGACGAAGGGGATTGTGCGTCGGGTCGCTTGGTGTTTCATTTTTCTGGAAGGCGTTGCTGTAATCTGCGGGTGAGGCACGACCAGAGAGAGGTCAAAACGATTTCATGGCGAGCCTCAAGGAAAATGAGGTGAGTCTCTACCATATAGACTATATACCGTTTGTAGAATGCTTCAAAACTTGATGGTGTGCTGTAAACGTATTAAATCGCATCATTGCCGTTCCGCTGATGATACCGAACATTAACAATAGCGCTGTGCAGCCCAGGGCAGGACACCGAAAAGGAAAAAAGGAGACGAGAGCGTCAGGTTGATACGACGCGCAGGGAAAAAATACGTCCTTGATTTGAGCTGCCTCTTTGCCGTCATGCTGCAAATGTTGTTCAACACGCCCTCTCCCGAACAAGATATCAGACTCTCCCTTGATCAGTGTTTCCGATGATTGTTGCTACGACGTACAGTAGCAGGTATCCTGTTCTGCTTCATGCAGGTAAGTGTTCATTGATTAGGAGGTCGACTATCGACTAAGCATCCGTACAAGGTAAAACGGCATGGTATACTATGTCGAGGGACGTACTCTGACGACAGAGGTAGCCGGTAGCACGTTTCGATCAAGTACTTCTGACTGACGGTGGGGTACAAACAACCAACAAGTCAAGAAACCAACTGAGCAACAACTGGCACCATTTCAATACCACGCATTGGTGTTTTCACGAGTGTTAATATGGCTCGGCATAGTCCATGCCTATTAGTAGGCCAAGGGAGTTGTTGATCGATCGGGCTACGCTTTCATATCCATATAGTCTAAGTTCAAAGCACTCCTTTGTGTGAGGTGTGAGGTATTGTGTGAGATATTGTAGGGTGTACAAGTGTGGAGCCTGAGAAACAATTCGATACACCCCTTTCGTAGTGTCAATAGCATTCATCGCATTAATACTATTAATAGTACTAGCATATGCCTATGTATCATGCACACATCAGAGATATCACGATATGACGTTCTAGATCATGCATATACCTTATATATACCTGTACCCTTTCCGCAATTGCGGCAAGTTGCGAGGGGAGCCGTCTGATGAGATCAATCGCCTCCTGGGTACGTGTGAACTCTCTCCCAAGAGGCATGTTCGTCTGTTTCCTTTGTTGGGACTCCATCTTCTTCTTTTTTTTCTTCTTTTTCCTGCAGAAGGCATTCGTCTCGCCACTGAACGTAGTTGGAGGGAAAGGGAGAAGGGGATTGCTGGGTTGGTGTGGTGGCCGATGTGGTAGTTGGTGGTGGTGGCTGAGGATGTGCGGACCTTTGTTCCCCACAGTACCCTCGGAGGCGCTTGAGAGCCCAAACAATGCTGCCGGTCCCCAAATCTAGACGAGTCCAGTGCCACCCCGAGTCGAGCGCTGCTCGACTGGTATACGCGCTTTCGATAGTGAACGAAACGTCGTCCAGCGTCACAGTACCCCCGACGAAACAGGGGCCGTCTTCTGACTGCTAAAGGTCAGGACCGACGACGGAAGCTATCACCAAAACTTCACGGCTTTTAGTTGGCCAACGCGCCCGAGAAATGGGCTGGAAACTCTGAAGGGGAAGCTTTGCGAGCGCCGGTCGCTGTTAACGGCCAGGCCGCGGTGCGGACGAGATTTCTTGGTTCTTGCAGTCGCAGGGCAGGCGCGGAACCGACTAGGGGAGGCCGGGTGCGCCGACCAGGTCTCACTGTCGCGAATAGCTTCGCGAACGGCAGAAAGTGCCCCACCGAGCTAATTTTTGCTCTCCACTGGCATGGGTTGATGGCCCTGGAATCATCTTCCCGGCGACCAATGCCCCGCACTGGGATTAGAGGGCTGGATTTAGCCAAACGCTTGCTGTCAGAGCTCAAAAGGCGATTTTTTATGGTTGAATTCTGCGTGAAATTGGCGTAGGTGCCAGATATCACGGCATGTTGCTTCTCCCTGTCTCCAACACCGGAGTCAAAGTTGCGCATGTCTCGACGATGCGTTCGCGTGTGCTTGGACTAGGCGACGACGTGATGAGCTCCACTGCTCGATGGTCTTGGAAGCGCCTGGTCTTTTCGGCCATCATGTACTGCTCTGCGCAAGAATATGGCACGTCGTCCACGACAAACGACGAAGGGGACCACCGTGGAAAATAGGATGGGAGCTGCCAGAACAACACCACTTTTTGTCTGTGGTGTATTCGAGAGAAGGGTCAAAAGCCGTGTTGCAATTTGGGCCTGCAATGTTCTCGTCCGGGAACACCAGGCCTCGGGAGCACAACGCGAATCCGAACCCGTGGTTTCTCGCCTCGGGTCTTCTTCGCTTGTTGGCGGAAGAACGCGAGAATCCGCTCTAACTGCGTCCGAAAAATGGCAAAACCCGACAGTGCCAACCCGTCGGTAGCCTCGTTCGACATTTGGGCCTGCAATGTCCCCTTCTGGGAACACCAGTCCTCGGCTCTTTGGGCCTGTCGTGTCCTCTTGCGGGAACACCATGCCTCGGGAGCATGATGCGAGTCCTGTCCCGCGGTTTCTCGCCTCGGTTCCTCCTCACGTGCTGGTGGAAACTCGTAAGAAGCTGCCCTCACTGCACCCGAAAACGTGTCCGACGCCGACGGTGCCAACCCGTCGGTAGCCTCGCTGGGCATTTGGGCCTGCAATGTCCCCCTCTGGAAACACCAGTCCTCGGTACGTTGGGCCTGTAGTGTCCCCCTCAGGAACAACAGGCATCAAGAGCACGACGCGAGTCTGAACCCACGGTTTCTCGCGTCGTGGCCGCTACGCTCTTTAGCGTGTAATCGAAAGAAAACTGCTCTAACTGCGCCCGAAGAGACAGGGGCTCGCTGAGCTGTTTCTGCTTGACGAGAGGCGTGATTCTTCCGTAAATTTACGGGAATAGCATCCAGCTGATCAGGCTGGAGGCCGTGGCGTCACCACTGGCCCGTCGCGCAGTGTCGGATCTTCTTCCTGTGCCGCTGGGGCAGACGTAGCCTAAAACCCGTGGGGTAGGGCGCTCAAAGACGAAGCAGGGCCCGTAGACCCTATGGGCTTCTTCTGGAGCAGGGCTCGGGCAGGTGACAACAATGGTTTTTCCCGAAGAGGCTCTTTTTCGTTATGCCACTTGAAGAAGGGAAGCGAGGTAGCTAATATTGTCGACTCTTCCTTGACGAAAAGAAAACAGAGCACCCGCTGCTATCGCGAGCAAACACCGGATCGAGCCTCGCAAAATATCTCGGTGCTTTAGTGTTGGTCTTCCCACACTTCAAACCGACCGCCGCCTCGTGGTCAGAAAAAGTGTTTGAGGGTCGGCCGTCCCACACCACAAACCGATCGTTACCGCCTGGTCAGGAAGAGGGGGGCATGGACACGTTCGCGTAAAAAGGCGACGCACCGTCAACGCAGCTATATTGCTGCGCGACGCGTGCCTAGGGGGGAGCGCGCAAAGTACAGGCTCCCGTGCCATGGTTGATGAGGACGGCGTTTGGAGCGCGTGCACCCCCATTGCCGAGTTTATGCCGTGACTGAGAGAAACGGTGCTGGAAGCGCGGTTCCCATCGCCGAACTCAGACCATGGCCAAGGGGAACGTCGCTGGAAGCGCGCGTTTTCGCCGTCGTAGAAACAATTACCTGACTGAGGGGAACCATGCTCGAAGCGCTAGCTCCCGCCGCCGGTGCTACTCCGTGATAATCGTTGGCAGACGGCGTAGGAGCCCGTGGGCTCTTGACAGAGGCAATTTGTGCTGCGTTATTGGACAGGCTAGCTACAGGAACACGAGCATCTTGTGAAATCAAAAGTTGTGTCCCCGACAGCATTGTCGACGGTGCCGTACCGCCGTCGAGCTGTCGATTGCCGGTACGGACTGTGCCAGGCTGGCGCGCGTGAGTATTTCCGCCCGGGTTATGGGTGGCTCCAAAGCGCATTCGAGGAGCAGGAGCGAGGGCAGAATAGGCGTGCGAGCGCGGGACACCACCATGGTGATCCGACGTGTATGTGGTATCATTGTGATAGTTTACCTAGCCCTGATCCTGGTGGTACCCTCGCGATTGACCTGAAAGATGACGACGATTTTTCTTGTTGTTGTTACGGCGAGCAGATTTGTCGTCTCGGCGGTAGCAGACCATGCGTGTTTGCCACCGTCGGTGTGCGTCATCGTCGTCAAGTTGGTCAAGTTCAGGGTTCAAGCAGCCACACTCACAGTAATGAAAGGATGCCTACAATGCTTGAAGGAATGGTTGTCTTCGCGGCAGTTGAGGCAAAGCCCCTGGTTTTCTCGGAGGACATCAGCGCGAGGTGAAAGGAGGTCGCGCCAAAGGGGAGGGTCGTCTGTCTTAAACGAGGCATTAACGGCGAAAATTTCATCGTAATGATGCTCTTCTAGTGGCCAGCAATTCGATGTGTGATCAAGCCAAGGGTCAGATGAGTCATCGATGGGCATGACAGTTGGATCATGTCTCGATCCTGTCTGCCACGAAAGCGACTGGGACGGCACTCGGCCCTGGCCGCGCCCATGATCGGCGGGCCGGGGCCCCGACGGGGCGGGTGACCGCGCTCCCGTCGAAGAAACAGCCAGAGAAAAAAAATGTTTCGCCGTTGACGACAGGTGTCTTATTATGCGCTTAGTCACTAAACGCCTGCCATATAGCATCCAACGAGGCGTATGGCCGCGGGCCCGTTGCCTTCGAACCAAGGTACAACGCAGGTATCACAGCCGGAAATTGCTCATTCGCCGCCACCCGAACCACCTCCAACACCACATCCGTTCCCGGAGACAAAACACGCTCATTCCCCGTAGCGATTGACACAAATACGCTAAACTCCCGACCGAAACAAGAAAAAGGCGTGCCGTCACACATTCCAAAAGTATGCAACTTAGTGTGGCCCTCCTCCGTGTCAACCCCGTCGAAATACGTCATCAGCAGACGAAACTGGAGGGTGAAAGCTTCAGGCCCAGATTGTCCTCCTGCCATAGCTCTTGACACCTCTTGCCTGCTACCACGGCCACCTCGCTGTGGCCCGTGTTCGGGGACGAAGACGAGCAGGAAGAGGTTGACGAGCCGTCCCACGCTGAACATTCTCTCGCGCCGTTCCTCCGCCCTCCTTTGCCTCCACCGGAGCTGCTGCCACTGCCCCGGTTGTTGGACCAACGTTGCCCCCTCGGCGGCGCCCTGAGCCACACCAGCACCCGATGCGCCTCCCCCGCCTCCACCACCGCTGTAACCCCCGCGGCGGTGGTGGTGGTCGCCACCCCCCCCAATTTGTTTTTCGCCGCCACCATCACGGTTGCGGTCCCCACGGTCGCGACTGTCGCTGCATCACTGTTTCCCCCGGTTGCGTTCCACAAACTCTTCCTCCGGGTTTCGGCCAGAAGACAAGGTCGGGGCCTCGTCGTGGGCCATCACCAGGGCCTTAACGAGGGCAAGGGTCGGGGCGGCTCTCGCCTGTCCAGCATAGGGCGTACAATCCATGCGAGCTCAGGCCGCTTCCACTGAAAGGGCGTCCGCTTGCCGCGACGCCGGCCTCTCTGACGTGAGGAGGGCACAGACTGTTTCTACCACCGCGGTAGCCAACGCTGAGGCGAAGTCTACCCTCGGTGCAGACGTCATGCACGCGACATTGCCTTTGAAGAAGACGTCGTTCCCGGGTCGTCGTCGCTGGGATGCGACACCCTGCGGGCGCTTCGAAAGAAAGAGCGACGCAACTGATTGGGCCAGGGCTTGTTGCGCCCGCTGACCTATCAGAGACGCCTCCCGCGCAGCGGTCTTTGCCTTCTCAATATCTTCGTCAAACCACCGTCGGCGTGCTTCACGCCGAAGAATCGTCTGGTCGGCGTTGTCGAGCGCCCGCTAGGCCCGTGCCACCGTATATGCCAAGTCCAAGGGTCCGGCATGGGCGCCCCGATCCCGGGAGCTCTGGCGGTGGCGCTCTGCCGAGCACGGTGAGCCCAGGTGGCGGTGGTGGTGCCCTGTCGAGCGCGGGGGGGGAGTCTGGTGGCTCTCCCCCGGGGCTGGCGAAAGCTGGCGTCAAGACGTCCCCGAGTCCGGTGGAGGTTGGTCCGTCTTCTTCTCTGCGCGAACCGGCTAGTTGACCCTCTTGGTTGGTGGGTCCGGATGGTGGTACGGTGGCCCGTCTTTTGTCTCGTCACCGGGACCCGCCTCCGGTGGTTCCCCCTGTCTCGAGTCACGGGATTTCGAGCAAGCTCTCCCAGTCTCGTGGGCATCCAGGTTGGGGCGCGTGGAAGACCTCAGCCTGTCCCGAGTAGCCCGTTTCCTCACTGGTAGACATGTTGTTGGTTGTTGTCTGTAGGAAGGGCAGCGGAAGGAGGGGCCACACGAACCGCAGTAAAAGGGGCCAAAAATGGGCAGCACTGACCCCAACTGCAGTGCAGGTGTGAAACACAGTAAAGGTAAGCCTGCACCCATCGCACCAAAACAGGCAGAATTTAACCTAGGCGGGAGGGGTAAAGCAGGAAAGCGTCGCCCAAAACGCCCACGCCCATCGTACCACAATAGGCAACATTTTACCTAGGTGCAGTGGGGGGGCGGGGGGGGGTAGCACAGTAAAGGGTTGCCCAATAAGCCCGCGCCCATCGCACCAAAACAGGCAGCATTTATCCCATACAAGTGTAGGGGGGCAGCACAGTAAAGATTCGTCTAACACTTCGACGCCCATCGCACAAAACAGGCAGCAAACCGAGGTGCTGTGTAGGGGGAAAGGGGCACAGTAAAGAGTCGCCCTACACGCCGACGCTCATCGCACCAAAACAGGCAGCATGTAACCTAGGTGCTGTGTAGGGGGGGTGGCAAGATAGAGCATCGCACAGCTAACCGTAAAAAAGCAGGCAGCATCGGCCCTAACAGTGGTTTAGGGGGTGTAGCACAGTAGAGGATCGCACAGCTAGCCGCATAAAAACGGGCAGCATCTTTCCCAACAGAAGTGTAGGGGGGAGATAGCACAGTAGAGGATCGCGCCGCCAACCGTATACAACAAGGGCAGCATCTGCCCTAGCACAGTAAAGGATCGCACGGCTAACCGTATAAACACAGACCCAACAGTAGTGTAGGGGGGGGTAGCACAGTAGAAGATCGCGCCGCCAACCGTATAAAAAACGGGCAGCATCCACCCGAATAGTGGTGTAGGGGGGAGTAGCCCAGTAGAGGGTTGCACAGGTGCCAACCAGAAAACAAGGCCATTACATAGCCCGAACAAAGTAGTGTCTCCACCGACCGCACTATAGGGGAACGGTCGCGCCTACAGTAGTGCTGCCCGCTGCATTATAGCTGCTGTGCCCAAGGTAGCGACAACACCAACCGCACGACGCAATATAACCCCCGAACAAGGGAGTTTCCCCACCGTCCGCACTATAGGGGGACGATCGTGCCTACAGTAGTGCTGATTGCTGTAGCGTCGCTGCTGTGTTAACAGGTAACGGCAAATCCAACCGCACCAAGATGGGTAGTATAGCGTCCGAACAAGGCAGTTCCCCCACCGACCGCACTATAGCGGGACGGTCAAGCCTACAGTATGCCGATTGCTGCAAGATTGCTCCTGTGACCATGGGTGACGACAACACCAACCGTCGAAGAAAGGTAGTATAATACCAAGACCAGCTGTAGAAAAGGTGTGCACGCCCGCAGCCGAATAGAAAGGCTGTTTGCCCCCAAGTACCGCATCAAACGGGCTGATCCCCACTTGCACTGTTAATATTAAAAGCTATAAAGCGCCGTATTTCCGTGAACTGTAGTAAACGCTCTGTAACGGGCAGTACCTGTCTGAACATGTGCAGTGAGAAAAAAATACAGCATAGAGCTTAGCAGCATCGTGAAGGGCAGCATATGTACTAACAGCACCATCCAGAAAGGCAGCGTTTGTGCCGAGAGTGTTATGCTTAGCGTCTCCGCCAACTGTAAACCGCATTGCAACAGACAATATCCGTGGTGGCATTTCAAACGTGAAATTGCATCATCGACCCTAGCTGCATTGTGGAAGGGCAACACATGAACCGGCAGAAGTAGGAAGACGGCCTAACGCCTGGACAGCTGAAAAGTAAATCCTTACCCCCACCGACCGCACTAGAAAGGGGCATTTGCGTCGACAGCAGTGCAGTGTGCCGCACTATCGCAGCTGTCCCCATGAAAAAAGTGGTATTAGCCCCCGCGTAGCCATGAATGGTGGAATATATGGCATCGCACACGCCGACAGCGCGTTGTCCAAAAGAAGGCAGCACAGAGTATCAGTGTTCACTAAATTCAAGTTCTAGTCACGGGAGCGCCAAGACAAAAAACGCTCGAATCGAACCTGCCAGGAGCACTCGCGCAGCAGCGGAGGGTGTCAGAGCCGCAGTGCTGCAACTGTGGACGCTGGGACAGTGAAGGTTCGAGCTATGTGGTGAATGGGCACGAGCAAAGAAGGCGGCTCGGCTGCTGTACAGTGTCTTCTGCAGCAAAGAATCCGGCGGTATATGGCATGTATTGACAGCGAACCCGTTATGCTGCACTGTAGTTGGTAGCGCCGCGAACATGATGGTGGTTAAGCTACGTGACGCAATGGAACGCTGTTGATCGCGAACGATCGGGGTGGGGTCCGGGTTGCGTCACATTAGTAGCTGTGCTATTTCAGCAGAAACCGAGCACAGATTGTCTGACGCGCAAGACAGATCGGCGCATGTGCTGAAACCCATACGATAACGCGTGTATGTGCTGGAATAAAACGGCGAACGAGAAATCCCAAACATTCCGCGAGCACCGCCTGTTCCTTCCCAAGGAGGACCACAAGGAAGAAGCCCCGACATGAGCTCCTATACCATGGTGCCCGTAGTCCAAGGGGTCCCGCTAAGGGCGGTCTGGCTCCGTCGGCAAAGGTGTATGCAGGCCGATGGGCTCCCTCAGCAAGCGAAGTCCCCGTCGCTGGTCCCTCTAAGGATTGATTCCAGTATGATTGTCCGTAGCGCGTCGTGCATATGCCTCAGCCCCGAAGCGCAAAAAAAAACACAGATCGACGGACTGTTTTGGGGCTTGTGCTGGCAACTCGCGGAGATGTGCAGTGCAACACGCTGGCCGAGCACGGAGGGAACACGTCTGATGGGTGGGGGCTTGGGCAGTTCCGCTGCGGAGTGGTCCATGTGACACAGCTGGCGGGAAACTGATGCGACCAAAAGCCGAGACAAGGAGTGTGTTCTGAAGAACAGTGTTACCCACACTTAGTTGGAAGGTGTCGTCCGTGTGGTACGTTCCCGGCGACCAACAGGAGGGGCCCCTCCCACGTCACTGCTGTTGTGGTCGCCGTTGTAGAAGGAAGGGCGCTTTCTCCATTGAGAAGCCACCCGTGAAGGAACAGGGGTTGTGGGGTCGATGGAAAGCAAAAGAAAAATTGCTGCGAAAACAACTATCGTAGAGATTGGAGGAAAGCTGCCACGATAGCAAGTCAAGCCTAAGACGACGCCATATTGTAAGGGTATTTGGGCGGGGACACAGAGTGTTCCCTGCAGGTCTGCCAATTGAGCAGGTCCTCGGAGAGTACTCAATTTCTTAGCCTTCGTAGAGACGTTGCTTTATTCGATTCCACCAGAGCCCCGGATGGCTTCCGAGATCAGAGGCACGTGCCTCCGATCTATTTCCTGACTATACTGAATATAAAACGCCAACCTTATCATACGAAACCCATGAAAAGTATCTCAATACGGATAATTACAGGCTTTTCGAGGTCGTATCTCAACACTCGTCGCTTGAGGAGCTCTCTATACCTCGGCCAAAACCGGTTTCAAAACGAAACTTCTTCTCCACCACAACTCTCACGGCCTAGGTGTGCACAACCAAACATGTTGCAAAAAGTACTGAACTTCCGACGACTTTGGGTCACGGAGCTCCGTCGTTCAGAAAACGTTTGCCAAAACGTGAAATATATAATCTAGACTACGTATAAGTGATATGTAGTCTATATATATACTAGACTATAGACTATATCTACCGTATGTATAGTCTATAGCAAGAGCGTCATTTTCAGAGCTACATATTTGCCTAGGCTTTTCTGCTGCGCAAAACGTGTAGAGAGCCAAAAAAAAATGTACTACATACAGGAGTGCTTGCTGCAAGAAAAGTACAGCACGGCTACATACAGCCCCCCACGGCAGACCCCTCTGGAAGAGCCGGAGAGGTCAGCTTTTGCACGCTTACACTTTACAGTCACGCTTTGGTTGGTGGCATATACATGCTACCGCCGGGACGTGCAGCACCTTTTTCTTTCTGAGGGTGGTTGCTTGAGGAGCTCTATACCCCACCGAAAGAACTGTTTTCAAGGTTATTTAAAGTGCTCCCCTGTATGAACAAGCCTATGGCCTACAGCAGTAGGTATAACACGAAACAACTTTATATAGCAAAAACTGAACGAACTTACGGCCATCCCGGGTTAAGGTGCTCCGTCTTTCAGAAAACGATTCAGCCAAAACGTGCTGCCTCCAGAGTGGCAAGCGTTCGTTTGACATCCGACATTGTGCAGCATTCCCTCAAACTCCGTCGATCTCTCACTATCAGCCCCCGAAAGAAGAACAAAACCAAGGGACATAGCTCCTCTATTGCTGTCCCCGTTACCCGACAATAGGCAGCGTAGAATAACCTTGTAACGTTTATCCCTCAGAATGAGCAGCTACGCAGAAATGCTGGCGTTCTGTGAGCTGACGTCGCCACTTCACACTTGCATGTCGCCAAAGAGCTAACGAACCTCTAACGGACATAACTGTTGTAGACTACTGGTGGTATGACTTGTCTCTAGACAACAGATAGCAGTTCTCCAACTTATCAACAGCCCCACAGTCCCAAACAATACATCGTAACGCTATCCCAACAACTCTAAGAATGGCCAGCCAAATTACCTGCAACTAGACCTTCCTCGTGTTTGCAGTATTAGACACATTTCACGACACGTGCTACGCTAAACGCGCGCCATTGCTTTCCTGAGGCTACTGACTAAACGAGCTTGTACCCCACCCAAATTCGTGTTTTGAGTAAACTGAAAGCGCTATTGTGGTTACCGAACCCATGGCCTAGGTACATGAAATATTTGTGCGAACCTCAAAGCAAAAAAAGCGAGGTCGACATTCCGACGGTTTTGGGATAATAAGGAGCCCCCGTCAATCAGAAAAAAAGGCTTAGCCAAATGCTCGCAGTAGTTGAAACGGTTAATCCCTTTTTTTGACCATTGTAGAAACCATTTTAGAACTACAAAAACAAAAACACTCCGCACTAACTCCATGCAGTTTCCCGTCAAAAACAGAGCTCAAGTAAGCAGCAACTTGTTTATTGTTCCGTCAAAAACAGAGCTTAAGTAAGCAGCAGCTTGTTTATTACAGCTTGCACCCAGACGGCAAAAGACGCATGCAGCGGTAGAGGTGACTTGGTCAAAAAATCTATATGGTCACCATTACATGATGAACATTTTTGCCCTGCAAGGTTGTTGGCTTGAGGACCTCTATATGTGTCCGTCACAAACCCTGACTTGGAGGAGAATCATAACTTCCTACCCGATGAGTAACCCCATGGCCTAGGAAACCAACAAAGATTGCTAAAAAAAAAACAACAAAATTGCGACGACTTTGGGTTAACGAGCCCTGTCACACGGAACCCATTTCAGCCAAAACGTGGTATACCTTAATGTCGCTATCGTAGCAAGCGTCGTATACCTTAACAGCTCCCACCCTACCCCACGAGGTTGTTGTCAAGAGTATGAACCTTGGATTCAAATCTAAGTTAATGCGCAGTCTATTCGCACGAATAAGATATGCAGTTGAATCTTACGTTGAAGTTTACGATGAATCTTACGTTGAATCTTCGGTGGACCCTAGATGTAAACGTAGATTTGAGTATGTCAAGGTTGTCCCGTTGTCCCGGTATTCTACCGTACTACGGGCCTTGTTCCGAGATGATCAAGGGGTGATGCAACCCACCATGATCACTCTCCCAACTCTCCCTTCTCTCCCTGCTTTTTATTCATCTTTTTCTTCTCTCCTTGGCCTCAAGCGCCCTTTCCAAACTATCCCTTTTCTTTCTTATCACAAGTGATCTTAACAGACACTCCGGTGCCACCTCTGCATCTCTTCGCATAGAAGACAGAGCCTTCACACAACCATGGTGTTCACAGGCTACTCACAGGTTATGAGCCTCGTTGACCTCGTGAGCTTCCTTTTGCGTTGTTGAAGTTGGAGTCGTGGCGGTGTTGGCGTGAATTGTAGAAGAAAGCTCGCCGCACCTCCGATCAACAGTTGCACTCTGTGCAATATGATCTCCCGTTCGTTTGGCACCCTTTCGTGCGAGGGCCCAGTCTAGTGCGCTGAATTCACTTGTCACTACCCACCAGAGTACCGCGCGATTAAAAATCTCCCGGGATAGTTCGGGGTCCCACTTTAGTGCACTTTAAAGCGGTTGTTGTCATCCCGCGAAGCATCGCATGACTTCGGGATGACGACTGTGCCGCTAAGGCTCTTACCTAAGGATCCGCTAAGGCTCTGGCTTAAAGATCCACTCGACGAAATACTTCTGTGGCTTTGCTGGCGGATTGGGCCGTAATAAATACTTCGCCAAGGATTCGGGGTCAGGGTACCGGGAGGAAGGCCTGCGAAATGTTCGTGGCGTTTAGCCCGTCTGAGGAGATCAATCGCCTCCTGGGTACGTGTGAACTCTCTCGCGTCCCAAGAGGTATGCTCGTCTGTTTCCTTCGTTGGGACTCCATCTTTTTTTTCTTCTTCTTCTTCTTCCTGCAGAAGGCATTCGTCTCGCCACTGAACGTGGTTGGGGAGGGAGGGAGAAGGGGATTGCGGGGTTGATGTGGTGGCCGATGTGGTAGTTGGTGGTGGTGGTGGTGGTGGTGGTGGTGGTGGTGATGTGTGGTGGTGGTGGTGAGGGGGGTGGTGGGGGGAGTGGTAGTGCCGTTGTTCTCGTAGTTGAGGTTTTGTTGCTTTTGGTCGCCGTTGTCGTGGTCGTTGGTCGCGGTGCCAAGACGACATGTGACATGTTACCAACGGAGCGATTGGGGTGGGGGGTAGGGAGGGGGTCGGGTGGTTCGAATTACTTGGCGCTTGTCGCGTCCAATCTGACAAGGCACAGCGCATACACCTGTTTCACCCTGACAATAAATATAATAATACCATCACGTGGGGCATGCAATATCCCTTGTATCACCCCTGACATATATTTGATGTTAAGTGTTAGCAAGGTAGCCTAGACGCACACGAAGTATTCAAAGAGCAGCAACAATAGTCGCGGCTAGCATTAGTAGCAGCAGTGGGCAGCAGACTTGCTATTCTAGGGTTACCCTTTGGATCTACATTACACGCCAGTGTGGAACGCAGTGCAATAACAGAGTAGGCTTTGACGGTTACGGTTACAAGGACAATTTGCGGGACGGGTATATCCCTAAAACATACCTGGTACCAGGCATATTTTTGAGGCGCGTACGTTTCTCGAAGAAACTCGCGGTCATAATAGCCTGGTGGATATCGAAGCGTAGCACTGACTGCATTTGACAAGACGACAGCTTACGAAGTAAAGGTAGACTTTGCTGGACTGGACGACAGTTCAGTAGTAGCTCTAGACAGACGTTGTGACAGTTCTCGTCGTGGAGTCAGCGCTAGTCGGCGCAAATGTCCTACCTCCCACCCGATTACTTCTGCTATTGTTGATCGTATGGTAGGCTACATACAGTAGTCGCTAGCCTACATATGAAAGTCACGTGGCTGTGTACAGGCTAGTAGTTATATTACGAGCACCTTCTTTTTGGGGCTGCGAGCGTAGCGGGTGACACGTGCTTTGGTACCATAAAGGTGGAACGTTTTTTTGTCGAGGCTATAAACATGATGAGGAGCTAAGAAAACACTTTACCTCAAAACCGGTTGAATAACAGTGCAGACTGAAAGCTTTTTCGTGATGAACACACCCATGGCCTAGGCACCCCAGAAAGGAATACTGTTGCATCTGCGGTAGTCCAAGACAGTATATCCTTCCGACGATTTTGAGTCGCGTCATTTAGAGAATAGTTTAGCCAAGAAGTGGTACACCTCAATACTGATAATACCTCAGAGCTCTATCGTACACGCGTCCCGGGTGGTATCCAAGACACGATGGTTACACGTGACTATCTCGGGAGGCTGATGGAGGCAGTGCTATGACCACTTCGTAGGATATTTTGGGAAATAGCTTGCGACATAACCCACACGTCATCGTCGAGACGGGTGACCATGTCTACAGACAAGTAACAAAACAGGTGGAGAGGTATACTACACGTCACCGTCGAAATGCTTGACCATGTCCACAGACAGACAGGCAACAAAACAGGTGGAGAGGTATACTATCAATATGTGTATATTCTCTTTCGAATGGTTCAGGGGGTAGTACCAATAGTGCTACATCACCACCACATGATAGCAACGTGGGACTGTATGACATCACACGACCGCTTGTGACTACAAGTGTACTTCGTGAGGGTGTGAGGATGATACCTAAAGGGCCAATAATTCAACTCCCCAGCGCACAGTACGCCTTGTAACAGTATTCTCTAACGTGCGTTACGGGATATCGTATCGTATCCCATTGTATGCCCCGATAGGGATACGAGTATTCTCTGGACTTTTTTTCATGGCTGACGTGGCTCCTCATATGGTCGGCGTGTTACTGTGAGATCAAGACTGCGGTGTGGGGGATGTTACGATGATGTTATGATATATGTTATGATATACCCCGGCTTCTATACCACCGGATCTGAGGTATCATATCATATCACAGCATATCATATCGTAACATATCATATCATATCATATCATATCATAGCATATCATATCATAACATACCATATCATATCATATCATACCATATCTTATCATATCATACCATATCACATCATATCATATCATAGCATATCATATCATATATATCACATCATATCATATCATATCATATCATATCATATCATAGAACATCATATCGTAACATATCATATCATATCATATCATAGCATATAATATCATAGCATACCATATCATATCATATCATACCATATCTTATCATATCATATCATATCACATCATATCATGTCATAGCATATCATATCATATATATCACATCATATTATATCATATCATATCATATCATAGCATATCATATCATGTCATATCATACCATACCGTATCAAATCATATCATATCATATCATATAATA
This sequence comes from Undaria pinnatifida, assembly GCA_012845835.1. Taxonomy (NCBI): domain Eukaryota; class Phaeophyceae; order Laminariales; family Alariaceae; genus Undaria; species Undaria pinnatifida. The sequence goes on from JABAKD010000004.1 coordinate 12,080,150, forward strand.
CCATATCATATCACATATCATATCATATCATGTCGTATTATATCATACCATATCATACTATCATACTATCATACTCGCCCGAGTGACTCTGTGTACCTCAATAAAATAAACAAGTTAGGCGATTGTTTGGCGCAGCGTGGACTCAACGATTCCGTTAGGGGTTCATATCGAAAATTTAAAAACAGCCCGAAATAAGACAGCCTATGGCCGCAAGGAACAGGGAGGTGGGCCACTCTATTACTCTCAAGCGATTGACCCCGAGCCACTGCAAAACTAAACTTGAAAAAAAACACAACATAACAACATAACAGCCCTTATGGTAGCCCTTATGATACCGTAGCTTTTGTCGTGAGTAGGTCGTGTCTTTCAATGGCTACGAGCCGCGAATGGCTACGCTAAATGAGTGCTCTTTTAATATGGTGAGACTATGTATCCGCCATCCGACAATGTTCGATCAATCCATACTATTTTCAAGACATTACTGTTTGATGGTAGAGGGAGATGGTATCGCTGGGATCGTTCGAAAAACAAAGCTTATACCATTACTGATAGGTAGGCCATGGGATTTTTTTGTAAAGTTGTTCGTCGGGGCGGTCCAGGACGAGCACTTACTTTCAGTTTTGGCGAATTCGGTTTTGGGTCAAAACTACAGAGCGCCTCAAGCGAGAAGCCTCGGGAAACGATTGCTGATGTGTGATGATGTGTCCTGAATTGTGCTAATAATATGTGGTGATGTCCTATCCTCTGTCGTCGTAGCACGCGTCTACCCTCGGAACGAAAGAGTAACCCGTGAACTACCAATTTAATTGTGGGGGAGGTAGATAGTGCTGTGACTGTTTCGTTGGTTGTTATCGTACTTGGGTATACTGCAACCACTGCAGAGGTACAAAGCCAGCCCCAACACATCCTTCACAGTAGTCAAACTCGCGCGCGTAACTGAGCAAGCCGATGGGGGTAGAGGTCTGGCAATTTGAGAGTCTGCTGGGTATTGAGTATTTAGTGAGTGGCCAGGTCAGCGGTAGGGGTATATCACGTTTGCGGCAAATCAATTTCGAAATGACGGCGCTCCTCAAGTGATGACAAAGAACTACGCCTGATAGTCGGAACACCGTTGGCACTTTGCACTATACTCGTCGTGGTTGCGGGTTGAACTCCATTTATTTTCTCAAAGTTAAAGTCCACTGATTGTGTAAGGTCTAGACAGACTAAAGGTCCTCAAGCGAGAAGCCCGAGGAAAAACCTACGAGGAAGCAATAAGCGTAGACCTGTGCCATTGTGTGCGCTCTGGTCTGACCAGATAACAGTCGAACAAAGCGACAACAAAAACACGTACTGGAATCATAGCGTGCGTGCTGTCATTTTGTCGTTATAAGTTAATGATGTTTTCAGATGTTACTCGCCACCAGATAGCGTCGAAAATCATTCAGAGCGCGCCCAGTTGTTGATGGATTAGAGCGTGGTATTAGCCCGTCTGACAACAAATTGGCAAAATAAAAAAAGGTCAACCAATTGCCTACCCGAACTAAGCCTTATTTTATAACACTCTCCCACTCTGAATTGGCGGGATCGCAGGACAAAAAAGGTGGGCGCGTGAATACCAACGGGGTTTCATTTTCTGGAGACACCGCCCTGGGAGGGTATTTCTTCAAGTTCAACATGTCATCATGAGGGAAGGTCGTCAAAGCTCATGTTAGGTGGATGGTGATACTCGAAAATACCGAAAATACGACCCGGAAACTCATGGTCCTGCCGTCGACGCCCTTTGTTGAGGTATCAGAGGGTATTATCAATAGTCCGCGTGACCAATGGTAAAAGGTTAACCAATTGCCTACCCAAACTACGTAAGCCTTATGCAAATAGCAGATGGATATACACGAGATTCTTCTCTCATCTGCCAAAAACAGCTTTTGTACCATCGACCCTTCTTCTTCCATGTCACGACAATTTCTGCAAATTACTCCCTCCGACCCTAAATATAAGGGCGGTTTGGACAAAAAGCGGTATAACTCGGGTCTGCAGAACTCTTTTCCCGAACCGTTTTTTTTATTGGTTCCGCCGCACTGCTGCGCAGCGCGCAGAACAGGGGTCTTTCTGAACACACACCAGCAAGGTGCAGCCCACAACAGCAGACCGCGCCCGATCTCACCACCCCAACTTTGGAGCTCCGGTCGAACACCTTCCCAACTGCTGTTGAGCCATGTCCGCTGCTGGGAGTGCCTCTCAAGGGACGAAACGCAAGAATTTCAGCGTTTTGGAGAGAGAAGAGGTGATTCGCCACCTTCTCGCCAACAGCAAAGACGGGGTACTGCGGCACGGTGCGTATGTGGAAGCCGCGGAGAAGTACGGGTGCAGCTGGAAGACGATAAAGGGAGTGTGGGCGAAGCATGAGCAGCGGGAGGCAGCTGGAGACCCCAGTGCGTACATCGGGAACAACCGCAAGGGCAAAAGCGGCAGAAAGGGCATCGACCTTGAGGACCTGCGTACCCGCGTGCGGGACATTCCGATGAACGAACGCCATTTCCCCGATCAGGGGATTTCACCGCACCATCCCCCCCCCCATCGAGCGTTTTTTTTTTTCTCTCTCTCCAATGCGATATTCTATCGTATGCCAAAGATATCCGAGGTCCACCTTGCCCAAATGGCACGTTTCTGCCAATAACCCTCAAACCGCCCTTATATTACGGGATTTCCAAACCGCCCTTATATTTAGATAGAGTAAAACAAAAAAAATACAATAATGCAAAAAATGTTTCGCACGTACTACAGCAAGCAGGATCTGTGCGAGTATCATGCCATAGGCAACCGTTGTAGTAGTAGATGTTGTACTAGTATCAACACCATCAAGTATAATACGGGTGGCCAAGGCTACGTATTAATACTACTACTGTTGCTGTTGCTGATGTTGTTGTTGTTGTGTGTGGGGCTATTCTTGGGGTGGCTCTCGGGGTCACTCGCGCGAGTGACGGCCGTGTTCCTTTGCGGTCTTAGCATTTGGCGTCGTCACAATTGTTGTAGTAGTCCTTTTGCGATAGGAATCCGCCATGGATTGGTAATCTACGTTGCGCCAAAAAATCGCCTAAAAAAGGTATTCTTGTCCGTGAGAGAAATAAAGTGTCACTCGTGGGAGTGCCTCGAACCCGGTAGGAGAAAAAACGGGGGTATGGCACTACAATAACACCGTACGTATAGGCTTGGTCGGGTATTCCATGTGCGGCCATGAGCACGGGGAAGTAGGAAAGGGGCTGAGTGAGGAGTGAGGTGATATATCCACCTGGTCTTCACCTAGTAGTGGACATGCCTCCTGACTGCATGTTTAAGTTATCGCGAGAGCAAACTCGCCCTCCTCGACGAACTTGGGAACAGACAGCTTGGAACGCTCGTACAGCATTGATTGGGCCTCCCATAATAAACCAGAGGGCTTATTAAAACGCAACGTAGATATCAAAAAAAGTAGTGAGGTCCGTAGCCCACGCGCGGCCTAGCATTTATTTAAGGAACTGCCCCCCTGTCCCTGGATGGCCCCATCGCCTTGCTGTATTTGCAATTTGTATCTATCTCTCGTATAGTGTCAGTTTGTGACCAGATCCCTCGTCTGTCTACTATGAGGTTTCGGAACTGGCACATGTTGTGGGTGGAAAGATCCCACAAAGATCGCTATAATGTGAGGAACACACACTGCGTGGATGGGAGTACCGTAGTCATTCATACAGTAATGAGTGTCAGATTCCCTCTCACCCGCCAACCATTGGCAATGGAACCATCCAACACAGACATACGCTATCAATATGACGGCACCGAGGAGAGCATGCAGAGCATAGGCCTTGATGGTGAGTTACTACGGTGTTATAGTCTAGTCTATGCCTGCACTGAATCGGCACAGCCTCGATCGTCACAGCCCTCCGTCGCTCTCGTGAAATGTTGACGACAGTAGACGACACTTACGCGCTACGTACGGTGGAGGGGACATCACCATTATTATTAATATCACGTTTTCTTAGGCGCTCAGTTTTTTGGTTCTCTGTTCTATGAGGCAAAACGAAATGTTTTTGAGTTTGACTGCGAAGTAGAGTGCAAGTCGATGAACCGTGAAACGGACACATGGCCTGCGGTAGTAGACAGTAGGTATAAAGCCTGTAATATTTCAAAAACAAGACCAGTATATTCCGACGATTTGAGGATTACGGAGTCCGGTCATCTAGAAGATGCGCTAGCCAAAAAGAGGTACACTAGTACCTCTATCGTCGTACCACGTTGTCTAACAACGACAACAACAACAACAGTAACGTGCAACTCAATCTATGAATTTATGCATGGATGAACAGCAGGGGTTCGGCGGGGTGCCAGGCCAATATGACCGCCTGATTGTGGAAAGGTACCTTTATTAAGTCGGGGTCATGAGCGCAATTCCCCAGTTGTGCCAAGCGATGTTGACCCACCCCAACTCTACAACAGGTATATACACATAACATATGTGTGACACGCAAAATATGTGTGATGTGTATGTCTAGCGCGCGGATAGAGAACGAGGTCATTTGTTTCCGGCAACACACTCACTCTCACTCGTCAACCATCGTCCATGGAACCATCCAACACACAGACGCACTGAGACTACATATACCCCGTAGTACTGTATATGGGCTATTGTATTGCACCTGGCATTATTCGTAGCGGCAAATTACTTCCATCACCAAGCATCAGTCGGCAAACCCTCGACCGCCACAGTTCTCTCTCTCACTTTCTCTCGCGACCAGCGTGGAGCGTGGAGCATGGTAAATACCAAGCAACAGCAGCAGAGGACGCTACAGTAAGTAGTACATTCGTATACACCGTCGATACGGAATAATAGGTAAAATGTCTGACAACGCAACGTGTAACGTGTAACTGCATGCGAGTTATGTCATCACAATAATATAGACTACATTCCTATCGCGTGGAGAGAGTAGCCATTTGTTATGTATTTCCAGCTCCTCTCTCTCTCGTCAACCTTCGTCGCTTGAGCAACATACGTCGTATTATAAAACTAAAAATACACTCCAGCTGAGAGATCGAAGATTTTGTCGAGACTCATCTTTGCAAGCTAGCTGCTGTGTGTGATGCTCCGATCGCGCGTATTACTTACTGGGTGTGTGTCCTCATCAAGGACACAGACAGCACAAGAAAACGTATGAGTCTCTTCCCTCGCAACGCCGCTGTCTCTCGTTCTCGTGCCCAGAGCGGTGCCAAGCAACAACAGTGGTATTGGCGAAAGCCACTCGTGCGCCCGACTACACTAATGCACCCTCCCACACATTGGAGTGTGATGCGTGCACAGAAGCCAACAGCCTGCAGAGCAAACAATAATGATACGCACTAATTGCAATACGATATCTCGTAGCCTAGACTAATATCAACAGCGCGTGCACTAACAGCACACCACACGCCATTCGATAGACCATACCGGCCACATTATCCACCAGCACACTCATTCGTTCTACATTGTCGTCGTATGCTTACAAAGTCTGGTAGTTTTGGGTGTTGCAACGGTCGATTTTACTTTCCAACTCAGCTCGTACGACGTACTTATTATACGAGGTCTTACCCTCGCGAGTTTCTTCTGGACAAGCCACAAGCCGTTGTCGCAGGCATTTGTGTCTTCCCTGTTCTTCCCCCCCAGTACGCGCCTTCATTGTTATCGCGAAAAGGGTTTGATGAACCTGTCTGGCAACTCACCTGGGTCAGATTTTTGCCTCGCCCGAGATTCCACAGCATAGCCATAAGAGCCACCGACGCCAACGCGAAGCTCCCGAACATGGCTATGGCGGTAGTAGCGATAGCCAGCCTTTCTGTTGCTCAGAACGGGTAGATGGTGCACTGATTGGTTGGTCACGTTGTTGGAAGCAGGCGGTTATGGCAGGTTTCTGATTTTTTTTTGTTTTGGTCTCAGAGCCCGGTGGAGGGCGGTAGCTGGTTATCATGGGAGAGCGTGGTTGTGGGAAGTTGTGTTGATGTTCGCCTTTTGAGGCGGCAATACAGTGGGTACCTCGATTTAAGAGCACCCCAGATAGGAACACTCGGGACGTAAGAGCGACGAAAGCGGCATGTATGTCCACCGCCATACCAAAAGCCAAAACATTGCTCGTTTCAGACATTTCAGATAATGAGAGCAATAATAGGCCTTTAAGAACGCCTTTTTCGGTTGGTCACGGGTGCTCTTGAATCGGGGTAACCACATAGTGCACTGTCGCGGTGGTAAGAACTGGTGACGATTTTTCCCTCGGTTGTAATGTGGGTCAGGTTTGATGGTCAGGTTTGATGGTCAGGTTTGATGTGAGGATGACGCGATTGTGAGAACAGGGATGACGCGGCGATGCGTCAGTCAGGTGTGTGTATACCAGGCATTATAGAAAACGGAACATAAAGCGGTTTACCCAACATCACCTAATATTTCGTATTATTTCGAAGAATAATATTATAAAAAATGAAAATACACTCCAGCTGTGAGATCGAAGATTTCGTCGAAACTCATCTTTGCAAGCTGTGTGTGACACTCCGATCGCGCGCATTACGAGTTGTGTGTCCTCATTAAGGATATAGGTCGGCGACTCCCCTTACAACTACAGTGTAGCTATCAGGGTCATAGCATCATACTACGAGTATACTTATAGCAGTATTTAGGAGTGGCGTTAATTGCAACGACATACGTCAAACCAACAGTAGAAGCAGTATAATATAGTAACAGTAGATTTAGCAGTAGTAGCAGTAGTATCAGTAAGTAGCAGCAGTAGCAGTAAGTAGCAGGAGGAGTAGTAGTAGCAGTAAGTCGTTGCTATCATACTTTTTTTTATACGATTGGTACCTTGCCTACTGCTTTCGTTGTGCCGGCCGTCAGCGATGTCACATGTCGCAACCTCTATGGCAGTGACTATTCTTCGGCACTGTTAAAATAGCATATACATACCTGGTTCATACATTCTGTACACAGTATACTGTTGCAGTAGTAGTGAGACAAGGAAATTATCCGTGAAATGGTCGCATGTGTAGTCTAGCGTTCGAGCACCGTTCCGAATACGAAAAATACAAAACGATACACCGCAAAAATATTTTGTTTCCGTGCGCAGGATGATTAACGATTGAATGAACGTCGTTGTGTCACCCTGTTAACCCTGGTGCTGTTGATAGCTATAAATGGCACCAAGCGGAGTCGCGGCCCTACATCCTTCTTAGGAACATGCACACCCCGCGTGACACACGTGGTCGGGGTTTTTTGGAAGAGACCGATATTTTCCCAAGAAACAGACACTATGTATGCCTGCCTTTACTCTTTGCCTTCCATGGCATGCATGGATGGGGCAAAGCGACCGATACATACATGCTACATTGACAGAGGTGCGCCACTTTTTTTTCTGAGTGAGGTTATTCACTATATAATATGTTGACCCTGATAGCTACACTGTAGTTGCAAGGGGAGTCGCCGACCTATATCTTCAATGAGGACACACAACCCGTGATACGCGCGATCGGAGTATCACACACAGCTTGCAAAGATGAGTTTCGACAAAATATTCGATCTCACAGCTGGAGAGTATTTTCATTTTTTTACCGGAGTGATAATATATTTTAGGGGATGGATGCCTTTTGGCTCTCAAAGACCAAAACTGATTTATTTGGAGAAAAAGAAGACTTCTACCGGACGGATGAAAAATCCCATGGCCCATTATATATAGGTTCTAAACAACGACAACCATGTCTTTTGCGCAAAAAAAAAATGGTCTATTTCCGACGATAGCATAAGTATAGTATTAGACTAGTAGGTTAAAGAGCCCCGTCATTCAGACAGCATTTTCGCTAAAAAAATGTCTACCTTAATACCTCTATCGACGCGTGCTGCGAAAGAGGTGCACTCGCTTTTTTTCTAATACTAACTCCTCATTTTGAGAGGTTAAGACATGTCCTTCTCAACCCAAAAACTGATATGGGAAAAAACAAAGCTGATATGATCCCGGATGCAAAATCCCATGGCCTGGATATACAATGAAAATCACGCCAAAAAAAAAAAAAATCTCTTTCCGACGATTAAGGGTCTTGTGTACCTCCCGTCATCATTTCAGAAACAACTTCAGACGAAAAGTCCTACCTTCATCGTAGCGAGACGAGTCTATCGTATCGTAGCACGCGTCGAACGTCGAACGTGGAGATGTAGTATTACTGCAATCAATCACCATGCCCTGTGCTTCGTCCATGCATAAAAAATGTTCCTAATTTTCCTGTTTCGATGCCACATGATGCAACAGCAGTCAAGCCAGAACGCGATGACACGACAAGTTCTCTCACATTATGACATATACACTGGGTGTTCTCAATTTCTGCGCACCGCCTGTATTCTATGTCAGCAGACTAGACCTAGGTATACCTGCGGACACCGTTGCGGATATTTTACAATCGGAATTAAAGGTTAAAAACCATTGCGAAGGTTGGTTATGTTCAACGTGTCACTGGCGCGTTTTGTCTTTCTTGTGCACGACAACCAACCGTGTGCCTCACTCTCTTTTCTCCGATGCTTCGCGGATCTTTCCTTGGATCTTCCTCGAATCCTGCGCGCCACCGGCGTGCTGCCCAGCAACAACAACAACAGCCGTTTAGACACATACTTACCTTGCTCGCACCGTGGATATTGGATTATAGAAACAAAGAAACAGACACTACGACCCACTTTAGCTTGATCGACTGAAAATCTGTTGTTTTATTTCCTACGCATTTGAGAATCGTATGTATGGATATGATTCCGATGCAACACTTCGTATGCTTTTCGAAGTAGTATGACAAAGTCAAGCCGAACGCCATTTGCAAAGTCGGAAGCTCTCCTACATGACACGCCTGCGCAGCCTATTGAGTATAGACCAGCAGAAAGTTCTCCGCGCCATTCGTTCTCTGCAACAAACAGCAGCAGCAGCAGTAGCAGCGGCAGTAGCAGTCTAAACGTGGTGCCAAGTATTATACTTGACACAGCATTCGTTGCAACAACCCCTTGCAAGGCTCATCCATATCGTCTATCGCCCCTTCAACCTCGCGCTGCTTCGGCGAGGAGGCCACGTCTCAACACACGACCCGACCTACAAGCAGATCACAGATTATACTGCTGCAGCAGCTGTTTTGTCGCTGTTGTTCTGACGCTGACTCGTCATCGCCAAGAAGATATAGCCCGTGGTCACTGGACAGCTTCCATTTACTCTGGAGTGAAAGAAAGAACGAAAGAAGCACGTGGACTGCAGGAGAAGAAGGACAAAAGAGAAACAGTGCTGGAGCACGAGTGAGAGGACCCGCTCTGGTATCTACTACATACATCAGTAGTAGCAGTTCCGCGATAGAACTGCTACTGCAGTGTATACACCTGTCGGTGCCATGCTTGGGGTCGGATTCGAAGTGGTGGCCGGCGCTCTCGTGCTCATGACGGTCTTCAACTTTCAACCGCTAAGGCCCGCCCTGCTGGAGGTGGGTGGGTTGGCGTGAATGTACCCTACCAGGTCAGCCGATAAGAAAACCAGCCTGATATTAGGATGTTTGCCATGTACCTCCTACCAATTTTGGTTGGGTAGTACTTAAGGGGGGCCATAATATTTAGGGCTCACTATAGACACTAAAACCTACGCAATTCTCTGTTCTTTCCCAACTAAACGTGTTTGGTTTTCAATCTATGTTCCCCCATAAGTTGGGTGTATGTGGAAATATATACCACGGTATGTAGACTAGACTATGATTCTTGTAGTCTAGACTATAAAAAAAAAAAAATCCTCCCGGCGGATGGCGGATGGGGAAAAATCAAGCTTGAGCTCACCACACTTTCTCGTATTTTTATACACGTCGCGGGCCAATTTGACTCAATTGCATGTTCGCACTCCAGCGCTAGCTGGCCGGCGTTCCCCGTTACTACTCCCCGGCAGCGCAAGCTACTACCGCCGTGGTATACGGATGCGTGAGTATGTTGGCCCGACCTGACCCCTGGGGATCTGGTGCGGTGGAGATAGTGGAGATAGCCACCCGGAACGGCATCATTCCGGGTAGGGTGTGGGACTTGCGCAAGCTCACCCACCAACAAAACCCCCGACCATGAGAAAACAGCCTGCATGCGGCAACAGTATTGAAGCGGGTAAAAGTCACCATCCGAGGCCAACCTAACCTAATAGTCTAGTCTAGACCTAGACTAATCATAGTATGAATACGTTTTCGTAATCCTGGTAATATTTTTTTATTTTCCAATATAGTCTAGACTATAACATCACCAAATTTCTTCGTCTTGGTTGCTTGGCCTTGGATCATGAAATTCGGTGGCTTCGATACTACACTCTCCTTGCTTTCCGACCCGACCTAGGTTGGAAGACGTTGGAAGACGCAAACCCCCTACGACTATTCACCGGAAAATGGTAACTTCGGGCAGCGTGATGCTGATTAGCGGGGAACGCTCCCACTCACACGGGTAACCCCGGCCTAGGCCGCCACGCTTACTATGAGGTGTCCTGCATTGCTGTTCTGAACCAGGCATGCCATGACGGGCGCAGGTTGAAGCGATCAGACGGAACGGCATGGCCAACAGCAAGCCGGCTTTGTTTTGAAGAAGCACAACTTCGTAACCACGCAACAGGGCGTGATGCTGTAGTAATAGTCTAGTAGTATTTATAGTCGCTTTAGGATAACGAAAGCGCCGCAGCTTGGTGGGTTGGTTGATTCCGCGTCGTTTTGCCAAGTTCAACTTGGGTCAGCATCCCCTGCGCAGGCTCGATGCATAGCCCGTGTTACCGTGAAACTGAAGGCGCGCTAGATGCTCTCGCGGGTCGATGCCGCCGTGACGGGCGCGATTTGGAGGTATGGGACGGGAGGGCTCGGCCAGCGACGCAACCTTGGGTTGAACAACAACATCTGCATGGTTGGTTGGCTGATTTCGCCGCATTTTGCCAAATTTCGTCCATTTTCCATGTACGCAAACATTCGTAATAAGAGCTTTGTTGCTGGGCGGTATGTGACTCGAGTGTAAACGTGAACCTGAAGAATGAATGGCGCGCTGACCTTGATCTCGAGGGTGCTCACACCTGTGCTGGTCGCGACGGCTGCGGCCCATTTTAGGAAGATCGGACGGAAGGGCTGGGCCATTAGTAGACCAACAGCAGCTTGGTTGGTTGATTCCGCCGCATTTTGGTTATGTTCTGTTGCATACCCTCGTACGAGTTTTGTTGGCGGCGTGTGCCCCGGGTGGTCGTGAATCCGATTGACGGAAGGCACGCTGGCCTTGGCGTCGGGGATCCCCACACGGATGTACGGTGACTGGCGCGGCCTAGATGTGTAGCGCGGGAGGGCTCGGCCGCTTTCACCGTTTGACCGACGGAAAAATTCCAATAATTTCCTCGGCTGACGACAAACTATTAAGTTTTTAGCCTGGAACGATCGGTTGGACACCTTTGACCGCTGCATGTTTTCCCTCGACTGACCGTCGCCTGGTACGTGTGCTTTTACAACAACAGCGGCTCGGTTGCGCCCCATTTTCTACGCGCGTTCTCTTTTCCATCCATTTGTAAAAGTATTGCTGTTGGCGTGACTGTCTGGTGTCGTTTTTCATCTGAACAACGGAAGGCACGCTGGCCTTGATGATGTCGAGGATATCCACACACGGGTGCATGCCTTGACGGGCGAGGATTAGAAAGACAGGGCGGGAGGACTCGGCCAACAACGCAACCTTTTCGACGAACAACAGGGCGACTTGGCTGAATGATTACGCTGCAATAGTCTATCATATTTTTCCCATGCACTTGTAAAAGAGCTTTGATGTTGTTGCCGGCATGTGACCCGTTTAGTTTTGAAGGTGGCTAACGGAAGGCACGCTGTGCCTTGATGTTCAGATGTGATCCGCGCGCGGTGCTACTCGTTTGTTGGTTGTGGCCATGCTGTACTCCGCACAGGTAGACTGCGGCAGTTACCTTGAGGCCGCCTCGGCGTCGGTTGCTCGGGTCACGCCGTATTATTTTGCTCTTGTTCCCAATTTACATGCGCTCGCACGAGCTGTGTTCTAACTTCTGGCGACGTGTGACTCGCGTTATCTTCAATCCGAGGAAAGGCGCACTTGTCTTGATGTTGACCGTGCGATCCGCGCGCGATGCTGCCCGCTCGTTGCTTGCAGCCATGCTGCAGTCCTCACGCAGCTGAACTGCAGCAGATGTCTTGGGGCCGCTCGGGTTTTGATCGATAGGTCACGCAGAAATTTGCTCTTATCACCATTTTCCATTCACTCGTATGGAAGAGCGACAACTGTTGTTGGCCACGTGCGACTCGTGTTATCGTTAATAATGCGATTAGTCTAAAGGCGCGCTTGCCTTGATGGCTAAGATGTGCTCAACGAGCTACGCTGCCCGTTTTTTGCCTGCTGTCACGCTGCAGCCCTCGCGATTAAACTGCAACCAGCACTCGTCTTAGACCGGCGCGACTGGTTTTGTTGATCACGCCGGAGTTTGTTAATATTCCACTTTCCATGCGATATCTATTTGCGTGATAACAGCCAGGTCTGATTATCGAAAGGCACGTGTACGTGGTGCCCCGTTTAAAGTTTGAGCTTCCGTTCTTGGCAGCTCCAAGAAATCTGTCGTTGAGATGAGCCGGATTCCTCAGAAAACGACGACAAGGACACGTCGTCGAAACGCAAACGCATACTACTATCGGTGCACATCACACGTTTCGCGCAAAGCGGTTTGGGCTCCGTTTTCAGATTTCTTACAATAGTCCATGGCTCTCGTTTGTGGCCTCCTTTCTAGGCTGTCTTAGTCCCTTTGTCCCGTTGTTTCCCCCCACAGATTCAGGAAGCCCTGTCGCCGAGACGGGCCAGTCTCCAATGACGACGACGATAACCAAAAAAAAACAAAAACGCAGCAACTACGTACGTGTCGTTTGTCGGGGATGATCAGACAGGCAAACAGTTTTGAATTCCGCTCACGATGTCCGACAAATAATGCGTGTTATCTCGTTCATGGCTTCCCGCTTGTCTTTGCCTCCGATTTCGTTTGTTTCCTTCGTTCTTTTTTTCTCAGCTCAAGGAAATCTGCCGTCGAGACGATGCTTCCTCCTCAGACGACGACGATAACGTTTCGTCAAATTTCAAGTACGTGTCGCTGTCGGGACTTATCAGGCGCGCCAAGCGCCGAGAGAAAAGGTGGGGTCGTCTTCGCCGTCTTCCCAGCGTGCTCAACCCTAACCCCCACCGTAGCATATTCTACAGCACCAGTCGACGGCGGCTTGAAAGAGCTAGTGGCGACGGTGGCAGTGGGCGTTTGGTTAGGACCGTTTCCGGCAGGGGTTCGATCTGGCATAATGGTTGACCGTCGTCACTGCTGAAAAAAGGCTAATGACTGGTTGCCTCGGCAGTGTATACCCGGTATAATATGCCAGGCATACAGCAGTAGTGGCCCGTCTCTGTGAATGGTGTCGGTGTCTGCCAGCCGGAAATTGAGGCAACAAGCACTACACTCCCCGTATGTATACTACCACTGTTGGTTGTTCGCGTATTATGTGTGTCAGCCTATTTCACAGGCACTATGGTGGACACCTGGCACAACTCGACCAGCACTATAGAGGAACTAGTGCTCCAAACGTATGGGCTATGTGCAAGAAGGCAAGGGCGTTGGTTGGGAGCGTCTCAGGCAAGAGTTAGATCGGGCGAAGCAGGAGTAAAAGGCTCGACCAACTTCTTTCACCGAAGCCATTACTGGTTGACTCGGTTATATCAGTTCTATTAGTGTCAATGAATAGCTGACATTTCGTGTAAATCTGTGGGCTACGGCGACGTAGAGAATGAGGAATGTTTTGGCTGTTACAGCCCATGGATATGCAAGACGTATAGCTGGGTAATAAACCCAAGGCTGAGGTATCCTTGTATTTGTATAGTGTTGTAGTTTCATAGTATACGATACACTATTGTATAACGCACACCGAGTTCAGGTCACTCGCGCGGTGGTTCACTAGGCTACAGTCGTGGCCCCGCGTAGTGCGGTGCCCTTTTGTTCGATACCCCAGTTAGGTGCGGTGAAAATCTCGTGTCACAACCTGCTCGTCCTATTGAGTACTATTAATAGACTTCTGCACCTTCCCGGAATAGTGCGGGGTCTCCAGTTTATTGCGCGGGCATCATCGGCGAGACGCCGCACAAATGAGGGATATCGACTGTAAACCACTCGCAAACGGGCTTTGAACCTGAGTGATTAGCGCAGAGTGAGAGTCAATTCTACATACGCGATGCACATATGTCCAAACCGAAAGGAATATATTCCGCCGGTCGCTGAAAAGAGAGACCCTGAAAAAAATGACCCTGGGTTCCGTAGCCTTGCGCCGTGTACCTTGTATATATTTTCTTGTTGTCATACCCACATGTGAAGATATAAGTACACCAGTGTTGCGTGTATCTTGTCAGTGTGCATATAGATTGTGATCTTAGCTCTTGATGTGTACAGTTTTTACTGACGTCACGGGTTGATTCGGTACTGCAGTCTGGTAAAATGAAAGTGAAGGGCTCCCCTGTTCACGTTTGACTAGGTGAAGCAGCGTTGCTTTCGAAGTTGATAAAAGTTTTTGTACAAGGGGTTGACCAACGCTATCATATGTGCTGTGCGGGAGGGGGGTCGCTTTTGAGCAGCCAAAACGTGCTACGATAGAGGAAGCGCTTTTGACTTAATGAAGCGCTTGCTGATTTACTAAGCTCTTTGGCTCTATAATACCGTAGCCTTCATCTTGTGCGAGATGCACACGTCTGTCGGCGTGTCTTAGTATGTGTTGTATACATTGTGTTCGTTGTATGCGCCACGCTACGCGATGTATAGGTTGCACGCGCTGCATACGCATTTTGCGCTGTTTAGGTATTGTATGCACCGTATGTGTTGTATGCGTTGCTGGTGATAAGGTATGCTCTGTATGCGGTGCATGCGCTGTTTGAGCTGTATGCGCTGTTCGCGATGTATGCCTTGTATGCGTGATTGCGGTACTATAGTGCATGCGCTGTACTTACCGCATGTGCTGCATACGTCGCATGCGCTGTATGCGCTGTATGTGCTGTACGTACTGTATGTAGTAGGTGTTTTAGATGTTACATGCGCTATGTGCGTTGTACCCGCTGTATGCACTGTACGGTGTGCCATGTATATATGGTGCATGCTACGGTCGGTATGATAGGGAGGTCACAATTGGGACATTTTTGGCAATGGCTTGGGTTGTCACTCGCACGAGCGACCCGCTGTTCCTTTGCGTTCTTAAGCTTTGGTGCCGTAATTAACTATCAATAATAGCTGTAATAGTTTAACTTCGCAAAATCAATCCGCAAGGGAATGTTAGGCTACGCTGCATCCGCAAAGAACGCCCAAAAGACACATGCTACGGAAAAAGTGTATTGTACGATTATTTTGTGGAGCTCCTCAGTTGACGAGGTCTCTATCAAATACGTCACCCGAAAATGGGTTTTGAGCAAACTGAAGGAAGGTGCAATCACCGATGAACAAATCCGTGGCCCAGGTATTCAAAAACAGTCATTATTACTGCAAAACGAAAATTTGGTTTCGTCGATTTTGCGTTAATAGGTTCAGGAGCCCCGTGTCATTCCGAAAATGTTTCGCGAAAATGTGATACCTCTATCGTAGCACGCGTAAAAAAAAACAGTTTTGTCGGTCAAGTGTAGAGTCACTGGTGGGAAGAATGGTTCAAGAGCCGGTGGTGAAAATTGGAGTATATCTTATTAGCATCATAACATCATCATAACATCATCATAACATCATCATAACATCATCATAATATCATCACCAACACCGTATAGGCTTGGTCCGTATGCGGCGACTGCGCTGCACGCGGTACTCTATGCGCTGTACACGTTGCATGCGCTGTATGCGTTATATCCGTTGTATTTGCTGTGTATTGTATGTAATGTATGCGCTGTACCAAGATAATATGATCTGATCATAGCACGCCTCTGTTTGGCTCGGGGAGCTGGGGGTAGTGGTTGGTGGGGCGGGGGGGGGTAAACGTGTGGTGATGTCGCTCGGTGTTGTCTTGGTGTTGTCTTGGTGTTGTCTTGGTGTTGTCTTGGTGTTGTCTTCATGTTGTCTTGGTGTTGTCTTGGTGTTGTCTTGGTGTTGTCTTGGTGTTGTCTCAGTGTTGTTTCGGTGTTGTCTTGATGTTGTCTTGGTGTTGTATTGGTGTTGTCTTGGTTTTGTCTTGGTGTTGTCTTGGGGACGCGACGCATGCTGCGGCAGGGGTGTACCATTACGTTTTCCTCATCGCGTCACTTGAAGGCTGTATGTGTGTCCGACATAAAATCTTATTTGGGAGAAACCTAAACGTTCTCCCCGGTCACGCGGTGAGCGATACATCCCTTGGCCTGGGTATGCAAGGAAACATGACACTTTGCAAAAAAAAAAGCGAAATTCCGACGATTCTAGGTGAAGGAGCTCAAAAAATCAACACATCAACACAAAAAACAAGATAAACGTTTGACCCAAAACGTGCCACATACAGTACTTCAATCGTAGCACCCGTCGCGTCGTCATGTATATGCTGTGGTTTGTCGGTTGTTGCCGACCCTCGGTTTTGTTTTTGGCCAACCCTCGATTTTGGTCGGTGTGGTATGACGTGGGAGCAGGGTACTTGCGGGACACTGCCGGTGGTTGCTTGTGGCTGCTTGTATTCTGTACCCAGGGTCAGCTTTCGGAGGCTTAAGTCCGACGGGTGTTAGGTCTGAATGTGATCAGGGTAGCGAGCGGGAGCGGGGGGGGTGGGGGGTGCGTGTGCGTGTGTTGGCCAATGAAAAGTGCCGAATTGTCAGTAGTTGGCCAATGAAAGGGTTTTGTCGAACAGGCCGTAAGCTCTACTACGGGCCAGGTGAACCACCTGTGATGAATAGGAAAATTGGGCGACGGCATCGAAAAGCTGTCGACAAGCAGACGCGTGCTACGATAGAGCTGAGCCACGCTTTTACTGAGGTTCCTCATTTTCGGAGCTCAAGACATGCCTCAACCCCAAAACTGACTTGGGGAAAAATAAGGCTACTACCGGATGAGAAGTAAAGCCACTATCGGATGAAAATTCCCATGGGCGAGGTACACGACGAAAATCATGAAAACAAAATGTCCCATTATTTGTTTTTTTCCGACCATTTTTTTGTTGAGGAGCCGCGTCATTCAGAAATCATTTGATAAACAAGTGCTACCTCTGTCGTACCATGTGCCAACAGCAAGGAACCTACGACACACTACGACACGTGCATCTTTGCTACTGTAGCTGGGGTGCACCCCTTTTTTTTTAGGCTCCTCTGTTGAAGAGGCCGTTTATGAGAGGTAGGTATGCTACCATAGAGGTGCACCACGGTTTCACTACTACTACTACTGACGCATGCTACAATAGAGGTGCACAACTGGTTTTTTTTCCAATACTACCCCTCAATTTGGGAGGTTATAAAAAGAAGACATCTCCCAAAACCTGATTTGGAGAAAAATAAAACTGATCCCGCATGAAAACTCCCATGGCCTAGGTACACGACGGTAATCATCATGCGAAAAAAATTACCTATTTCCGACGATTTTTGGCTTGAGGAGCCCCGTCAGACTTATTCTACGATAGCCCCCCCCCAAACCAGCGTTTTTTTTCACGAACGTTTCGTGGCTGCTCGACGCAAGGAAGGATACAATTGAAACGAAAGTGTCCATATGTTTTCTTGTGCGCAAAGGCCTATCAATCGATGACGTCGGGGAGGGTGGCAATGAAGGGGCACCGTATTTCAGGATATACGACCGGGAGCTGGCTTTGAAACCGGCGATTTCGTTAAAGAAAAGTTGGGGCGGCTACCGTAAAACGACTCGTCATTCAGAAAACCTTCATTTCTTCACGCCAAAAGTGACGACTCTATCGTAGCACTTGTGTAGTATTAAATAGTATTAAATACTCCTCACTTTTTAGTCCTAAAGAACTGATTTGGAGAAAAGAAGAAAACTACCGCCGGACGAAAAATACCATGGCCTAGGCACATGACGAGAGCCAAAAACAAATGTCGTATTTCCGACGATTTAGCCCAGGTTAAGGAGCCCCGTCATTCAGAAAACATTTCAGACGAAAACTGCCACCTACCTCTATCGTAGCACGCGTGTAATACTCCTCACTTTTCAGTCCTAAAAAACTGATTTGGAGAAAAATAAAAGTGCTGATGAAACAATCCCGTGGCCTGGGCATACAAGACATACAATCATCATGCGAAATAAAAAATGGCCCATTATTTATTTATTTTCCGACGATTGGGGTTAAGGAGCCCCGTTGTTCAGAAGCCATTTCTTCAGACAAAAAGTGGCACCTACCTACCTCTATCGTTGCACGTGCTGTTACCTCCCACAAAACATGCTTTTTGAGCAAACGACCAAGGCTAGAGGGTAGGGGGTATGTTACGACTGTTAGCATGTACCCCAGTTTCACTACCGCCGTGCTTTGGCCACTACCACCGCTGACTCCAATAATACCTCGATGTTGGAAGGAGGATTAGTTTGGGTAATCTACGGGTTAACCTTTTGCAGGTGGTCGAACGGACTAATACCCCACTAATTCCTTAACAAATGGCGTCGTCGACAGACCATGGGTTTTGGGGTCGTGGGTTCGATTCCCACCATCCACAATGACAAAATTTTACGACTTTCCGCATGTCCATAACTTGAAAAACACTCTCTTAGAAACGGTTCAGGCGATAATTTTTGCGCAGCCTGGCTTGCGAGTCCATTGCGGTTCATATCGTAAAAAACCTAACGCAGCACGATCTCTAGTTATATGATGAAAGAAAGCTTTAGTTTCTTAGTTAAATAAAGCCTAAGGCCGCACAGGAACAGGGGGGTCACTTGCGCCAATGGCCCCGATCTACGCTGCGAAAAAAGCTCCCCAAGAGTGACTCACTGCCCTGCCTTAGCCACTGTCAAGGTGCTTCAAAGTGCTTCAAAATGCTTCAAAATGCTTCAAAATATTTCAAAATGCTTCATAATGCTTCAAAATGCTCCAAAGTGCTTCAAAGTGCTTCAGAGTGCTTCAAAGTTCTTCCAAGTGCTTCAAAGTGCTTCAAAGTGCTTCAAAGTGAAAGTGCTTCAAAGTGAAAGTGTTTTTTTTGTGATCAACAGACCCATGGGCTACCAGTAGCTAGGTGTGAAAACACAATAATGTCAATCGTGCAAAAAAAGACGAGATTCTAAGGCAATTATTTTTTGTTTAAGGGGCCCCATCGTCAAATAGAGAAAATGTGTTAGCCAAAAAGCGCTACCTCCGTGCTACTACTATAGTCTAGTGTTCAGTAGTTTATATAGTGCCACTTGTCCCAGTAAGAAACAGGAAGAAAGTCTGGTTCAGACAAGTCTGGTTCAGACAGGATTTATCGGTCAAGCAAGGGTGCGTTCTACGCCAACTTCAGTATAGCGACTCTCGAATATATTGTGTTCATGCCGCCGTTCTCACGTCTTATCTTCTCAACACTCGTAGATCATCTGGTCGCACTTTCAGGTTACAGTAGTAGTACGAATAAATCGATTTTTGTGTGAGGTACTAATACTGTACTATACTTAAAGTATAGTATAGTATACCATAGTATACTGTAGTATAGTATTATAGGATAGTATTATAGTACCCGGTATAGTATAGTATAGTATAGTATAGTATAGTATAGTATAGTATAGTATAGTATAGTATAGTATAGTACAGTATAGTATAGTAAAGTATAGTATAGGATAGTATTATAGGATAGTAGACATAATCATCATGTCAGGAGTCTCGGAAAACAAGAACAGTAGGTGGTGTCAGTAGTCTCGGACAACAAGAACAGTAGGTGCACCCCTAAAGTGGCTAGGACGTGTCCTAGATCCTATCAGGTACGTGGTCTACAATTACCGTTATGCATAATAATATAATGATATAATAATATAATGATAAAATAATATAATGATATAACAATATAATGATATAATAATATAATGATATAATAATATAATGATATAATAATATCATGATATAATATAATAATATAATAGGAGTATAATACAATAATAGGAGTATAATAATATTATTACTATACATATATATTGTGCAAGGCCCGTATCGTACAGATCACACGCGCAAGGCATTTACGCAAGAGCCGTATCATAAATACCCCATCCGGAGCAGGCATCATATCTAGCTCGCGCAGATAAAAAAAAGGGGATGTATCTGCCAGCTCGTGCAGATCAATAATCAGGGGAATATATGCCCGGATAGATCTTGATGAAATAGTTTGTATCTGATGTATTCAATGTGTAAATTGAGCTATCCGACAAAGCTCGCTTTGCTTGCGGTGGTGTTGCCAAACATAGACGAGGAAACATTGTGGTGCGTTGAACCGCCTCCCGCGGCGACCCCATGGTTTGGCGGGAATCGCTCGCCGGAATCCGCCCCGCTTGCAGCCTCCGGTCTGTTGTAGCCAAAGCTCGCCATACCTGTGAAGGTGGAGCATCAAGTGTTTCAAATTACTGCCTGGTATTATTGTCGTGTTTGCTGGGAACAATTGTGACGCTCATTTTAGGAACGTTCGCAGGGATGAAAAAACAGATACCAGGCACATTTTATATAACTACTTCTAATACGTCAGCTGCGATTACCAGTGGGGGTCTGAATCCTCCCCTGGTTGACAACTGCCCATTTCGTGGTCTACGTAGGATGTGCAGCTGCTACGTGTATATTGCAGGTGTTATCATTCTTTGTCATCCGACACTGTGCAGCACGACCTCCAACGTCGACCGGTTCACCAACCCCGAATCCTGTGCAGCTGTCAAACAAGCAGGCTTCCCCAAGTACTACGTGCGCACGCCACGATAGAGGTGGCATGAGAACTTTTTTCACGGGGCTCCTACCCCCCGTTATTTCCACCCAAGACACGCCTTCCGACTCCTACGGAAAAATCTTCCAAGTATCTGTTCTCGGGTAATTATCGGCTGCAAAAGGCAATACCACAAGGCAATACCCTAACACTCCCCGCTCGACAAGCTTCCTTCCTCAGCCAAGGACGGACTTTCAGAAAAATCAATGAATGTATAAATAAGGTAGAAAATAATACGTGAGGGGTTTATCGTACAGGTGCCGCCTTTTGGTTTTTTTTTTGTAAATGACGAGGCTCCTTGACCCCTTCAGAGCCCCGAAAACTAAAACTCTCCCTATACTAACTCCAAGTGATTCGTCCCTCGAAAAAAACACCCAGCCGCAAAAGGGTTAGACCCAACACAGAGCCCCAAAAAAAAATCCTTCACTAACTCGGAGTGTTCCGTCCCCAAAAAATGATTTCCACTCATAAAGGGGTTATGCTATGACCCAATCGTCGGAATGCCATTGTTTTTGTTTAGCAATATTACCATTTTACACTAGGCCACGTGTTTCGTCATTGTGCTAAACTTTCGGATCACTACTGTGTTATTAAATCAATCCTTGGGCGAGGTATAGAGTAGTTTATCACGTCACCACCCTCAGAAAAAAAATGATGATGTCACCTCTACCGTTGTAGCAGGCGTCTAGACGGGTTGGCCCATATCCACATGACAGAAAACCCAAAAAATATGTGTAGAAACCCCTATGTAAACACGATAGTGTGGTGCCCGGGTAATTATTTTTTCTTGTCTCCAGGTTTTGAACGTCAAGGCCGTCTGTCAAAGCATTTGTCTTGATAGCGTCAGAAGATCTTCAAGCGTCAATTGGCCAGTCTGTCAAGGCTGTCTGTCAGGGAATTTCCATCCGTCAATACGCATTTTCCCTTATCCCCTCGCGGATGAAACACCCTTCTAGACGGGTTTTCCCCAATCCCCCTGACAGACAACCCGTCAAACATGTGCGGAAACCCCTGGATACTATTTTTTGGTGCTGCCCGAGCATTTCGTTCGTGCCTCCGAGTTTTGGCCGTCAAGGCGTTCTGTCGAGGCGTTTGCCGTGACAGCGTCAGAAGACCGACAAGTGGCCACGATCTGCGAGGGAATTTCCATCCGTCAAGACGGAAACCCCTGGCAGAACAAAAGTTACTTATATGTGTGGACCCCCTATCCTATATAGGTTTTCAATACGATGGTTGGGATTTTCACCTAAACGGGGATGTTTCTTCGTGTCCCCGTGATCGCCGTCGAGGCCATCTGTCAAGGCCTATGACTTGACAGCGTCTGTCAAAGGATCAAAACAGGGATGCCCGTATTTCGGCGAAAAACCCGCGAGCGGCGCGAGTTCTCTCGAAAGTGGCTAAAATTGCAAACGACGTTTATACCGGGCGTGGATGACGGCCATCTTCTTCCGCAGCAAAAGTTCTAAACAGTAGGGGTTTGCATTGTGTATGGAGGCGTTTCCCACCTAGGCCAACTTTATTGCATTCAGCGAACGGAAAGAATTATGTGAACAACGGGTGACTTTGCGAACGCGAGAGTAAGCATAACGCGGAAAATGCATCCCTGGGTCAAGTGTCTTCTCCTGGTTGTTTGCTGCCTATGATTCGGCATGGTTAACGATCAAGTGCGTGTGGCCCTCCGGTCAGGTACCGGTAGATGTGACGAGTTGCCGGTATCTCTGGGCAGTTGCCGCCACATCTGGTTATTTACCGATGCATTTAGTGAATTCTCGGTACCTCTCGTCATGGCGTCGGATGAGCACTTGACCATGCCCGGCCGTCTCACTTTTGTTACCTCTCGGTACATCTGGTAAGTTGCTTATGCCTCTAGTCGGTTACCGATGCATGCGATCATTTATCGGCAACCTTGGCCACTACCGGCACCTATGTCCAAAAGAACGGCATATCTGGTGAGTTACGGATAGATAACTCCGGTTAGACAGAGGCATCAGTTTGCCAATGCCTCTACTAATAGTCAGTTGCCAGTATATATGGGTAGTTGCCGGTGTACATCTACCTGGTCGGACACCTATAGCTCTGGTCAGCTACCGGTACATCGGTTCAGTCAACGGCATCTACAGTGTCTCGATACATCTGGCTAGTTGCCGGTATATCTATCCAGTTACGGGCCCATGGTGTGGAATGATTTACCTTGACCATGCCCGGCCGTCTCACGCCCGTTACCTCTCGGTGCATCTGGTCAGTTACCGCTACATCTGGTCAGGTATTGCTACATCTGGTCAGTGAACGATATCCATGGTCGATAACCGATCGTGCCTCGGGTTAATGTATCAGTAACGTTGGCCATTGCCGGTGCCTCGGACTGGTTACCGCTACATCTAGTCAGTTACCGATACATTTGTTCAATTACCGCTGAAGGTACGTTGGTTACCGGTGGTCATGACATCGAAGGACAACTTGACCGTGCTTGGTCGTCTCATTTTCGTTACTTCTCGATGCGAGTACATCTAGTCCGTCACCTATGCATCTGGTCAGGTATCGCTAAACTCGGTCAGTGAACGATATATATATATATATATTTGGTAATGTACCCATTATGAGTCTGGTTAATAGTCTGGTTAATTGTAATTGTCACTAACTATGGTGATCATCGGCGCCTGTGGTCAGTTCCGGTTATATCTGTTCAATTGCCGGTAACTCTAGGCAGCTACCGCTAGAGCTACCGTTGATTTTTCCGATGGTGATGGCGAAGGAGACCTTGGCCATGCCCGACAGTCGCGCTCTTGTGACCTATGCCCCTCCCCATACGTCACAAACTGGTATCTCTAGATACATTGCGATAAATCTGGTCCGTTACCGATCAGTCTTGTCAGTTACCGCTACATCTACTCAACTCCCGCTACAGAGATACCAGTAATTACCTCTTGTCATGACGTCGAAGGATACCTTGAGCATGCCCGAGCGTCTCACTCTCGTCACCTCTCGACCCTCCCCTCGCGTCACAAATTTGGAATCGAAAAACTAGAAACGGAGACAAAGAAGGAGACGGAGGGGAGGGGGTGCAATGAGTACCGTATGATTTCCGTATGATTACCATATGATTACTATTACCATATGATTACCACATATGAATACCATACGGTTACCGTGTACTGTCTCATCCTTACTATGCTGGGGCGGAGAAGGTAGGAGGGAACGAGAGGGGGGGGAGGGAGGGACTTGAAACCGTTTGGGTGTCGTATGTGCGTAAAATCACTGCAGATCGCATAGATCCGCTTCAAGGATCGGCATCATCTTTACAAGGTTCCACGGGGCTGAACGGCAGGATCTGAATCACCTGTACATGTCTCTGCAGTTCTCGTGCCCTACAGGGTGTGGCCATGGTATATCGCGCGTGTGCCCGGGTTTGCAGCTACATTCTTTTCTGGTTTGCTACAATCTGTGTGATTTGTACACGTCTCCGCGGGGTAATCTGGATGGTGTTCATTATCTATGTGTGCCAACCTACAGATCTACGCGATCTATTAATAGGTCAGGCAGATCATGATCTGACCGAAGTGTGAAAATCTTGAAACGGAGACATCGGGGAGCATGGTCGAAACGAAATAGACAGAGGCATCAGAGAGCTACAGCGGCGGGGGGGCAATGACAGTCAAGATTAGCAGCAGTCTGTAAAACCATATGCCCTCGCATCCCCATAATCCCGGCGCGGAGCACGTCGGGTTTTCGGCAACCTGGCAGACATTTGTTGCACCAATCGCGAATCGCCGTGAGGTGTCCGTCGAGTCGCATGAAGGGCAAGCTTCATCCTAACAAGAACCACGCCGCAGCGAGGGTGGCTTCGGCGCCTTCTGCGTGCTCCCTTGCACATAGATGACAGTATCGAACGAACGACTTCATTGCTTTACCATCGTAGAATGGGCCGCGGCAACGGGGGTAAAACGTATGAAAACGAACACATCAGGGAGAGTGAGGGGGGGGTGGGAAGAGGTCGAAAACCCCGAAAAGGAGATATCAGGGAGAAAAAAAAACTTGAAATGGGGGCACCAAAGAGAAAACAGGGGGGTAGAGTGGGGGGTGTGCTCATTTCATGAACTGCGGGGATCATGTGACCATTGACCCTCCAATTCCTACTATGCCGGGACGGCGCACGTAGGGTTCTCACCAACCAGACAGACATCGCGTGCACCAATAACAAAGTCGTGGGAAATCAACAACAAAACCTGATACATGGGAGGAGTTTAGGGGGAAGGGGAGGAGGGGGGCGAGTCAAACAGCGTTTCCTTCTGAAGTCTCAAAAGGGTCAATTGTCTTGCCTCAGGGTAAGCGCCCGAAACCCACGCCCTGAACCTCTGCAGTGCGGAGGACGGCTGAGGGGCGTACATGTGTGCGATCCTTTCGTGCCGTCCTGGTCGGGTAGGGATCAGTACTGATCCGTAGCCGACCACCATATCTCGACCCATATCGTCAACTCGGAACACCTGTGTTGGGTGTTAAAAAAAAAACATCGTCATGGAAACGTTGGGGGTCAATACGAGGCATGGTTTGTTTGTTTCTAAGTTTTGAACCGCTGCACTCCTTGCTCCAAACGTGCAAGGCCTTCCAAGTAATACATCATCCTTTCCTGTATAGCTGGCCCTAAACGCAGGACCGGCCCGACAAACCAAAGCCGGCCAATGATTGGTAGCCCAATCTAAAATATCGCACGTCATCCCAGGCAAACCCGATCTTTTACCGGAGCTGTCCTATTCGACACCCTAGACGCGAGCGGCGATAGAGATTTCGCTTTTTCGCAAAAAAAAAATCGGAACGGCAGGGTACCTTAGCCCAAACTCGTGGGAACATGGTGCCATTGCCATTCTGGTTTTTGCAATATGACCACTTTTTTATTCCTAGACCATGGATTTGTTTGTCACAGAGGCACGTTTCACGTTTTGATCAAAATAGGGCCAGTTTGTTGGGTAAGGTATACAAACCATTGTTTTATCAAGCTACCACCCTTAAAAGGCAGAAATGGTGATGCCACCAATGCCGCAGCACGTGTTCCTATCACCACCCCTGCCCTAGCCCGGGTGGGGGGGTCTAGGTCAGCAGGGGTGGTGGCGCGGCTCTGCAGCGTGTTTTGTATGGTGGCGTTCTTTCAGAGCGTTACCAGGACGCCGAAAGGCCAGCCTCGAACGATCAGCCTAACCTACTGTCAGAAACGTTTTCGCCGGTCGGTTCCTCAATTTAGGTCGAATTTATAGTTTGCCGTACTCCTAGCCGTGTAGACAGGCCCAGAACAGCAAGGCTTCCGGTACATTATCATCCAATTTTCTAGTCAGTGTTGGAATGGTCTAGCCAGGCTTACAACTACCCAGCCAGTCATGAGTGGCTATTGACCCGTGTTTTAGCTCTAGTGTTTTCCTGGGCTCCTTCTCCATGGTCGCACGCACATCCGTTCAGCCAGACTAATAGTAAATCAGCCAGCAATGCTTCCTGAAGCAGATTTCGCGGCAGTTTCTCTTGAGTCTGTGTGCCCAACGATCGCACAAAGTACTGTAAAACCACATATATATGTATACTCGAAATAAGTGTGCAAGGAAATGTTGGACCACCGGAAGGCAATGGTCGACTTCGGGGAAAGACCAACGGGATGGCGGTGGCGGGGAGTGTACCCATGTTTTGCTTTCCTTAATCGTTTGGCCTTTGATTACGCATCCCCATCGAGACGGGGCACCGTTCCTACTCCAAAAACAAAGAAAAAATTCCCTACATGTGGACGCTCATTGCGGTTCTCTCATATATTGCATATGTATTGCTGCTTATCGTACCCCCTTTCTGTTCGGCTGTATTTTTGTCATCTATGCCCGAGGGTAGCAAACTTCTCCATTTTACAGTATGGGGAGACGCTTAGAGTCGTCTACTCCATTGGGTCGGGGCCACTCCCTTGTTGGGGCTAGTTGGTATTCTTCAGGGAGGCCACGTTTGGGACGTTTTGTTCCAATCGCTTATTATGGCGTTATTTTCCGGCGGCTTGGCTTTGGTGTTTTCCAACTTTCGCGAAAGACGCCGTCATCGAATAGTTCATTGCTCTTCTCCCAACGGAAAATGGTGGTATCTTGTATCTAGTATGATACCGTAGCCTTGATTGTAACGATTGCAATGAATAAAATTAATACATCGAGCAATGCGCGTCCACCTGAAGGCATTGGTCGACTCGAAGGTAGCATCGACCGGCACATTTCCGGTCAAATACCCAACAAGCGCCCAACCAGTCTTTGAAAATATTTCAGCCAATCAGTCATACTCGTAGCTCTTGAAAGCGTGTTTTTGCCCCCCGATCACACGTGTTTTTCGGTGCCAAACTAGAGAAACCCACGCCTTGGGAGAGACTTTTTTTTGCTGGTGCTCCTCGGATACCTGAGGAGCTCTGCACCTCACCCAAAGAAATGATTTGTTAATAGTGTAATACACGTAGTGCAAACTGAAAGCTCAATGCGTTTAGATCAAACCCACGGTCCCCAGATTTACAAAAAACAATAACTTTGCCAAAACGATAATGAAATTCTGGCAAATTTGGTAGTGTTATTGACGGGTTGAGGAGACTCGTCGTTCAACGAATTTGGCCAAAATAATTCCACTTCTATTGCGGGCCCAGGCGAAGGCACTGGTGGAACGCTTCTTCCGCCAATCACCAGCTGTTGGAGCTTTTTTCGCTCTATGCATTGCTGAACTTTTTCAAGCGCACCACAAACGTCACATGTTTGTTCTTGTGCGAAAAACCTCATGCACGACACGTGAGGCAATTTTGGGTCCCCCGAAGGAAAATAAACTAACTAATATAGATAGCGCAATTTTAAAGTGTGAGGGCAAAAGCAAGAGAACTCTCGCTTTGGCACTGCGGGCTGGTCGATTAAACGTGTGGCGAAAAAAAACAATGTATCCCTTTTTAACGATTTTTTTTACTATTAAATTAAAAGGCTGCGGAATTGTTCATCTACGTGCACTTCGTTCTTATCGTAAAATGTTAAAATCCAATTAGTCCAGCCGTGGAATCGAGGATTTTGTCGAAAGTCATGCTTACAAGTAGTGTGTGGTACTCCGATCGCGCGGGTTACGGTGAGTGCATGTCTTCGTCAAGGATATCGGTTTGGTATCAGCTTTGGATTAGGTATAGAGATATTTCATGCTTGCAGCCTCGGCAGCAATGCGATATCCCCTATTCCCCTATCGTCTGGAGTTACCGTGACGTCGAAACAAACTCACGCTTAGGGCTATCCGGGGCCACCCGAAGGCATTGGTGGACTTGAAGGATACGTCGATTGGAAAATTCCACACGACAGCTGTGTCTGCTCCGCTGGCCTTATGTGCAATCTGCGATAGACCCGTGTCCAGCCCCTGCAAAAGAAAAGATTAAGTTCAAGTCCTGGTGAGTGTATACAAGCATGTGCCTGATACGTACGTACACTGAATTATAAGTAAATTTCTTGTCTGATGTACGACTTGCTTCCGTTGTGTTTTATTGTGGTAACGAGTCAATGGGATAATAACAGCAACAATTGGTAAGCCTTGCGTGATATCTGAGCTAAATCCGTGCCCAGCCCCTGTGGGAGACTATATCAAGCTAACACTCGCTATTGGTTACGCGCAGAGGCTACGGCCAAAAGTAAGGTTCTGGGGTCGCAACGCAACGCTAGCTCCAGCCCGTGAGGGAAAACAGTGTGAAGACCAGTTGGTTTTCACGGGGTGGGTCACTCCTCGCAGCCCGATCCGATCTGATTCGATCCGATCCGACCCGACCCGACCCGACCCGACCCATGACATTTTTAACGCCTCCAGACTCGACCCAACTCGACCCCGTGAGATAAATTTTAAAAGCTCCTGACCCGACCCGCCGGGTTGAGCGGTGACGCATGCATCAAAGACCCGGAAAACGAGCCCCTTTTTATCAAAAACCGCATTTATCAAACTTTGGCCCACAAACTACTTCGACTTTCGGAGGGGGGGCGCTTTGGCAGTGAGGGGTAAGCCCGGGTTCCATACGTGTGTCTTTCACGCTGAGTCGCACACGAGGGAATGTTTCGGTTGTTTGTTTGTTTTTTCTGAAAAGATCGAGCGTAACGGGCCTTACCCGCATCAGTGTCTATCTACAACCCGTCACAGCTGACCACTTATCCAGACACATGGTACGGTCGAGACGCGCTGTTTTTTTGTGAAGCTCTCGACTTGAGGGGGGGGGGGGTTATACCCGTAGCACCGATGAACATAGAGTGCTATCAATTTCTACCCGATGAACATAGAGTGCTATCTATTTCTATCTCTTTCTACCCATGGCCTAGGGATACAACGAAAATCTTGCAAAAAAAAAAGCGAAATTCCGACGATTAAGACTACGGAGCCCCGTCAATGGCAAAACGTTTCGGCCGAAAACAGCGGCCTCCATATCGTAGCTATGATGACCGGCAATGCGATACACGGTGATATGGTATGTGATATGGTGTGTTAACCCCTTCTTCATCTGCCGGATTTATGCCATGTCACTGGTGCGAGCGGTGCTTTACCTCATCAAAACAAAATAACCAAGCCGTAAAAGATAATTCCACGGGCGGTGCGGGTGCGGGTGCGTGTTGCTACAAAATTAACCTGAGCAAAACATTGATGTCATGACCCGCCAAAAATAAGTAGGATATGACTCTCGCGCAAGACGCACCGATCCGCTGAAAATTTGCTATTACGCTACTACCGCAGCCTAAGCTTCGGCCTCCTGTTTTACCTGAGCCGCGGCCGCGGCTTCGTCAGCAGCCTTAGCGTCCGCGGCAGCTTTTCCGTAGGCGGCAGCATTAGCGTCCGCGGCGGCGTAAGCGTCGGCGGCAGCCTGACAATCTTCAGAGAAGGTCCTAAATAAGAGGCCCTAAAAGTGGTTTCGTAGTACAATGGTGATGCTGCCGCAGTCTTGCTCCGGCGTATAAACTATAGCAGCCATCTTGCATCCCCTAGCTATCTTCATGATTTACCGTTCAGGTTTGAGATAAACAGAACGTAGAGAGTTACATATCGAAAGGTGACATGACATGCATTACTTGCATTATATGCATTACATGCATTACATGCGCTACATGCATTACATGCATTTGTTACCAAAGCTGCGGTAGACCTAATCGTCATATACGAGTTGTCCCCGCTTTCCGAGCTGGAGTCCTGAGGGGATTCGTCATGCCAGATGCGCAAGAGACTTAGGCAGAGGTCAGGGGGGAAGGGATGGCTGGCCTCAGGAACTTGAACATCGACCACGCATCCTTTTCGAGACTGAGCACCGTTCTTTCTTCGAAGAGAGACACCTCCAACATTTCGGCACTCAGTGCGTTTCTTTCATACATTCCACTATTTTGTTTCAATAGTCATGTTATATTTCCTAACCTAACCCTCTTTGGTCGCGGTCGGGCGGGGGCACCCTACTTTTTTTCTACCGAGTGTTCGCGCGAGTGGTGCTGTACCTCGATCATAAGCGCACTAACAAAAAATATATTTAGCAGAGCAGAGCAAGCAAATGTCATGGCAGCGGTGGGTATCGTGCAAGCAGAAAAAGCGAAAAAGCTCAAGATTAGCAACAAATCGGGCGGCCAATCCTGCTACTGTGGCTGTCCCTTAACGTGATCGCGCTTGGTGCCAGCGATGCCTGCCTGGTCAGTGAAAACCCGACGTGCTCCGTCCCGGCTGTTGTGGGGATGCGATGGTCTATGGTCTTAAGACTACGGCTATGCATGAAAACGAGTACACCCCCCTCCACCCCCTACGGCAGCGTTGCCATTGTCTACGACTCTCGGATAAAACTACGTACTGTAGACGAAGAATGGCGCGTATTTTGCTGGCGATATACACCAGATGGAGGCCGAAACAATGTCTAGAGCTATACCTATTTTTTGGTTTTTTTTCCTGAATAAATACTCACGTGAACGATGTACCAATCGTTCCCGAAGCTGAGAGCATACCGGCAGTACAGGTTGTCCAAGCTTTCGAACTGCACCGGCCATTAGCAATTGAAGAAAAGACGGAACGCAGCAGCGGGGTGATCGACGTTAAGCTGGGAGCAGGTGCAGGAGGGAGTCAGACGCCGTGCATACCCGTACATGACAGAGTATAGCGCACCTCCTGATACGCTACGGCAGAGAGAGGTGCACAGCTTTTTCCGTGCAAGATCCTTGGCTTGAAGAGCTCCATACCTCACGTAAAAAAGTGCTTTGTGAGGATCCTAAAGTGCAACCCGACGAACACACCTCAAAAAAAAAAAAATCGAAACAGTAATGACATCCCGACGATTTCGAGCTAACCCCTTTAGAAGCCCCCAAACCCCTCCTTATATTTAATTCCAAGTAATTTGTCGAAAAAAAAACGGGGTTTCCGGAAAAATAACTTTGCGAAAGTGCTGGCTCTCTATCGTAGCATGCTTCTTCGCCTCCTTGGACTTTTTCAACACCGACCTTTTCCACAACCGGTTGTTGCGCAAAAATGTCGAGCTGCCGTGCCCATGGACAGATCTCGACTAGGGCTCTCGCTTGACGCTTGAAAAGCTCGATATCACGATAGATGTATTAAGGTATACCACTTTTTGGCTTATGTTATTTTCTGGATGATTTTCTGGATGATTTTCTGGATGACGAAGGGTTCTTAACCCAAATTCGTCGCGTATTTTCGTTCCTCGATTGGCAAAATACTTTCGATATGAGAGATCAATTGATATGAGAGATTATTGCTCGTCGGTATGCAGTTTTTGTTTCATTTTTTTTTTCCAAAACGGTGTTCGGCAAGTGGGGGCGTAGAGTTCCTCTAGCGATCGATAAACCTCATAAAAATTATGGCATTTTCCTCAGCCGTACCGTAGCGTGCGTCTTTGAACAACAATCAAAGCGCAGCCCGATTAACGTGTCCATGGCCTAACCATAAGCACACCGAGCACGAGTAAAAGGTATGAGAAAATCCCTCGGTAGAGGCGTAGCATAACTTTCTAAGAAGTTTCTGAGGAGCCAGCTCAACATCAACATCATCATCCATCATCCATCATCACCTAAAACATGACTTCGAACACAACACGTTCGTTCTTGCAACCCGACCAATGTGCCTATACGCGCTGGTCCTTGAAACAATTATGGTCCTTGAAACAGTTATGGTCCTTGAAACAGTTATGGTCCTTGAAACAGTCATTCTGGTAAAACTACCATACATACTAAATAGCCTATGGTTTTCTTATTTAGTAAGGAATATTATTACACAATTCTGGCCCAAAGAGTGCGACCCCTACCCTCTAAAGGGATGACTACTGCTACACTACAACAATCACTACAGTAAACAGTAAAAGGATCACTACACTAGAGGGGTGACTACAGTAGAGAGTGAAGGGATCACTACAGTAAAGAGTAAAGGGATGACCACAGTAGAGGGATGACTACAGTAGAGGGATGACTACAGTAGAGGGGTGACTACAGCAGAGGGATAACTTCAGCAGAGGGATGACTACAGTAGAGGGACGACTACAGTAGAGGGGTGACTACAGTAGAGGGAGGACTACAGTAGAGGGATGACTACAGCAGAGGGGTGACTACAGTAGAGGGATGACTACAGTAGAGGGATGACTACAGTAGAGGGATGACTACAGTAGAGGGATGACTACAGCAGAGGGATGACTACAGCAGAGGGATGACTACAGTAGAGGGATGACTACAGCAGAGGGATGACTACAGTAGAGGGACGACTACAGTAGAGGGGTGACTACAGTAGAGGGATGACTACAGTAGAGGGGTGACTACAGCAGAGGGATGACTACAGTAGAGGGATGACCACAGTAGAGGGATGACTACAGTGGAGGGATGACTACAGTAGAGGGATGACTACAGTAGAGGGATGACTACAGTAGAGGGATGACTACAGTAGAGGGATGACTACAGTAGAGGGATGACTACAGCAGAGGGATGACTACAGTAGAGGGATGACTACAGTAAAGAGTAAAGGGATGACTACAGTAGAGGGATGACTACAGTAGAGGGGTGACTACAGTAGAGGGGTGACTACAGTAGAGGGATGACTACAGTAGAGGGATGACTACAGTAGAGGGATGACTACAGTAGAGGGATGACTACAGTACAGGGATGACTACAGTAGAGGGATAACTTCAATATATCATACAGCACAAACGTTTCTCCATTGATAGCCTATGATATGTTTCTGTGATACAATTTTGTTCTAAGTTTTTATGCTATGATATGAGCTATGATATATATGAGCTATGATATCAGCTATGATATCAGCTATGATATGTTTCTATGCTATGAGCGCTACGAAATGTTTCTATGGGATGCTTGTATGATATTTTTCTACGATAGGAGCTATGATATGTTTGTAAGCTATGAGCTACTACATGTTTTTATGGTATGCTTGTATGATATGTTTGTACCTGGTATGATATGAGATGTTCGTATGCGATATGATATGATGTGATATGTTATGATATGATAGTATATGATATGATATGATGTGATTTGATATGAGCGTGGGTAGCCTCGCAGTTTAGGAGTCCGTGAGACACAACAAAACTTACTAAAAACGTGCTGAACCACTAACTAACGTAGCACGCGTACGAAGCCATCGGACTTCTGCTCTTAGGGAGGATCGGGTCAGGGTGACCCGAACCGACCAGATCCGACCTAAAAACGGGTTACCAGTTGTATAGGTGTATTTTGGTAGTTGTAAATTCGGCCAAGAAACCTCGTGAATCGGGATCTTTAGGCAAAAAAGTGCACGGCTTTTCACGGGCCAGGAGGGTTTTCAACATCGGGTCGGTTGAGTCTAGTCGGGTCCGGTCAGAAGGTATTCGAAACATCACGGTTCGGGTTGGGTCGGGTCACGAGGGAATCGAAATCTAGAGCGCTGGGCCGGGTCAGCGGGCCGGGTCAGCCTGATCCGGTCCGAGCCACGAGCAGTGACCCGACCCGCGAAAAGCTATAAAAAAATTATGCATAGCTCTTTTATATATATATATATATCTCGCAGCACGCCGTCACCGAAGCACATGCTACTAATAGTACAGCCGTACAATTATAGTACAATAACAATGGTAGAGGTGCGCTGGCTCTCTTTTTTTCTTCTGAGGGTGACCGATTGATAAACTGCTCCATACCCCACCCAAATTGCAAATTTATTTCGCAAAAACGAAGGCGCAACCTGATAAAAATAATCTCATGGCATGATGGCATGATGGCATGATGGCATAATGGCACGATGGCATGATGGCCTAGGTTATACAACCAAAACAAAAACGCAAAAACAAGAATGGCGTTCCAGCGAATAGAACGTCCTTTTGGGTTGTTGATGAGTGTCGAAATTCAGAAACACTAGAAAAAAAAATAGGCCAAAACAAAAAAAGTGGTACCCGTACCGCAGCAGGCGGCCACTTGTTTCTCCAAAAACCTGGCTTTGAGTGGCAACCGGCCGAGTGAACAACCTCATGATCTACTACTAATATCATATCGGGCATGTAACTAGGTACTTTGAAGTATATTGATAGGCATAACACGACTAATCTCGCAAAACGCTATTGAGATTCCAACGATATCGGTTACGAAGTTTATCGGATGATAATCGTCCCTGCCGTGGGTGAGCACGAGCCGCTTCGTTCGCCATCCCAACCCCAAGAAGTAGCAGCAGCCTTCAACACTAACGCATCGGCAGGGGGAATACCACAACTTTCTCCACCGGGCTTGAGCCAC
This sequence comes from Undaria pinnatifida, assembly GCA_012845835.1. Classification (NCBI taxonomy): domain Eukaryota; class Phaeophyceae; order Laminariales; family Alariaceae; genus Undaria; species Undaria pinnatifida. Next base: position 12,114,746 of record JABAKD010000004.1, read on the forward strand.
TCCCAAGAGCGACTCATTAATCACTCCCAACAGTGACTCATTAATCACTACCTCACGGACAAGACTGCTGAAGGCGATTTTTATGGCGCAGCGTTCAAAGATAACCATTCATGCCACTGTGGATTGGATTGATTTCGTCAAGTTATCTCACACCAAGAAACGAACAGAGGGGATACTCGCGCGAGTGACCCCGAGCCAATGCAAGCAGACGGACCCAAAAGGGGGACCGTTATGGTGCCGTAGCCTGGGTCTCAAGTTAAAAAAAACAATATCGAGTGGTGTGAAAACTAAGCAAACTTGCAGCCCTGACGTGGGCCCACCGATCTTCAAACGATGTTCAAACGATATTCAAACGATATTCAAACGACATTCAAACGATATTTGAACGACATTCGAAATATATTCGAACGACATCCGACCGATATCTAAACCATATCCAAACGATATTTCCAAAAATAAGCTGGGTAGTTGATCGGTTAAAGGACGCATGCTTCGATGGAGGTATCAATTTTTAATATTTTTTTGTCCTGAACGACGGCGCTCGTTGACCCAGTATCAACCGATTGTCATTTTCGATTTCCGATTTTTTTTTTTCTTGGGGGGGGGGGTGTTCATCGGGTCTAGCTTTTTGATCTGATTCATCATTTTTTACCTCAGATCGGACTAGAGGAAAAATAGCGCTCCTCAAGCGAAGAGCGCCAAAAAAAGCATCGCTAGCTGCATCTCTGCCGTGGCCAATGAAGGGTTTGCACAAAAAACGTAGGCGTGCCGCCAAAAATAGCGCTCAGTATCATGCGCATCACTCACCTCTCCAAGTTTCATCTGGCCGGCGTGCTAGCCGGGGCACATGACGAATAAATTGGATGGCTCGTGAAGCGCTTGATACCAACGAAAACCGAAGTTGTCATTCCGAAAAGTCCGATATTTCGATACTTGATAGTTCGATGCTTCGATGCTTCGACATTGTCGACCATTCGATAGTTTTGATTTGTCGATATTTGCGTGGATAGTTAACATTTTAATATACATCTCGACATATCTAATATCGGTCTATCGATATATCGATGTATCCAAACTTTCCACACAGGATGTTAATGTGCCACTCAACTAATATCTACTAGTGCTGGTAGTCCACGCTCACCTCCCCAAATTCCACCTGGCCGGTGCACATGACGAAGAAATTAGACGCCCCCTGCGGCGTCCCCACCGCTCCTCCAGCCTGCCGACCAATCAGAGGTGTTTGACAACAGAAATCGACCAATCAGAGGTACTTCCTAAGGGGCGTCGACCAGGTAGAGCCGAAGTCGGCTAATTAGAGGTGTTTTGGAAGTCATACCGACCAGAGGAGTTTCAGAACAAACGTCGACCAACTACAAATGGAGGTTCTTTTGTTACAAGGCCTAGATTGGGTACGAGGCAACTAGAGGCAACCGGTTAACCGTTCACCAGTGGCCAAAAGGACGTATACCCTCCAATTCCTCAAGAAATAGCGTCAACGGCAGGACTCGAACCTGCAGTACAATCAGTATGGGTTTCGGATCCATGGGGAGAGTGTTACAAGGTCTAGGTTGGGTGCGGGAAAATTGGTTAACCGTTTACTTGTGGTCAATCGGACTAATACCCTCTTATTCCTTAACGCTATAGAACTGCATCTACGTTTTTTGGGGAGGAAACACTTACAATCAGCGTGAACTATACATTTGCAGTTCTAAAAGGGTGAAGGAATGGGCCGCGGCCGGTCAGAGGAGTTTTGGAACGAATGTTGACCAATCAGAAGTATTTCGTAACGGACGTCGACCAATCATAGGTGTTTCGGAAAGGGTGTCGACTAATCAAGAGGTGTTTTGGAATGGACGCCAATCAATCACACCTGATTGGCGTGTTTCTGGCGCGACGTGTGTATATTTATTCGGAAAGGCCTCATGGTAGATCAAAGAAAAGGGTAGCTTTGCCGCCTAGCTACGAAAAGCAGCCGAAGATTACAAAAAGTAGAGTCATCCCTGGGGTAATCTTCGGAGCTTCTAACGCGGGGAGACCAATAGCAACATCAACATCAACACCAAGGTCAACATCAACATCAACCGAAACATTACTTCGAAGAAGTTCGCTCGTTCGCTCGCGCAACCCGACCAAACTTTGTGTGCGCTACAAGCAGTTCTTATTATTATACCATACTAACACTATTAATACGACTAATTTACTCGAAAAAAAACAAGATTGCCACACTAACCGACAGTTGAATTGACCAATCAAACAATCAAACAATCAAGCAATCAAACAACCAAACAATCAAGCAATCAATCAATCAAACAATCAATCAATCAAACAATCAAACAACCGAACAATCAGAAACGTGCAAAAACCGTAACGGTAGTATAGTATTGTAATTAATACTACTATTAATAGTACTACCGTGCTGTTAATAGTGTGGGATGACTCCCGTGTTTCTAGAGCCAGCTAGTCACTCGCCGATGGGAACTTTGCCGTAGCTAGCGTAGAAGGACCGGTTTGGTTTGAAAGGGTCCAGTGATCCGGATGGGCTTCACGCCTAGGTGTTGGTTTGATTACGGAGATACACCGATCGACGCATTAGTTTGTATTTAACAAACAAGCATCACATACATGTCGAGCCGCAAACACGCCATTGGGGTGCAAACACGGTTGAACTCCGCAAAAGTACGCCCCATGCAACTAACTTAGCAACTAACTAAAATACTTTTGCGGCGACTTTCTATTACAGTATTTATAGTATATATGCATGCTGCGGTATATTAGGGACATGACCTTTTTTGTCTGATGACGCCCCTCGCTGGAATAGCTTCATCAAATACGTCACCCCAAACTGACACCAGGAAGTGATTGATCGAGATGAAAATGTCACCCGATGAAACCATTACACGGCCTAGGTATTATACTAACAAAAAGTAAATGCAGCATGTTCAAATGTAGCCTTCGAACGATTGTATAAATAGTATTGGTAGTCTGAATAGTATATACAAAAATAGGCTAACGAGTCCAATCATTTAGAAGAGAAAAATTCTAAAAAAACTGGCATTGATAAGTTAACACGTTAGCAAAACTCGATGAAAAATCGACGAGCAGTGGGATTGAACCCTATGCGCGATAAAAATTGAAGGCAAGAACCGGGGGGGAGGAGGGACGACACCCGTTACCACGACTTGTCCAGAATCTGGACAGTAGATGTGTGTGAAATATATATATACATATCTTGCTATACGCGTGGTGCTAAGTCTTGACGATGGTGCGGGCGGTGGGGATATATACTTCCACGCCCTGGGTATCGCCTTGTTATCGTTTCAGAGCCGTCCATGCCGCTGCTGCAATTCCCACCCACCCCCGTCCCCAACGCCCCCTCCTTCCCCACCACCCGCACCATCGCCTAGACCTAGCACCACGCGTATAGCAAACCCCTACATCTATGCGACCTAAAGCCCTCCCCTCCCGCCCCCGGCCCCCCCCGCCACATTCCCCCCCCTCCCCCACAAGAAATATTTATAGTTTACACGCACAAATAGACCTGCCCCACCCGTCCCCTCCCCCCCCTCCCCCCCCCTCCCCCCCTCCCGCCCCCCTTTTGATCAAAATCAGGCCCCCACGTCTTTAAAAACTCCGCCCTCCCCTCACCGGTTATTCGACTTACAGGATTCACGTGATAAACTGAAGCATTTCCTTCCACAGCTGTCAGATTTTGTTCCCATCAGAAACGGGTTTTATAGTTTCCGCGCACAGACTGACTAACATCACCTGTTGACCCTGATAGCTACACTGTAGTTGCAAGGGGAGTCGCCGACCTATATCCTTAATGAGGACACACAACCCGTAATACGCGCGATCGGAGTATCACACACAGCTTGCAAAGATGAGTTTCGACAAAATATTCGATCTCACAGCTGGAGTGTATTTTCATTTTTATATTATATCTAGACTAAATATATTTGATTGAAATCGAAAAACGTCAGCTGTGAGTACGACCGATTATATATATATTTCTCCTCGGACTTTTACATTGGTTTTTGTTTCCTGGGTGGTATGCGGTGTAGTCGGCTTCAGCTGCGAACCTTGAACGTATGTACCGGTGTGGGCCAGGCATGTTCGTACTCTGACTTCCGACTTCGTTTTGATATTTGTGGCGGATGCATGACCTGCTTCAGCTACATACCATATACATACGCGTACAATATGCCACGTTTGGTTTGTTTTGTTTTTGTCCCTGGGGCTCTCTTCCGCTACTCACTGGAGCTTGTCCAGTGACCGTGGACTTGACTATGCGAGTTAGCGCAAGAACAACATCAGAGACAACAAGTCACCAACTAGTCCTGTAGTGGGATGGGTGTTGGCAGGGCTACAGTTGAGTTGGATTGCCATAAACTGATGCATTCCTTCCATAATCGTCAGATATGCCCCCTTACCGGAGTTATAGTTTCCGCGCAAAGATTGAGCTGTCACGCCCACCTCCCCCCCCCCCCGCTTTTTCTTGTTCAAACGCCCCACCTAAAACCAAAATCAAAATTTGCCAGGGTAATAAACAATACCAGGCAGTTGATATCACCCCATTACCTTTCTAGCCATCCACGCCGTAGCTACAATTCATACCCCCCCTCCCCCCCCCCGAACGTCCCCTCCTTCCCCACCACCCGCACCATCGCCTAGACCTAGCACCACGCCTATAGCAAGCTCCTACATAAAGCTCTTGGAAATTCCCCTTTCGAACTTTCCGCCCTCTCCTCACTGGTTGTACGACTTACAGGATATACATGATAAACTGATGCATTCCTTCCATAACCGTCAGATTTGTGTTCTTTAAAGGGTTTATAGTTTCCGCGCACAGATTGAGTTGCCCTGCTCGTCTACCCCCCCCCCCCCCCCCTCCCCCCCCCCCCCCTCCCCGCTCCCTCTTGATCAATCTCAGGCCCCCACGCCCTTGAAAACTCCGCCCTCCCCTCACCGGTTATACGACGACTTACAGTATACACTAAACTAATGAATTTCCTTCCACAGCTAGCTGTCAGATTTTGTCCCCCTCAAAAACGGGTTTTATAGTTCCCGCGCACAGCCTGATTAACGTCACCCAGTTGACCCTGGTACAAGCTACACTGTTGATCTAAGGGAAGTCGCCGACCTATATCCTTAATGAGGACACACAACCCGTAATACGCGCGATCGGAGCATCACACACAACTTGCAAAGATGAGTTTCGACAAAAATCTTCGATCTCACAGCTGGATGGAGTGTATTTTTATTTTTATAATAATACCAAGTATATACTATCGTCAGCCAAAGACAGTCGTAGCAGTTAGACGTGTAACCAAGCGTGGTTGTGGTTGTGGTTGTGGTTGATGACCTTACCGTCGGAATCGGATGCTGCCGAGACACCGGGGGGTGTTTTTCACAAAACTGGTCCTTAGAGCGATTGTAACGCCTCAGGCCAGAAGCAAAAGTAAAATCAGAACTAGCTTCGTTTGACGCATGCATGCTGTCATGCTAGTTAATCGTTAGTTGATACTGTAGTCAGTTAATAGTTACTTAATAATAGTAAGGTAATAGTTAGTTCATAGTTAGGTAATTAATAGCTAGTTGATAGTTAGTTGCTAGTTAGTTAATAGTTAGTTAATAATAGTTAGTTAATAGTTAATAGTTAATTAATAGTTAGTCAATAGTTAGTTAATAGTTAGTTAATAGTTAGTTAATAGTTAGTTAATAGCTAGTTAATAGTTAGGTAATAGTTAGTCAATAGTTAGTTAATAGTTAGTTAATAGTTAGTTAATAGTTAATTAGTAGTTAATCAATAGTTAGTTAATAGTTAGCTAATAGTTAGTTGATAGTTAGTTAATAGTTAGTTAATAGTTAGGAAATAGTTAGTCAATAGCTGTTACTTGCACGCTAGGGGTACATCTATTAATAGTTAGTCGTTGCTTCGTCCGACGCTTCTCTTCGCTTTAAAAATTAGGGGTTGCCAAACCTCACTCAGCAAGCCTCAGTAACTCCGTCGACGGAAAACACGGTAGACGGCCTAGCATGTTCTTCGTTTGTTTCTTTTTATTCTGAACTGCGGGAGTACCTTAAACTATCCAACCCCATCTTAACAACCCAAAATCTTCAGAAAGCCATTTTCGTTCTGAAAAAAAAAATTGGTTTGGCTTACCTATTAATAGCCCATTGATCTGCTCACCAGGTTTCGCTTTCGGTTTTCGGTCAAAAAAAATGTTTTGGGTTGAGGAAATCGAGCTCTTCAAGCAGTGAGCCCCAGAAAGAACCGATTGTTGGAGCACCTCTATCGAGGAACAGTGGCATCACCACCTTATTACCAGGTATTTAACGAAACAAAAAACGACGTCCCTCGACGATCTGGGCCAACATAAATACCGCGGTTAAATTGATAGAGTTAGTGAGTAGTAGTTCGACCACGCGGTTTTCGTACGGTAGGGGAGGCAATTTTTTTTCGGGGACTTTTTCACGCACTTTCTTTCGTGGTCACCCCGCGCGAGTGCTGCTTTTTTATCTTTAACTTTGCGATATGAATCCGCAGTGGAATGGCTAGCGACGCGGCGCCTGACAAGCCGCCTAATAAAGTATTTGTTGTCCGCGAGGTACAGAGTCATCACTCGTACGAGTATGGTAGCTCAAACACGGTGGTGGAAAAAAGAGGGTACCCCCGCCCGCGTACCGCGGCCTTGCTCAATAGTATCATATTATCATACCTTCTGTCGAAAACAATTCGCCAAAAAGAGGTACTTGCTCAATAGTATCATATTTTCGTCCCTTCTGTCCAAACCACGTCGTCCAAAAAGAGGTACTGTACCCCAATGGTAGCCAGTCAGACAATGGTTGTCGTTGTTGAACTCACCGCAGGTGTTGTCGAAATCCCGGTCTTGCTGAACGGATCCATCGGCTTTCCGAACGCCGGTTTATCCCGAGTTACTGTCCTGTGTTAAGGCGTTCAGAGGGTTGTTGGGGCGGTCATTAACAGCCTGCTGACACTGCTGTGAGTCGCGGACTAGTTTCTGGTTGACAGGCCCAGTTGGCCGACGTAAATCGCCGACCAGGACCGTGGTGTAGCATGGTAAATGTGCGCCATTTTTTGTCTGTGGCTCCCCACTTGAAGAGGTCTATACTCGTAGCTCACCCGAAGACTGATTTCTCTATGGTAAACTGAAAATGCCTCTAGTTGTGATCAACAAACCCACGGCCTGGGTATACAAACAAATAATATTGCTAAATAACAATATCAACGTTATTATAATCGTCAACATTATTGACATTATTGACATCGTTATTGACATCGTTAATTTTTTTTACGAAGATTTGGGGTTAAGGGTCTCCATTTTTTCAGAACTTCTTGTCGCCAAAAAAAGGTATACCTCTATCCGTACGTAGCGTACGAGTAGTAGCGGCAGGGTCTGCACGACGTTTTGGACTAAACATTTCTCACACGTTCTGATCTAGCTCCATGTAGTTCGATAGTGCGGTTGAGACCCGCGAGTGTGGAGCTCTCGGTTCGCGTCAAAACTTTACGAGTCTTTTTTGTTTAGTACTTCTTTTAGTATTACTTTTAGTAATACCTTTAGTACTACTTTTAGTATTACTTTTAGTATTGGTACTATTTTAGTATCAATAGCGCTCAGAAATGTTGGTGGGATTCCGCCGATGAATGACTTCGAAGTCATGTTTGTTTCGGGTGATGGTGATGATGATGATGATGATGATGATGATGATGATGATGATGGTGATGGTGATGATGATGATGATGATGATGATGATGATGATGGTGACGATGATGATGGTGATGATGATGATGGTGATGGTGATGATGATGATGATGGTGCTGCTGATGATGAGGATGATGAGGATGATGATGACGATGATGATGATGATGATGATGATGATGATGATGAATGATGTTGAGCTTCTCACGTTAGGAACTCAGAAAACTTTTAGAAAGTTATGCTGAACCGCTAACTGCTAACCGCAGACCGCTAACTGCTAACCTCTAACCGCTAGAGGTTCTAACCGCAAACCTCTAGCCTCTATCGTGAAGCGCATCCTTGTCGACGAGCAATCAAAGGGTTATTGTTGGAGATAGGGTCGTTGGCTGGCTACTCGTATTATTGTTCAATAGGGTATAGGATAATCGTTTATCACACCTCGAAGATAATCACGATCTAGACCATATAGACCATCTAAATTATCTACAGCTCGTCTGCAGTAGATAATATAACTTTCATTGTGGGATGTTGAGTTGGCTATGTGTATGTGGAGTACATATCAAACCCAGGAAACATGTGCTAGATCACGCTGATCGTACGGCTCCCACCCGGCAACATGAGCTAGACCAAACAGATTTTCCTCAAATATCTAGATCATCAAGTAGTAGCGGGGATAGATAATTTGTCCAAGGTTTTTTATACGGTTTTCCAGACAAATGCCGGTTCGTCCGGGGTGAGTGTCCTCCGTTCGGAGGGATGGTTACTTGTCAACACGTGATACATGCCACGATTGCGGTGCGCCTGTCTTGGACTGAGACTCCTAATTCCAGAGACTCCATGCCCCATCCGAAAAGTGAGGCGGAGAAAATTGAAAGTACGATCCGATCAACAAATTCGTGTCTTAAGTATAATAGTAAAAATGAAATATTGCAACGATTTTGGCTATAAGGAGGGTTGAGGAGGGTTAAGGAGTCCCGTCATGCGGAAAACAAATTCGCCCAAAAATGTCATGTACCTGTATCGATAATCGTAGCACGCGTGATGTGGTTGGCGATCTTAGTGTCGGGCCCAAGGTTGTAGGACGTCAGGAGATGCGCTCACTCGCGCTGGGGTGCATTTTAAAGCTATCGACGACCTTGCCCCGGGCATCAGTTGAAGAAGCAGTACTAATCTAATCGTTCGTTTTTAACCTAGTCTTAGTGGACAACAGGGCATTAAAATGGAAGCGTGCTACGATGGCGGGAGCGCTTTCAGGCCCAAAATATATTTCTGACTGAATGGCTCCGTGACCTGAAGGATGCGCCATCTTGCGCTGGATTGCGACTTCAATCGAGTCAAATTGACACGTACAACACTCATGAAATTCGTGGAGGTGCGGTGAGCTTATGGGCTTCATTTTTCCCCATCCCCCGCAAGATAAAAAAGAAGAAAATAAAAAGAGGATGCTGCTCAAAGTTGGAGCCATGAAATGCCCAACATCGGTGGAATCCCTCTCGTATTTTCCGATCGTATTTTTCGATCGTATTCATCCGTTGAATGCCTAGACCGTGGAACTATCCATCGGGTTTTGCACACATCTCTTTTCTCCAAGCGAGAGTCAGTGTTTTGTGTGATCTCGGTATTCATCAGTGAGTAGTAGCCTTAAAAAAACCCGGCGCAATCCCCCCTAATGAAGTGCCTCTTTATAGTTACGCACATCAGACATTGGTACGGGCAAACAGTCAATCCTACCCCCATCGCATTAGTAGCACCTCTAGGCCTCAATTGACAGTACTTACCTGGCACTGGCACGTACGAAATTCATTATGTGGGAGATGGTAGATCACGCCGAGAGATGCTATAGACTACAGCAGTACCATCAGGCCTAAGAATTGCGATGGGATTGTTGTCGCGCACTCATATCGCGGCTACAGCACTTCCTGTACCCGTACAGCAGCAGTCAGTAGTTGCAGTGATTCTCAGCCTACCGGTGTGTCTGTATCCTACCTCAGTATAACTGTGTCCATGGCACGAATCAAATGCGAAAGGGGACTCCCATGAGCTCTGTTTGCTCCAACGGCACCCCACACTTGACATGCTACGTGGCAGAGAGGAGAGGTTGATTTAGGTATTTGGTTGGGCAACAACAACAAAAAAACTACGCACATGGTATTTGGTTGGGCAACAACAAAAAAACTACGCACATGCATAGACTAGTCTAGTATAGTCTACAGAAACAGTTATTCCACCGCCGCGGACGATAGAAACCGCTCTAAGACTTTGACCCGTGCGTTCTCATCCGCATCATCTCTCTACGATGAGCATGATGACCGCATTTCCACATGAGCGCTCCTGGTACCTATCTGGGTGGCTCTTTCCCAACACTAACGCATGGCAGATATCCATCGGCGCGTATCATGATACGACTCATCAACACACTGCTGTACGCCGATTTGTCTTCACGAAGGGACGGTAGGGATACCGCTCCATGGCTCGTGCTTTCGCATCCACGTCTGAACACCATGACCATGCCTCCATGTTATCAAATTATAAGTGAGCACTCCCGGCACCTCCCGGGATGATGGCTCTCCATCGTTAACTTACATCAAGTTTTTTCCGCGCCCAAGAACACAAAAGATATCGCTCAGCACGCAATCACGATACGATCTAACCCACGAGCACAGCCTGGTAAGTACCTTGCATATCATGATCTTACCGTGTACAGGTCTGGTAATGGTAAACACGCTTCCATGACATCTCCTATATCCCCTGAGGGGTCAAGTTTCCGACCAGATTGTGTCCAATGCAAGGCGGACACACACAACAGCAGACACTGACACTGACACTGAGGGTGTGGGTGTGGGAAATGCCACGTTGAGAGCGCTGCATACAGACGCATCGCTCCACGTTTGCACTCTCCCACCAGCCATAGTTTAGCAGCGCAGCGCCGTGCGGTGCCGTGTGGTTCCCTGCGGTGCAGTACCGTGCCATGTTGTGCCATGTTGTCGAGAGCAACAGCTTCCTGGTAGGAAGTTCGTCTGGTACAATATCTTGCAATCTCCACCAACCAGCTATAGCTCAGCAGCGCAGCGCAGCGCCGTGCGGTGCCGTGCGGTGCCGTTCGGTGCCGTGCGATGCCGTGCGGTGCCGTGCGGTGCGGTACCGTGCCATGTTGTCGAGAGCAACAGCTACCTGATGGCAAGTTCGTCTGGAAGACGAATGGTATGGTACCTCGCGTGTTTCCTCGATCGAGTAGTAAACTCATTTCACTCGTACACAGCAGCAGCAGACAAAAACATCGGAACAAGCAGGCAGATGTACCGCCATACATTCAAAAGTTTTGGGGCAAACACGGAAGCATTCAACCCACCTAGTCAATGCAGCAAGGGTGGTCATCTCGCCAGCCAGCTGTAAAAGTGGGTGGGGCTTGTATAGGAGTGCATCTGCATGCGTCCATGCAGCGGTCGAAAGTGTCGAGAAAATCGAGAACCCGCAACCCGCCGTAGGAAACCGTCGGTTTTGCCTAAAAAACGCCCACAAGAATACTGGAAACCCGTGGGTGCGGAGATCCCCGGTCGAGAGATCTCCTGGTTTCTGCTCCTCGGAGATCTTATCAGATATTGCTCGATTTTTCTTTTTTAAGACCTAATATTTATTATGGGAAAAATTATTTTTGGCTCTCAGAACTGAATTCTGGGCCAATTATACCGGTTTTACTCGGCTGGACTGTCGAAAACACCGATACACTCTTCAAGATCCATCACGTACTCGTAGTTTTCCGAGGGCTTTCTGGAGCAGTTCTCCGTTTCTCCAGGGTCTCGTTTTGATTTTTGGCGCAACAAATCAGTTTTCAGAAATATGCAATGTTGCTCAAAACTGGGGCCAAAAATAATGGATTTTTGAGGATATTTGGCTAAAAATCATGAGGTCGTCAGAACTGGCAAATTGGACGAACAGACAACAACTTCGAGTCTGGAGAGATGGATAAGTGCGTCAGAAAGCCCTCGGAAAACTACGGGAAGCATTCCGAAGAGTCTATAGGTGTTTTTGGTCGTCCCGCCGAGTAAATCGCGTTTGATCAGCCAAAACTCTCAGTTCTGAGGGGCCAAAAATAATTTCCCATAATAATAGTAGGTCTTATACTGTACCGCTTCGAAAATCGTTCAGACTGCCACAGGCTGTTGGGGCGTAGTCTATGTAGTGAGGTGTGACATTCATGCGTGACGCTGCTTGTTCGCATGCACGCCTATAGTTGAATTTCGGTGTGGCCACACGCTAAGCCAGCAGCTAGCACTCTGGCCAAAGTTTTGAAACATCAGTAGTACATAAATAAGTGCCTGCCTAGCCCTGGTACGATCGTGACAGGAAGCTGTACAGAGTGCTTTTTAGAGCCTAAATGGCCTCACCACAACAAGCGGAAGAATGCAAACCTTCAGCGATCTACTGTATTAGTCTAATAGTGGTGAAGTCTGTATGAGCAATCTTTGAAGTTTCTTACTTTTTACTGCAAAGTATTAGACTAGACTACTAATAGTATCGTGGCGGTACCTTGAAAAATCACGACAGCAGTCACTCGGCGGGGTGCAATAATACTCTTAGAGCGCTTCTCCCCCACAACGCGTTTCGCGCTACAACATTAGTACACGGAATAGGCAAAGCGTGCAGAGAAGTTGCTCTCTGCACGCGGGTCCTAGGGACACTTTCTCCCAGCTTGCATGGGATTTTGTTGTGGTATTGCGGCGGCTGCTGCTGCTACGCCACTTGTAACAAACTCCATGCCCTCTCCCACTCACTGGGCAGGACCTGAGGTGGCTTCTGTTGTCGTGATCACCGAGATCAGCTTGATGAGGCAATGGAAGGATCAATAATTCGGGATCCAAAATATGTTCTCGTATCGAATGCGACGCCGAACGTGCTACTGCCTGCCGTACCTTGGGACGATTGTACCATGCCAAGAGACGCCGGGTACAGGGTGTATTAAATACTCCGTATAAAAAAAGTGTGTTCACTAGTGTGTTGAAAGCGACTATACGACCCACGTACCGCATTCTCATGCGATTAGTAGTACAATATCTACTGTGCGTTGCCGGCTCTTCGTTGACGGTGGGATAAAATCGCAAATCTCCTGTTTTTTGTCGTAGAGTCGACATAAACGGGTCTCAAAAAGGGTTAACCCAAGATCGTTGATCGCTCACGAACTCCCCCCCCCCCTCCCCAAAAGAAAAAAAATCGAGCACAATACTTCCAAATCTAGCATATAAAAACTCCCCGTGAAAATCTCGCCCGTTGTCACAAAAACAGCAACAACAAAGCGTCCCCCATTAGAACAAAACACAAGAGCACAAAATAAGACGCCTCCATACATACTTCGTATAGGGACACGGACACGGCAGGGACTTACCTCAAGACAGAAATGAAGCATGCCAGAGGGTGTATCATCCTCGCAGCGCGTACGAGTCTGCAAGCCCTCGAAGTGACACACTGCTACTGCTGTGCTGTAAAAGTACAGAGCGCCCTATGAGAGACAGAAAAGTACCGACCCAGGCTGGGTTTCCTATTTGGGAGAGGGCGTGTTCTACCCTCTAACTTTATCGCAGCCTCGGCCCCCCGGTTTCTGATGAACCCATAATTATCATCCTACAAGTAACTCTGACCCAGGCTACGATGAGGGGTGGTTGTCCCTTTTAAGGGCAATTTTTTTTCATTGGCGCGGAGTCAGTCGCGCGTGTGACCCCCTGTTCCTTGTATGGTCTCTTAAGCCTTGGTGGTATCTTGATTTCGCGACATGGATCCGCAACGTAGTATTTAGCCACGCTGCGCCAAGCATATGGCGTAAAGTATTTTCGTCAAAGTGAGGTTACAGAGTAACTCGTGCGACTGGCTTGAATACATTAGCCTTGGTCCGTTCTGATTCTGGTCTGAGGATAGTCTGATGATAGTCTGACGATAGTCTGACCTGATAGTCATCGATCCCATCACGATCCCATCACGTTCCCATCACGATCCCACGATCCTACGGTAGCAGATTAGGGGGTGTCGCGAGTTACGCCAACTCGTTTGTCAGCATTGTGTAGTAAACGGTTGGGCTCTTCTCCAGGGTTGAAACTGTCGTCTACAGCGTGCGATAACACTACTGCGACGATGTTTTGGTTTTATTAATACAGGACAGGACAATTACTAGGAATATTACTTGGACTATTATTGCTAGGACTATCACTAGGACTGTTGCTAGGACTATTACTAGGACTATTACTTGGACTACTACTAGGACTATCACTAGGGCTATTACTAGGACTAGCGCGCATATCAATATTGATCGAGATGCGCGGTTAGATGCCTTCGAAGCCATGTTTCGGGTGTATCGAATTGAGCTTATGTTACGAGCTCGGAGACTTACGGTGCACCTTTGGCGTGGGATGTGACCCATTGCCCGGTTTCCTATTAGGTGTCCTGTATCGTGCCTCTCTGCTCTTCTCTCTCCGCGAGTGGTATTCTTCGGGGTACTTACGCAGAAGCGCAAGCAGCTTATGATAGCACCCGAAACAACGAACGAGCATAACCCCCCCTGCCCACGCGAACCCGAGATATACACCATACCGCTTTTTCTCCTCTCGCTGTTCATGACGCACGCTATGTTAATGTTAATCTAGGCGCTAGGTCGTCAACGACGATGACCACTATTCGTGCAGTTTCTTACCAGATGTCAGTACCCCTACTAAAGTGGGACCCTGCATTGTCGCGGGGTAGGATGATAGTACTCATTAAGACGAGGCCGTGACAAGCGATTCGTACCGCACTAAACTGGGACCCAGCACTAAAGGATACCGCACTGAACTGGGAAGCCGCACTACGAGGTACCACACTAAACTGGGAACCCGCACAAAAGAGGGTACAGCAACTAATGTGGAACCGCGGCTGCACTGCTGTCAGCGACTACTGTTATTGGCGAGTGAACTATTAGTGCTGCTGTCGCACTTCTAAAATTTGCGATAATGCTGTTGGCATCTGTTGGCGCTCCACCGTTGTTCGTAGTGTTGTTTTGACTTCCCGTTGTTTGCATTATTACTGTTCTGGCACATCGGCGTGCTGCACATGACGCTACAACAACACTGTTATTACTGTCATACAAGCAATAATAGCAGCACCGCTATGTCCACCTACGGACCACAACATTCTACAACGTACCTTTAATAGCACACGAAGCAGTAGAACCATAGTTCTACGCACGCCCATACTAGTTCTAGTAGCACCGAAGTTCTGTTATCATTAGACCATTATCATAGATCTTCAACGGAAAAAAATATGACACCAAAACGGCAAAAAGAGGTCAAAAGGATCTCCCCATCTCCGCCATCAAATTCCGACCCCGGCAAATGTTTCGCAGGGAAACATGTTTCATAACGCCAGCATATAACCGCCCACGACACTAACGCGCCCGCCCCCGCCCGGCCTCACCCATCACCCACCCCCCTCCACCCACCCAACTCGCCAACCCACCCACGCCCCACCCACCCGCCCTCCACTAACCCCCACCCCTGGTACATCCCCCACCCATCATAGTACCTACCGGGTCGGTGAAAACCCGACATGCTCCGTCCCGGCGTTGTAAGGATGCGATGGTCAAAGCTCGTATGACAACGGCTATGTATGAGATGAGTACAACCCCCCTCCGTCATCCACCCCCCGCCCCCCAATGCCCCTGCGACCACCACGACACTCTTATCCAAAGAAATGCGTACGGCTGTCTACAGCAGTCTCACGCCGCCAAAAAATAATCGAGATGTGAGCCCCCCATCACGCAATCGATGGCACCCTTCATAATCGGCGCACTTGAAGGATCGGGAAAATGGACGCTTCAAGCCAAAAACGTGCCAAGGGGGGATACAAACTACTTACCCTGTTACCCGCGATGTATGATCCCACGCACCTGGCAGATCACGATATAATATGCCTGTAGATAAGCTACATATCACGATAGATAGATCCTATAGATCTCAACACATCTAGATATGGGTCGTGGACAAGCTAGGCCTAGATATCACGATCTAGCTACATAGATGTCACGATCTAGATACATACCAGATATATATCACGATCGCGCTAGATCACGTAGACGTCACGATGCACATCTTTCTCGCGATCTAGGTTACCTAGATCTCATCTTTGCCGCCATAGGACAGTCTGCAAGAGCGGTATCATACAGATCGACCCCCACCGGCAAACTCGTGCACAAGTAAGAGCGGCGCCACACAGATCCCATACATCAATAGATCATGATAGACCAACGGCGGTGGCTGGTATACAACCACCACCGTACAGTGCCGACCGGGCACAGATCGGCCCAAGACCAAAAAACACAATAAGTGCAGCACTAAGGGCGTCTTAATAAGGGTACATACTCTCGTATGAACCCGGGTGTCTGCCTGGCTATACCAACATGTCCTGGTTTGGTATCCGGGTGAACCAGGTAACCAAATTTGGTACCCGGTATACCAAGGAAGCCCGATTTGGTACCCAGGTATCAACTATGAATAGGGTATACCAAGATAGACAGGCGTGGTCTACCTGGGTATACCAAGATATGCAGGTTTGATACCCGCGGTGTATCAACAAACCCTGGTTTGTTAACGGGGAATCTACTAGGGTATGCCAAGATAACCTGGTTAGGACCCGGTTGTCCACTAGGGTATACCAAGATAACGAGGTTCGGTCTACCTGGGTATACCAAGATATCCAGGTTTGGTATCCGGGTATACCATATACCCAGATGTGGTACCCGACTATTACCCAGATATAAATATCAAGATAACCTGGTTTGTTACCCTTGTATCTACTAGGGTATTTCAAAGATAACCAGGTATGGGCTGCCCGAGTATACCAAGGTGCTCATTTTGGTACCCGGGTACGCCAGTTAACCAGATTTGGTACCCGGGTATTACCCGGGCATACCAACAAATCTTGATTTGGTACCCGGGGATCAACGAGGGTGTACCAAGATGACCAGGTTTTGTACTGGGGTATCCCAAAGTATGTACCCAGTAAACGCTCCCTTGAATAGACTCATGCCGTGTAGTACCACGGAGGCAGTTGCAGCAGACACCAGGTTGCAGCATGTCACATCAGCGTATCGCCACCCATTCCCTTGCCTAGAAATGCCTCCACACTCAACCAAACCCTCCCTATCTCCCCCGCCCCCCCGTGTCTATGGTCCCAAGACTACGGATGTGCGTGAAACGAGCACACCACCCCTCGCGTGTGCACGCGATGCCTGCCTGGTCGGCGGAAACCCTACGTGTTTCGTCCCGGCATTGTCGGGATGCGAGGGTCTAACAGCCTAATAGATAGGGTCGTGAGAGACTAATGCTACGATACGGGGCTTATGTTATTTACCAGGTATCTTGTTTGGGGGCTTTTTTTCGCAGTGGGCACAGGCTACGGTACACGGGGGGCCACACCCCCTTCTTCACGCGTGACTCTGTACCCCAACGACAAATCACGTTGTTTTGCGGAGCAAGCGTAGTCAACCATGCCAATGTGGACTAACATCGAATAAAAAACATACAGCATGACAGCCCAACACAGCAAAAGGAGCAACGGGGTCACTTGCGCGAGTGACTCCCAAGCCACTGCCAAATAAGGTCCCAAAACGGAAGACGCCCCCCACCGTACCTTGGTCACTGTTTTTGGTCAGTGCCGGCACGGAGTCACTCGCGCGAGTCACCCCCCTGCCCCTTGGGGCCTAAAGGTTTGCTGCTGTTATTTATACTGTTTTCCTTTTGCGATCTGAATCCGCAATGCACAATAGGTAGCTATGCTGCGCCAAGCTTATCGCCTTTATCAGCGAGGTACAGAATCACTCGTGCGAGGATGATAGCTCAAATCCCTCAGTGAAATAGGTGGTGTGATATTACAATACGGTAGCCTTATTGGTCAAGACTACGGCGCTATGCATGAAACGAGTGAGGCCCCCTCCCCTTCCCCCCATGGACACGCTTCCACACAACACCAACTCAGCCATAACCACGCCTCCCCCCCCGAAAAAAAACGATTCCACACATCCACCTTACCCCGCCGTAAACACGCCCTACCTTTTCCCAGAAACCCTCCCGTACACAACCATGCTAGAGATTAGAAATGCATCTTAGCCGCTGAGCTAGCAGGCGGCCCATTAACCACTGAGCTATGGGTCATCGCTGACTGCGAGCTCAGTGGTGATGGTGCGTCCCACAAAAAGGGAACCATCTGGGGTCCAGCCATCTGGGGCCCAGCCTCGAATGAGCCCTTTGATAGCAGGCAGAGCTATATTTGATTGGCTCAGTGGCTACCGTACACAACTAACTAAATCAACCCGGCCAGATACCCACGTTGAACACAGTAAAACACCATTCTCCTTCCTACGCACTGTATACCGCATATAGCAGCAACACAAAGCAAACCGCAAGACACAGGAGCAGCAACACGAAGCAAACCGCAAGGCACAGGAGAGAACCGTTACACCGCATATAGCAGCAACACGCAACACCATGCCGCGAGGGGGGAAAGGGCGCAGCTCTACCGTAAATAGGAGCAACGCCCAACACAAAGTAGCACGGGGGGGGAGGAATCCGCAACACCGCAAAAAAGCAACAAAACGCAACACGCGGCACGGCAGTCCTGTGACACGTCCAAGCGTTTCCGCGGAATGGCATATCCTTCCTACCGTACCCCATGCCGCTCGCTGCTACGCCATCATCTACACCTGTCCCACAATTTTGTGACTCGAGGAGGAGCCGAGGGAAAAGTCACAAAAAAAAAATAATCTACGACGCGAATCAACCCCCGCCCAGCCCTTGCTTGAACACACCAGTATACTATATATCCCACCGCGCCTGCCCTCGCTTCCAAGACGTCGCCTGCAACTGCCCGACAACTTTGCGCGATTCAATAAGGATCCCAATAAAAAAATCGTTGAAAAAGTTATCTACTCATTCAATCAATCAATCCACCAATCAACCAACCCCGCCCAGTCCTCTTCCAGCACACACCCTCGCACAGAATACCCCCCCGCTGCTAACGCATCGCCTGAACATATCCGACGTTTTCTCGATTCAGGAAAGATCCAACAAAAGAGGGAAAACGATACCTACTGCATCCATCAAACCTCACCCAGCCTTTCCTGGGGACTCAGCACCGCCGCACATGTTAAGGGTGTCTACTATTCCATCCAAAACAGCCTCGCTCAGCCGTTTTCTCGCATACACATGTTGGCTTAGTGCACACACATGCAAAACTTTATCCATCAAACCGCCTCGCCTCAAGCTCATTTCCAGCATACACCATTGCCTCCGCCCAAACGCTTCAAGAATCAATCGCACCCACCGCATAAAAAGTATGGTCGAGAGACGCTATAATACCACCATCGCTCTACAACATGGCTGGATTTAAAAAAAAAAGTCCTAATCAAGCCACGACTCCGTCATCGCTCTGCAGCGTGCCCAGATTGAAAGAAACGCCAAATTAACGCCACGAAAACCCATCATCGCTCTACAACATGGGCCCGTCGGTAAGACTCGCCCAACTCTTGAGCAAACCCGAAACCTGACTGCGACTCCAGACTTAAGCCGCGTATCTGCAAAGGTAGAGCTTAGCGCAGGGCTTGCCGCTGAGTGTGATTTCTGAATCCAATCATCTTACCATCCAGTCAAGGAACGCCAAAATACCACGACGAAAACCCATCGCCCTACAGCATGGGGCCGCCAACAAGAAAGGCCTACTCTAAGCAAAGCTAAAACCCTACTGAGACGCCAGACTTACGCCTAGACAGTTATCTACAAGGTAGAATGCATGGTAGGGCTTGTAGCGGAGTGTGATTTCGTAATCCAATTACTTTAGCAACCCCAAAATAGCATAGCCTCGGCCTCTTTCTACAAGTTCATTCTTACGCCTCACTTTCTTATCGGCTTGTTTCTTATCTCTCACATGTTCTTGATTGTATTTTTCTTCTCTCCTTATATTTTGTTTCTTACTCCTCGCTTTCTCATTGGGTGGTTTTCGGCATATACGTAGTACATATTACCCCAGACAAAAACAACGTCTCCACCGCGGACGCCCTCCCCCTACGAAAACTCCCCCGAAAACACACAAACATCAAAGCCGAAATCAATCCAATGGCTCACCCGCCAAAGAAGAGCCTTGTTGAAGCGCTCCGCCGAAAAAAAAAAGAACAAGAAACGCCGATGAAACATTACGAAACCCCACCGCTCTAGTTCCCCGTCGGTCGCCCTTCCGCCCCCCCCAACTCGCCCCTACACAGTAGCAAAATATACCGCAACAATCCCCGTATACTATCGCCCGTTAAAAAAAAAAAAAAGTTTCGAAACGCTCTGCTGAATAAAGCAAATAGGCAGGATACGCCAAGATGCCACGAAGAAGTCACACTGCGCCAGTTCCGCGTCAATCGGCCTTCCACCCGCCTTGTTCACCCGTCGCCCCCCCCCCCTACACATCAAAAACGGAAGAATACAAAACACCGACCACATCACTCTCCTTCACACCCCAGCCGAAAACAAAGGTGTTCTTGAACCGCTCTGCTAAAGAACGCAAGTAGGCAAGACACGCCAAAATACCACCATCGCTCTATAATTCTCCGTCGTTCGCTCTTCCACCTCCGTTGCCGACGCTTTTCTCCCATGCGCCAAAAACGGAAAAACGCAAAACACCAAAACAGAAAAAAAAACGAAAAAAGTATTTCATGTATATACCTCACCGGCAAAGAAAAAAAAGCCATGTTGAAGCGTTGCGCCGAATAAAAGAGAATAGGCAACGAACGCCAAAATATCACCAAAGAATCCCGAGTAAAAGTAAGTACAGTAACGTTTCCTCTATAGTGCCGGTTTCCCTCTATAGTGCCGGTGAAATTGCGCGGCACAAATGTGAACAACTACTGCCCCTAGTAGCAGCGTGCGGAGTAGTGCCGGTTGCCGCTATAGTGCCGGTTATAATGCCGGTTGCGTATACAGTGCCGGTTGCCTCTGTAGTGCCGGCACCATAGAGGGACCACCACTGTAGGCAAGAAACGCGAAAAAAAAACGGCAAAAAAGCCGACCTCTCCAGTTCCCTGTCGATAGCCAGTCCGCCGCCGTCGGTGAGGCATATTCCCCCCCCTCCCCCGCGAAATACACAAAACACGGAAAATATCGAATCCGCTACTATTCTACTATCTCACTCGCAACGTATAGCTTTTTCCACGGCTCCAGCAGTGTCACGTGCCGTACATGCAACTCGTCCACCTACCCCCCCGCACGCCCCAACCCCATTAACGCCGCCATTTTTTTTTTCTTTTTGACCTGTCTAGTCCTTCAACAGCCAAAAACGTTTGCGAAGAAAAAAAGCGACCAAACCTCAAAAACCAAATCAGCGGCATTGTTTAGGGATTTTTTATGGCTCTTATTGGGCAAAAAATAGAGCAATATGTCCCGATTGAGAGGGGGGGGGGGGGGGGGGGGCTTGCTACTTATTAGTCACTACGTCAAGCCACTACATACATAAAATACTCGTTCGGCAAGTCACAAAACACTCCGCAGAACGACGCACGAAGATCACGTGTCTGGATAATTTTGTTTTGAAAAAAAAAAAACGAACACTCCCTTTCATGTCGCTACCGCTCACGAACCATCTGCCCCAAGTGTCGCCAAGTGAGCGTCTTACCCTTACCGCCAATTCCTGGATCAAAAAAAAACTGCGCACCGTACAGCAGGCTACTCCCTTGGTGCGCAGGTATCAGCAGTGCCAGTAGCGGCGGCGGTTGCGGATGGTGCGTGCGGCTGCTGCTGCCGCAGCTAGCCGCAGGACGAACACCTACAAATCAAAGCCGTGCACAGCAGCCCACTTCCTTGCTCCGCAGTCAACAGCAGTGGCGGCGGCTGCAGCAGCTGGAACGGCAGCAGGCCACTCCTTTGCAGTGACGGCTGCTGCTGCTGCTGCTATTGCAGCTCCTGCCACCCCCTCGTTTTGCAGCCAGCAGCAGTGGCTACGGCTGCGGCTGCTGCTGCTGCTGGTGCGGCTGCTGCCACCCCCTCTGCCCATCAGTGAACTGCAGTGACCGCTTGCGCTTGCGCTAGTGCTGTTGCCGCTGCTGCTGCGGCGGCCGCTGCTATTGCGGCCGCTGCTGCCAAGGCTTGGTCGGGTAGTTCAGTCTGAATGAGGGTGCTCCAGCACGGCCTGGAGGACAGCTATCGCCGAGAACAAAAACGACAAGAAGCACAAAGGGGATACAAAGGGGGCGATAACAACAACTGTCATGAAAAATAGCTGTCGGCCAAAGAAAAAAAAAAAGAGCGACAAAAGGCGTGGAAACTAAACGGGCGCGAAAACCAAAACCAATACGAACACTAACAAAAGGTGCGAAAACAAAGAGAGCCACCAAAGACGGCTAGCGGCACCGGCGCGGCGCACGAGAGGAACACGCCAAGCGGATAGAGGGGGCACGTTGTTACTAATGTTTTATGCGCACTGGGGTACGGATACAAGCCATGTATCTGCGACAACTGTACGAGTACATCTGGTACGATGCATTCTACCACATCACCTCGTTTTTTCTTTCCATTTATGTGAGTGTTTTCTTGGGGTTTTTCGTCTTTCTTCCTTGCAAGTAGCCTGGTGTGCTGGCTTGCTTACGTCCCGCTTTCGCATCCATGGCGTTTGGCATTTCACGGTCAAATAATATTACTGTATTCGCGATGCGTATCTCCGCCTTGTAGTTTGGTACCACAGAGCGTGTCTCTCTAAGACGAGACATCGGCATGGACACTGCTTGTGCCCTCGGTGGTAGACGAGTGGATATATCACTTTAACGTGAAAACACAGACAACTACGCCTCGAAACTAAGCACCCTGCTCGTGCCTGGGACCCTAATCGTTCGCCGAGCTGATTCCACGCGGACCTGATCTCATGTGCTCTTAGCCCCATCGTCACCTGATCCCACCTGGACTTGAAACCTTCAAAGTGAACTCCACCTTTAACGGGAGGGGGGGGGGGGTTACTCAGTTTGTGCATGGTCGTAGTCATATGACTACAGACCCTCGCATACTTACTATGCCGGAACGGAGCACGTCGGGTTTTCACCCACCAGGCAGACATCGCTTGCACCAAGCGCGAAGCGCCGTGAGGTGTTCGGCGAGTCGCATGAAGGGTGAACTGCATCCTTCCAAGGACCGCTCGTAAGACGGACTACGGCACCTTGTGCCTGCATTCTTGCTTGTGGATGACAGCGACCAATTAGTTGCTTCAGAAACGGGTATTACTATGTAACTGCCTCGTGAGTGCCTCACCATATTCACACTACTACGTGATGCGACCATTCCCCTTGTAAGGAGTTAAGGTTCTCCACCCCGCACAATATGATCTAACTCGATAACCATCATGGTGACCGCCAAAAAAGAAAAAAAAAAAACAAGAAAAACAGTACCCTGGTTGTCTAGCTCACGCAGTGATTGGCATGCTTTACAGCGTCGATGCCAACCAACGCCAACATTAATGGTGGAGAGGGGGAACTTTACGGGGGGGGGGTGGGGGGTTTTGGCTGTTTTCGATCGCAGAGAAGCGAACAAGATGACGACATAGAGGACACGAAAAACACAACAAAAAACAGGCCAAAGAAGATTAGACCTGTGTAAAGCAGCAAACAAAACAAAACATATCCAAAAGGGAGGATGAAGTGAGACAGATTGACAGATTGAGCTGATGCTAGAATATCAAATCGATGCAAAAAGAACACGTGACGAAGAGGAACAGCGTCAAGTACGAAGCAAGCTAACCCTAACCGCAACCCTAACCCCAAGTATTACAACAACACACGCCACGCCGTACATGCTGGTTCAAGATAAACGGCGTGAGGGTATTCCCCCGCGAAAGTCCACGCCGTGATTCCGATTTAGACCTTGAAAACTTGTTTACGTCTTCTATGAGCCGTTTCGAAGACCTCGCCTGTTGGGCGGGGGGGTTGTCTTCCTTTGTTGCCTGACTTTTCGTCAGTTAAGTTATTTGGGAAGATTTAGACCATCTTAATCCAAATATTTTCAGCGAAAAAAAAAAAGCAACCGGAGGTCAGACGTATGTATGGGCATGTAAAACACGTGTGCAAAATGTCATGGTCTATCTCTCAAAAACGGCGTGGGCATTTCGACTTTTGCGCTTGAAAATGAGTGAGATACGTTGTTATTTCCTTTAAATGACTTGGTTTTAGTGTAGGATTATTTTTTTCGTTATATTCTGCTTGATGTTGAACACGCACAGGTCGGACCTTCTATTTTTTGCGCGAAAAAAATCTACAGACACGCCTTGGAGTCCCTCCAAACTGTTCGTGCAAAATGCGGCACGTAATTTCCCCCGCTTGGGAAAAAGCCTGAAGATTAATGAACAATTGGAAGGCCTGTCATCGATACGGGCTTCTTCGCTGCTAGAGACAGCTCGAGGCCGATAAAAAAAAAAAAAAAACTGGCCATAGAGGCCAGTACGAAACCCAATATTCACCCTCTGACTAGATATTGCGAGCGGCATTCTTGGTGGAGATAATTGCCGCCGTTTAGCTTGAACCAGCCTGTACCGGGGGGCATACTAGTGCCGGTTGCCCGCTATAGTGCCTGTGAAATCGCTTGGCACATATGGGAACAGCCAGTAGTGCAGTGTAAGGAGTAGTGCCGGTTGCCATTATAGTGCCGTTTCTTCCCTCTATAGTGCACATACCGGCACTATACCGGGACATATCGGCACTGCTGTGATCAGGACCAACTGTGGTGAGTAACAGCAGGAGAAAATACATTTCTCGTTGACATCGTAGGTTCCGGTTACTATGGTGCTCTGTCATAGGGACACACAAGGAGAGAGAAATCCGATGAACCACGAAGAAGAGCACAAGAAAATAGAAGGAAAAACAGATGTGCATACAAAGACCGTCGCTAATGGGAAGGCGATAGTTCAATGAACAAAGAAAACCAAAGTTTCTTTTTTGAAAAAAAAAAATGCTGAATGAGATTGCCGTACCGCCGCTGTGGCGAAAATAAAGCGCTAGAAAAAAATAAACGTACGTATGGTTCTTTTTTTTTTGTTAAGCGGCCCAATTCGCCATTTTTTATCAAACCTCGGTCAACGTTGTCCAACAAACACGAAGGGCATTCGAGCTCGTGATAGAGACAATCCACGACCTGCTCTCTTCGTTCCGGACAAGACCACATGAGAGAAGGTGACAGCGCCGAAGACGCCATGTTGATCCATGCTCTAGGGCGCGAGAGGTCGTCCGTGTTGTCCTGTGGTCTCCCCTTAAATACTCTCAGAATTCCAATTTTGCCCGTTGGGAGGCAGTCGAGCGTTTTTGTCTCTGTTTCCTACGCACCAGCTGCCAAATGCGTTTTTAACAGCAGTCTGGTCGGCGCCCGCCATACATCACCGGCGGTGGCGTGAGCACTGTACGCCAAAGGTGGAACGGAGCGCGAGCTCGCCACGTTCACATCTCACGACGCCGTCTTTGATTTCATCGAGCGAAGCGTGTGGACAACACGAAATCTCGCCGCTTCTAATCCAAGATCTCCTTGAGAATTTTTCAAGCAGATGTTGCCCAAGATCGCCGCCACAAAATCCATTTATTTTTCGGAAAATTGCACAGCAGTCCCCCCCTAAAAAAAAAAAAAACGGGCCCATAGACAACCAGCCGTCCAGGCAGAGCTTGGCTGGTATCTTCGGAAATTGAACTTTTTTTTGCTAAACAACGGCTTGCCATTAGCAACGGTCCAAGGAGGCAATGCCCGAAACATAACGTCGGCAATAACTGTGCGGGGGTGCTGGGATGATGGCATACGTTTCCGATGTGCTCCAATATTTTGCGGTGTTTACTATTTACCTGGTATTAGACAAGAAATATAAATACGAGTGTACCAGGTCGTGATGCAGCAGTGTTGGACCTTTTTGGCGGGAACAATTTGAATTGCGGAAAGCGCCAAAGCGAGAGCTTGCACAACCGGGTGAAAATCGACGAGCAGCGGAAACACTGAAGTCATTGCGCGATGAAAATGAAGGTACGTGCCGGGGGGGAGGGGGGGGGGGGGGCGTGGACGACGCTTGGCACGGCTTGTACAGAACAAAAACCTAACGAGTTGAGCTGGAGAGAAAAAGGGATGATTTAAACGATAGAAAAAATACAATTCCTTCCTGTCGCGTATGCAGTTGGGCTAAAGTCGAAAGGACGGTGAAGGAGAAGAAAAGAAGAAAATAATGAAGGAAGGAAGGAAGGAAGGAATAGATACATAAGAAGGAGACTGCTTTTGAAATATAGCGTCAACATCAACGAGGTGGGGGCTCTGGCATGATGGGATATATTTCAGGTTCGTCTCAAAAATATCGTACGAACTTCAAACAGGAGTACGTATACTACGTAATTATCCCATTATACAGCAGTTCGATTCTGCTATTAATATAACAAATACGTAAACAGTGGGATTGGGCGATACATACTTTGTCCCCGTAAAAAGGTCTATAGTTTCGGCGCACAGATTGAGTTGCCCCCGCCCCCTCGCCCCCCCCCCCTTATCCCTCTTTTTCGCCCCCGGCCTCCAGTTTTTGTGCTTGTTTTTTTAACTCCGACCGCCCCTCACCGGTTATACGACTTACAAGATATACTTGATAAACTGATGCATTTCCTGCCACAGCTGTCAGGTTTAGTTCCCCCCAAAAACGGGTTTTACAGTTTCCGCGCACAGATTAATTAGCATCATCCAGTTGACCCTGGTACAAGCTACACTGTAGTTCCAAGGGGAGTCGCCGATCTATACCCATAGTCTAATGAGGACACACACCCAGTAAAACCGCAATACGTGCGATCGGAGTATCACGCACAGCTTGCAAAGATGAGTTTTGACAAAATATTCGATGTCACAGCTGGAGTGTATTTTCATTTTTATAATATACCAGGCACGTGATACCAGGTAACCTACTCGTTCACATTATACTCCTATTGTTTACCAGGTACGAGTATACGTGGAGAAAACGACACCACGCACTGCAGTTGTTGTCAACAGGTCAGGATGAAAAACAAACCGGACCACTGCTTGTGATCTCAGGACGAAGCAAGAGGAAAACAAGACAGAACATCTTCGTTCACCTTGTGTCTCGCTGTTTTTAGATACCCCCTCCCCCCCCTCCGCCCCCGCTGTCTAGGAGGTATCTAAACCCGAACGAAAAATAAGGGGGAAAGGGGGGAAAGAGGGGGGGGGGGGGGAACTCTAACGTCGTCCTGACGTCACAGCGCTCCGGTTTGCTTTTATTCTGGCATTTTTTGGTATGTGGTGTCGTGTGTCGTGTGCCCATGACGTAGCATGACAACATGCGGGCCACGTTGAAGCTCAAGAAATGTCCCTACTGGCATGGCCCATGGGTCCCCACCGTTTTTTTTCTTCCTCCTTCGCCTGTTCCCAGAATCGGTCCTATTATTAATAATAGTCATTTTACTCCCGAAGGTTAATAGTAAATAGGTCCTACAGTAGGTGGCCCTATATAGTGCGGTTATGAGTCACAAAAAAATACCCGCACTATATCGGGCACCCGCACTATATAAAAACCGGCCATTGTAGAGGGGTCTATGTTGTGCCAAACGATTTCACCCGCATAATATCGGACACCCGCACTATATGAACCGCACTATATGGGGCCACCAACTGTATTAATAAAATCAGAACAGTCTCGCAGAATCTTTTTAGTATGCTCCACAGAACTTGTGTACTGGCAAGAAAATTGAGAAAAAATGCGGGCAGAAGCCAAAGACCCCCATTGTGGTCTATTGGTCTATTGGTCTATTGGTCTATTGGTCTATTGTTCTAATCGTCTAGTCGTTTATTCGTCTATTCCCAGCGCTGATCGATTTCATCCCGAAGGTATATAGACAGTATTAGTAATATCAAAACAGTCTAGCGTGGTCTATTGGTCTATTCGTCTATCCGTCTAATCGTCTATTCCCGGCGCTGATCAATTTCATCCCGAAGGTATGTATATACGAAGTAGACAGTCTTAGTAATATCAAAACAGTCTAGGAGACTGTCAACAAATACCCCAACTACCCCGGTGTACAGAAACAATGTACCTGTTACAGAGACCGCTGTGAACCGCCATGATTCGCCAGTCAGCTAAAGCTGCTTTGGGCAATGTATGTTTAGTAGGGTTGTTGTTGTTTTCTCACATTAACTCTTGTCAAAAATCTAGAGTCCGTGGTCACACAAAGGTGCTGGAGCCCTAGGAAGATCCGAAAAACCAAGTGAAATCAAAATTCGTCAGGGAAATACTACGCTTTCCCGCCTAAAAACGCACGATACGGAAAAAGGCGGACAAGTGAAAAGGTCAAATGTGCAAACTGAACTCACATGGCCGCGGGTATCCACTCAACTACAACATACTCGTAGAGTTCACCCGTCCCCACAACTAACCAACTCGCGGCTACAAACTACAGCGGTTGGGCTGCCTGCACCGTACGAACCGCACGGTAATCGTGAGTATAGACGAACGCGCCTGCTGTCTGGAGTGCTGTCAGAGTGACGACCCGCGGGCATGCAGTGAAACAAGAGCAATGGAACCAAAAACCACAGTACAGATATCAATGATCGCCCCTCCTTCCCGAGTTATTTGACAGGTTGCAGCGCAGCTAGGACGCCCGTCCCCGAAAATTGAAAATTGCGGCGGGTCGTTCCCCGTGAAGGGTATACAACTCTTCTACAAACTCTACAAAAATCAGTGACGTAATTAACATGTTGTACTACTGCCTCGTGAAAATAACCCTAAAAAAAAAAGACGATCGCTGCTCTCATGATGATGATGTGCGTGCCGGTCGTGGTTCTCCGTGCGCCATCCTCCTGCTGTGGTTCTCCGTGGCCGCCTCATCGCCGTAGCTCACTCGGCCAGCTCCTTCGCACTTGCTCTCGTTCACACTCAATTCCAGTCGGTTCCCCTTCCCCCCCGTCCAAAAAAAAAAAAAAATGCTCCACGCAGTTTGCGGTGCTGATCTGAAAAACAAAAATTCTCGTTCAGGGAGAGTTCAATCCGTCTCTTCCCCGCCCGTCGACGGCCAGTCGCCCTCCTCCTTCGTCGTCGAATCCAGCCTCCTGCCGGCGCAGTTCCCTCCACGCAAACCGAGACTGCGCCGTAGCGTGGCTCGTGGTGGCGCCTGCCTCCGCGCACGAGCATCCCGATTAAGCATTGCTGCTCCGCCGCTGCTGCCTAAAAAGACGCGCGAATCGTAGGTGACCATGCCTAACGCACCACGTACGACCCAACTCTACCGCCACGCCTAAGCCTCGCGGCCACACGCAGCAGCAAGAAGGTATCACTCCTTGAGGGTGAGTCCGGCCTTACACCCGCCAGAAAGACCCCCCCACTCTCGCTACAAGCCTGCTAGGGCATGCTTCGCAGCATGCCTTACCGAGGCGGCAAGGGGGAACGAAGAGTTTAGTAGGGTAACCTACTCTGGGGTGCCCAAGTACCAGCCCTGACTACATTGGTCATACCCGGGTAGACACCCGGGTACATGCCCGGGTAGCTAGTACCAGCCCTGTCTACATTGGCCATACCCGGGTGGACATCTGGGTATTATCATTATTATGATTATGATTATGATTATGATTATGATTATGATTATGATTATGATTATTATTATTATTATTATTATTATTATTATTATTCATTTTTTATTAACACTTTTACTTTCCAGATTTTGGACAAGCCGTGGTCACAGGTGTCGTCCCTTTTTCCCCCCAGGTTCTTGCCTTCAATTTTTATCGCGCATAGGATTCAGCAATCCCACTGCTCGTCGATTTTTCATCGAGTGTTGCTAATTCACGCTCTCGCGCTTTCCGCAAGTCAGTTTGTGCACAAGAAAAAGTCCAAACGAGTTTATACGAGTATGCACTCGGCGGGGCTCGAACTCACGCAACTGACCTATACCAGGCTCGAGGATAACCTGATACGCCACCGGGGCGACCGGCTTCACTATATTACAAAAATTAAAATACACTCCAGCTGTGAGATCGATTATATATGTGCCCGGGTAGATACCCGGGTGTATATTAACTCGTGAGCAGATACATTATATATACCCGAGTAGATACCCGGACATGCTGAGTCTAAGCACGCTAGTAAGAACTTGTTCATTCGGTCAATTCATAGGCCATCTGTGGTACCGAGGTATCTCTCGCATAACAAAGTCTGTGGTCACAGGAAAGGCTCCAAGTCACTCTCGAGTGGAATAATGTCTCCACGGGAAAAAACTAAGCAATAACCGAGACGAAACCCTTTGCTTCGATATTACCGTGGGTGAGTGTTCCTTGAGCCCTACCGAGTGAGTCAAGCCTTAGAGAATGCCGTAGATAGAGTCCTTTCGCAGGAGAGGTCTGCCTTTAGGGTCGGTCCTAACGATACGTACAGCACTTCAGTTTTTGATGAAATTTCGGCATTTTACCGAAATCTGCGAAGGTTGAATTGAATCTTCACGAGTACGAGCCTCAGTTGGCTAGCAAAATAATCGTCCACCCAACACAACCTTGTCCCACTGGAGTCGACCTTACTCGCAGGCACGTGTCGGTGCCTTGGGGAGTAAAATCCATCACCAGTTCGTCGCGTTACAACACCCAACGTGACAAAAGTCTCAGCTACTGCCGTCAGCGAGCTCGTTCGGCCGGCCGCCTCGGTGCGGTCACTTTGTCAACTCGACGACGAGAGCTCAAAAGCTCACTGCGCCTTCTGCGATCAGCCATGACCTGCAAATGACCTTGGGAACGGCCCTGATCAGTCTCGTGCGTTCGCGAGTGGTGGCACAGCTCGAGCGGTGCCGCTGCCCCATCCCCTATGCCCTTGTACCAAAAAAAAAAAGTTTCTTCCCTAAAAGAACTGAAAAACTTGGAGCCCAGTTTTTCCGGAGTGGAATTTTTAGGTTTTTCCAGAAATTATTCATTTAATTTCGGGAAAGCCAAAATAATAGCTTCGTTAGGTACGACCCTTATAGAGTCGTTTCTAACGACCAAATAAAATTCCAAAAACTTGCTACTTTGGGCAAGAAAACTTTGGCAACACTTTCCAAAAAGACGACAAAACTTTCTAACGCGAAACACTGCGCATTTGGCAAATATCTGGATTTTTTTTATTTTATTTTTATCCTCCGGCGGATGGGGTCGAAAAAAAAAGCTCTACTGTCTAGCTCACCACACCTCCACGTATTTGCGTACGCGTCGTGTGTCGATTCAACTCAGTTGCTTTCGCAGCCCAACGCTAGCTGGCGCACCCTTCGGGTCCCATTGTAGGTATAGAGTTTCTGGATATTTGGCAAGGTTTGTCATCATGACGTCCCCAGAAAATATTCACACCCCTCACAGCAGCAGCAGCAGGGAGCCAACGGCACGCCGACGCTCTCTATGGAGTAGATGATGGCGCAGAAAGGACTCCAGGCACAGCCCATGTGCAGTCTCGTGCGCTCGCGAGTGGTGGCACAGCTCGAGCGGTGCCGCTGCCCCATCCCCTACACCCTTGTACCTGAATTTTAGTTGTTGTTTTTTTATCCTCCGGTGGATGGGGAAGAATAAAGTTTTAGCTCACCACACTTCCACGTATTTTCATACGCGTCGTGTTTCGATTTAACTCAGTTGCTTTCGCAGCCCAACGCTAGCTGGCGCACCCTTCGGGTCCCATCGTAGGTATAGCGTAAGCTGTCCCTATCAGTGGTCTTCGTTACAACCCCGGCAGCGCAAGCTGCCGTTGTAGACGGATGCGTGTATATGTCGACCCGGCCTGTCCCCTGAGGGTCAGTTTCGGTGGAGATAGCCACCCAGAATGTCATCTTTCCGGGTAGTGTGGGACTTGCGTAAGCTCACCCATTAACAAAACCCCTGGCCATGGGAGATGGCCTTCCGCCGGACTTGGTCCAGTTACTTGAAGCCCAGTTTTTTTGGGGTGGAATTTTTTGTTTTTTTCCGAAATTATTTATTTCATTTCGGGAAAAGCCGAACTAATAGCTTCGTTAAGAACGACCCTTAGAGTCGTTACGAAAAAATTCCAAAAACTTGCCTTTTTGGCAAGAAAGCACTGGCAACACTTTTCAAAAAGACGACAAAACTTTCTAACGCAAAACACTGCGCATTTGGCAAGTTTTGGGGTATTTGGCATGTTTTGTCATCATACCGTCCTCAGATAGTATTCACACCCCTCACAGCAGCAGCAGCAGGGAGCCAACGGCACGCCGACGCTCTCTACGGAGTAAATGCTGGCGCAGAAAGGACTCCAGGCACAGCCCATGTACCTCAGAGGTTGACAGTCCTTCCAGCCCAGCCAAATTCGCCAAGGAAAAGCTGGGGCGGCTGCTGTTTGTGATGATGCTTCAGCACCCGCTCAAAACGACGCCCATGTGGCATCTACGCGGGCCTCACGGCCAGTGCAGCCAGCCCTATCATAGCTGCTGCCAATGACACCGTGTATCCTCCTTACCTCCCGCTATTACAGAAGTTAGAGCAAGTCTAGCATCGGGCGTCGTGGGGTGGTCTGGTTTGTTGTACAACCTTGCGTTGGCGTTATCGGCTAAAAAGACAAATGAAATGGCAAATCTCGCTTTCCAAAAACTTGCCAACGAAGCGGAACGGAAATATTGAGGAAAAAAAAACGTTGGCAGGTTTTTTGCTATTTTGCAAGTCCAAATTTCCAAAAACTTGCCAAATTGTCAAGAAACTTACCAAAAAAGTGTCGTTAGAAAATGAAGCCTAGACGCTGTTTCGTGCCTGAAGTGGCTTACTCCCGTAAAGCAAACGTGCCTGCGCTCGAAAAGGAGCAAAAAAGGCACGTTTGGTGCACAAAAACGACGCTGTTAGCTTTAGATACGAACTCCCAAAAAACGGGGTTTCGGATCACATAGTACATAATAATTCGCTCTGCTCAAAGCTGCAGTCCCCAACCGATCTGCATAGACTGAGCTCGGTTGGGGCCACCACGACACCGCTCGGCGCTCGTCACCATGTCAACCCAAGAAAATGGCCCAGCTGGTGCGACGCCGCCACCACCTAAACTACTCGACACCACACTAGACGGCTGTGGGCGCCCAGTGCCCGCCCAGCTGCTGCTGGAATTGATGGATCCTCTTCTTCCGGTACTTCCTGTGGCAGCAGTTCATCTCATGGGCTGGTGCTTGCGTCCGCGTCGCCTGCAGCATCCCCTGCAAAGTCGCCTGCTACTAGAAGAGGCACGCTAAGGAGCTGGACAGTCGGGAAGAGCAGCCCCCAGGCTATCGGCGTGTCCTGTCAGGCCAACCTACCAAAACCCAGCCAGCAGAACCGCTCACGAGTATGCAGCATCCCGGACCCAGCGCTGATGGCGAAATCATCCGAGTTAGGGTTTGGGTTTTTCGTCCGAGTTTGGGTTCTTCTTTCTTTGTATCCGAGTTGGGGCTTGGCGTTCGCCCGTGACCGTGACCCCGGGATAAAACGGAGTCATTGGAGGATCAGTATCATACGAGTACGAACGGACATGGTTTTGCTGGAGTTGAGTTGAGAAAACGGTATATAATACGAAGAATACATTACTACCGACGAATACCTTAGCCTTGGCCACAGCACAGCGGTAAGCTAAACGCATACGGTCCGCTGTTGCTGTGCTGTTGTTGTTGTTCATATCCCTCTCCACTGGTGTATGCACGCATGCACACATCCGCATTGCGGTTGATGTATGTTGAGCTGTGTGCTGGGGTATTTGTGAAAATGCAAGCCGTGACGTTGGATGGTCATGTTCCGGGTACAGTAGTGCAGCAAATCAATAATATACTACTGCTACTCCAATAAGCGCATCTTATCATACTGCTGTGCTGGAGCATGTGCAGTCCGATCGTGCCCGATTATTGTCATATGTGATGCATACTTGTATGCCGTACCTGACCCATGTTTCCGCTTCTATACAAGTGTGTTCTCGTTGTTGTTGTTGTTGTTGTTGTTGTTGTTGTTGTTGTTGTTGTTGTTGTTGTTCTCACATTGACTCGCATATTCAAGTCCGTGGTCACAGGACAGGCTCCAGTCACTCCGGAGCTGAAGAATACCCCAGGGAAGAACACAAACCAAAGGTGGTGGTACACGCATATACTGTGTCAAAGCTGACGCAATTCATGCCCCCGCCAGAAACATATAAAATGTGAAATCGAGAGTCAGCCTACGATGTGCCAGGTCCATACTGGTGCATAAGCTCACTACTCGCGCCTGGAAAAACCGACTATACCGCTTGCCAACAAAGACTACCACGTACATACTACACATAGAGGTACCTATCACCACCCATACGCACGTCAGACGCAAGTCAATTGGAAAAAATACACAAAGAGATAAGAAGTGAAAGGAAAGGAAAGGAAAGGAATGAAGAGAAAGCGAAAAAGGAAGGAAAAAAGAAGAAAAGACACGAAAAGCAAAAAAAGACAAGACAAGAAGAGGAAGCAAGGAAAGGAAAAGAGAAAAGACGTCATCCTAGCAGACCCTAGGAACTGACCAAATATGTATCAAACGCGCGCCAGGGCTAAAAAAAAACTGTAAGGCACGTCAGGGCATTTTTCAAGGCATTCGCCTTAAGCAAAAAATACATTTAAGACATAAAAAGGAACTTAAGGCAAAATGCCTCACACCGCTTTCGCACTAGGGCTTAGTAGGGCGATCATTGATTTTTGTATTGTAGTTTTTGGTTCGATTGCTCTTGTTTCACTGCATGCCCGCGGGTCGTCACTCTGACAGCACTCCAGACAGCAGGCGCGTACGTCTGTGCTCACGATTATCGTGCGGTTCGTACGGTGCAGGCAGCCCAACCGCTGTAGTTTGTAGCGGCGAGTTGGTTAGTTGTGGGAACGGGGGAACTCTATGCTGTAGTTGAGTGGATGCCCGCGGCCATGTGAGTTCAGTTTGCACATGGATCTTTTCACTTGTGCGCCTTCTTCGTATTGTGGGTTTTAGGCGGGAAAAAGCGTATATATAGTGTATCCCGGACGAATTTTGATTTCATTTGGTTTTTCGGACCTTCGGCTCTAGCACCATTGTGTGACTACGGACTCTCGTAGATTTTTGAAAAAAGTTAAAAAGTTAGACAACAACAGCAGTACTGCTGTTGCTGTTGAATGGTACATTACTGTTTTTGTACGTTACGATACGTATGGTATGCATAACCTCGTATCATAATCGCAACAACCTACAAGACGCCACGTATACATATACTATACATACTATACGCAGAGGCTGCATGACTGTTTTGCTTGCGATATACCAACAGCAGTCTACGTGTTTTTTTTTGCTCACTCAAGATCAATCACATCCCATTTACCTTTTTTTTTTTTTCGTCCTCCGGCGGATGGGGAAAAATAAAGCTTTACGTACATAGCTCACCACACTTCCACGTATTTTCATACGCGTCGTGTGTCCCATTTACCTTTTTTGCTACACGCAGTCTTCGCCTTTTTCCTTTCTCCTTTCTCCCTGCCTAAGGCCTAGTCTTGACTCAGACCCGGGGTCAGCAAAGCAGGCCCTTCCACCCCCTCCCCACAACGGTACGCGCCCTTCATTACCGTTAGTAACACGTCGCTTATCGCAGCTAGGCCAAAAGCATCGACTCATCGTAGAAAAAACAGCAGAAGACTTCACCATGATTTTGCTTGAAGTGGCTAAAAAGCCACTTAAACAACCTTTTCCTCCAACTTGCAATCCTCTATCTGTGTGCGTTCTTCATGTAGGCTAGTCCATGTCTTGACAGATATTTCCACCCATCATCTGCATCCAGCTCAGCTACGAGGTTACCGTATGTATGTAGTACTTACTAGCTGTATGTAGATCGTGTCCGTGTCGATGCCTCACAGAAAGACGAGCTCTGTGGTCACACACTACGAGACAGAGACACACATCATTGCAAATACACCGAGGACTTTTGGCGATGGAATGCCAACCGCAATGAGCACGCCGCGGGCAAAGCTCTGGCCATTAAAAAGAGGCAAACGGGGAACAGGTTGTTGTTGTTGTTGTTGTTGCCTCACATCAGGTGCATAGTCTACTTTAGTAGTGTCACAACTTTTCATCTTGAGTACTGCTGTGAACAAAGCACACGAACTTCAAGCACGGTAGTACCAGGTAGTACCAGGTCCTGAGGTAAAATATTGAGTTAATGTGAGAACAACAACAACAACAACAACAACAACAATTCCCGTGGTACAAATTCGCATGCTACTGCTGCTGCTGTATCATACTCCGCCTATTCATTGGAATGGACAAAACGTACAGAGTACCTAGTAGTGTGGCACTCGCATTATGTACCGTAAAGCACCAACTACAGGACCCCAAACCATCAACAACCAATGCAATAGGTCTAGTTCACGTACAGAGGCCCCTCTATATACATTGCGGTAACCGGCGATACTCCACATCATTAGGCTAAATAATAATGGTTATTCCCATCTCAAGCGAAATCACAGACACTGCTGCTGTGCTGTATCGGGCAATCAGCACTAATCCACAGGCACGAAACAAGGAAAATCAACGCCCCGCAGAGTTCCGTCAAAGCTCGCTCACCCCATGTTAGCTCGTGGAATACCGAGATGTTGAAGACCATAAGCGCAACGAAATATGCTAGCTCGAAACCCATCTGCTGTTGCTGCTGCCACCACCACCCCGTTATCCCTCCTGCCCGGGTGCTTCGTCTGTCGAGCTGATGGCGATGCAAGCCGAGGGGGAGAGACAGCAGTAGAATGGAGCTTGCGTTTTCGCTGCTTTCCTGTTGGGGTCCCTGCTGTGCTCTGCTGCTGCAGCTCCGTGTTTTTTCGTGTTTCAAAATTATAGTTCTCAGGGACGCCACGCAAGACGACGATGCGATTTTTTTTTATCTCGAGAACAAATAATCGAATCACACTCCCAAAGCTTTCTCGACGCTGGCACAGATACTGATTGGCTCAGCTTGGCACAGCATCAACTACTGGCGCTTCTAGGCACGGTAAACGAGAGGCACTTGGGTGGGTGGCAGGGCTTACGGTGGTGCGCATATGGAGAGTAGCCTTACAGTTTATCTGTGTCACCTGCTGAATTCAGAAAAGAAAAGTGCAATCGATTTGATTGGCCTAATCCAACCGCGTTTTTACCCTTCTATGATTGGTTTGAAATTACGCCGCAGTTTCCGAAAAACACCAAACACTGGACACGCCGTAGACAAGGTGCTCTGCTCTGCTGCGCTCTGCTGCTGCTCCGCTCAAGAACAACGCCCAAAGCTCTCTGAGACCCCCGATCTATTGACACCCCCAGGCCCGACACGGAAGTTACTGTTACCCTCGCGTGGGAAGTATCACCGCCTTCACGAGGAGCGCTGGGGCCTAAGAGAGACCGCTCCACATCTACCATCTACCCGGTGACACCCCAGCAGCTTCGATAAGATGGCCTCAGGAGACTCCACGAGGCGATTGGAAGTAGAGGTCCAACGCATTGGTAGCTCGCGAGTTCAGGGGGGGCAAGGAGATTCTTCGGGGGCGAGCGCAAATAACCTGGTGAGTGGGGGGGCTCGCCAGCCGGGTGGCACTAGGGAGAGATGTTGGCGTGTTGTTCTATCTACCTCGAAAATGGACTTTGTTGTGAACTATTTTGTACCTGAATGTAAGTGCTGTTTGTATATTGTAATATAGTATGAAATATACTTGTATTTGGGGACATATTGGTTGTTCTTCTGAAGATGGGGTGTGCTGTGTGAGAGGGCGAACAAAATCGAAAGCCAGGAACCTACGGGTACGATTTAGCAGAGGGTACGGCTGATGTTGCCGTCGTCGTCGTCGTCGTCGTTGCTGTTGGCGTTTATTTCTCACATCATCGCCATGCGTAATCAAGCCATAGGATAGAATCCAATCACTCTGGAGTCGAAGGAAATATTTCCCCGACGATGGCTGAACACTGATGGAGCCTGGACTGACCTTGGCTTACTACTTTACGCCTGTTCATATTCAGGCATCGTATTTATTTGAGAATAGATTAACTCGATTCCACATCATGATCTAGATCATCTACTTGTACTGCAGTTGTATAACAGATCATCGACAGCAGTACTCGTAGACTAGTGTGTTGTTATGGTACATTGTCCGGGATCTGTGTGGTACAGATCCAACGGGAGGAAAACTTTGCTACGTCATTCAGATCACCCGGCTCTCACCCGGCAACATCATGTAGTATAGGTCATGCAGTCATATCATATAGGCCAGGAATCTGCATGAACTGCAAGACACAGATCATCCATGGGGATCTGATGTGTCCTATTGACCTCTTTAGAGCCCCAAAATCCCTCCTACTACTAACTTGTAGTAAAATTGTAAAAAAAATAGGGTTTCCACTGGTGAAGGCGTTATTAACAGGCACGTGTGATATGTGTGCTCGATGAGGTAAGATGCATGGAAGAGACTCGACAGCCTAGCACACAGGGTTAGTCGGCGTCCCCGATGGACGGTCTTGTGGGGTAACCCAGTAACTACAGAGTACTATCGGGTATAAGGTCGATTTCGCTCGTTCGAGTCCTTCGTAGGTCATACTCGTACTCGTACGACGTATCATGTAGGGACTTGTTTTTGTGCCCAAATCGACTCGCGGAAAGCGCGAGAGCGTGAGTCAGCGAAATCCGATGAAAATCAACGAGCTTTGGGAATGCTGACCTCCCTGGCGCGATGAAACGAAGGCACAGGCACCTTGTACAAGTACCGGGGAGGAGATGAGGCGACCACCTGTTACCACGGCTTTTTTCCAGCAGCTGGAAAGTAAAACTGAGAAGAAAAAAACTCTTCAGGACACCTTTTACACCACAGCACGGTAGCCCCGCCCCGATAAGGCGATGGTGTGCTATACACTAGTGCTATAGAGAGCACAATGACCGCCCTGTCGGGGGAATCCCGCCTTATTCATTCCAGGTTATGAGTACGTTAGTGGCATTATTAAGTATTCCCCAGTCGCGCCAAACGATTATGACCGCCTTATATTGGGATACCGCCTCACTAGCCCTTACTCAAACCGCCTTGTTGGGGGACCCCTACGGTAGCATCGCCATAGGAAACGTAAACACTGATCGCGAATGGGTTTCTTGTTTTAAGAAAGGGTGCATTCTGCACTAACCCCACTGTAAGTGCTCCCGAATTATTTGTTTTCCTGTGAAGTTCAGCCTGCCTTCCTTATTGTCTACCCTGTAGCTTGCAAGGGTGTCCTGCACTGCTGCTGCTGCTGTAGACACCGCCGGTGATTCAGATCGACATGATCGGCTCAGCTATCAAAGGTTTGTGTTCCGCGTTCCATGTTCCATCCCTTCTATCCTTCAATTGCTGGTATTTGTGTATACAAGTGAATGGTTTAGATGAGGCGGCTCGTCCGTTATCTTGTGTACCAGTGGCAATAGTATACTCGAGGTTGATTCGAACGTTGTTTTAGGTTGGAGTTATAGGGTATGACGATGGTTGTTGGCGTGTGTGTACTGCTCTGACGATAGATACGCCTGATGACTGATGGCACCCCGCACCCAGCACAAGACACCCAGAGTCTCGTTTGTGATATTCTGCCCTACAAGTACAACACTACGAAAGAAGGGAGATTATCGGGCAGCGCCAATCCCGTTAAGCCCTTCTATATTAGGTACTGCATAGCATTGGTAGGACGTCTCTCCTCCTGTGCATTCCCACTGCCACTGCTTGGTATTTTTCAGGTATTTTTGTATCGGATTAAGCTTTGGAACTGGATATTTGCGAACTAGCTGTCGTCGTGTGGTCCCAGCATTGTGATAAATACTTTCGAAAAAATCGCCACCAATTATCCCATAAAGCCCAATCCTATCCCTGACCCTAGCCCCAACCCCTACCCTTTTTTCTTTCTTTCTTTTTGCACACTTCTACTTCCCAGCTTCTGGACAAGCCGTGGTCTCAAGTGTCGTCCCTTCTTCCCCCCGGTTCTTGTCTTCAATTTTTATCGCGCATAGGGTTCAGCAATCCCACTGCTCGTCGGTTTTTCATCGAGTGTTGCTAACTCCCGCTCTCGCGCTTTCCGCAAGACAATTCGTGCCCAAGAAAAAGTCCCCACGGATTAATACGAGTATAGTATGCACTCGGGGGGGTTCGAACTCACGAAACTGGCCTATACCAGCCTCGAGGATAACCTGATACGCCACCGGGGCGACCCCTACGCTTACCCCACCCATAGGAACACGCACTCTTGCAACAGGCAGTATTAGCAGCACCTCATCTTATGCGAGTTTCTGATTTACGCCGCTCTAAAAATAAACAAATAGAGTACGGATCCTTGTCGAGCTGGCTGAAGCTGGACTCTACGACGGAGGTTCTCCGACCGACCGCCGACCGAGATTCGTGTATATGCGACTCTCCTAATTATCCAAATGCACCAAATCGCACAGAGATTACTGCTATTGCAAATATCCTTGGTTGCGAGTTCCTAGAGACAGCTCTACGATTTTTGTCTTCAGTTGACGCGCTCGCTCGTTGCTGCGTCGTGTCGCGTCGTGGTGTTGCCGTTGTTATGTCGCCTTTTGTCGGGCTGCAGGCGTCGCCGGAAGTTGCCTACGTGGGCAGCAAGGTGGATCATGAAGGCGGCTTCCCGACGGGGGTGAGTGTGATCAAATAGATACTTGTAGTCATTTCTTGTTTTCGTTTTTTTCTCCAAACATACTACTCCCAGCTCAACTCGTAGAAGGTTTTATTTCCCGTCAACGGCCTTCTGCACACGCCGTGGTCACAGGCGTCTTCCCTTCTCCCCCCCCGGCACGGGCCTTTATTTTTATCGCGCATTGGGTTCAGCATTCCCACTTTTCGACGTTTATTCTAGTCGATTTTCATCGAATTTTGTTGTCTCACGCTCATTACTCTGCAAGTATTCTGCGGATGCCGCCGCAACGCCGAATAACAGCGACCCCAAGACCATTGCGCGCAGTGTAAGAGTTGCGGTGGAAGAATTGGTCTGTATTGCAAGAGCTGTCGGTCGGCAAGTATCCATTGGGTGACTATGCTACTAATGAAATAATAATCCGCCGACTAGTTGTTGGTTGGCTAGCTATCGTAGTTAATTCAGTTCCCCGCCGTAAAGCTGCCTTGGTGCGGCATGAAGGTGGATGATGACGGTGGTTTCCCAAGTGGAGTTAGTCACACCAAAACATTCCAACGATACAAGTATGAGTAGTAGAGGGTACTGTGTATACGCTTTTGAAAACCTGGTTCCTGAGGCCATACTTGTACTCGTACTCTGCCGGGATTGTAACGAGGACCACTGATAGGGGCAGCTGACGCTATACCTACAACAGTGGGATCTGAAGGGTGCGCCAGCTAGCGAAAAAGTTGCGAAAGCAACTGAGTTAAATCGACACACGACGCGTATGAAAATACGTGGAAGTGTGGTGTGCTTGAGCTTTACTTTGCCCCATGCGCCGGAGGATGTAATATATATATATATACTCGAGTATTATAGGGTGCCCGGGTATCAAGCCTGATTGCCCAGGCCATACTTGTACTCCTTCATTATAGGGTACCCGGGTATCAAACTTGATTGCTTAGGTCATGCATACTCGTACTTGGATATTACAGGGTACCCGGGTTTCAAACCTGATTGCTTAGGTCATGCATGCTCGTACTCGGGTATTGTAGGGTATCCGGGTATCTAACATGATTGCTGAGGTCATACTCGTACTCGGGTAGCGTAGGTACCCGGGTATAAAGCCTGATTGCTTAGCTAATTCATTCTCGTACTTGGGTACTGATGTTTGGGGTATCCCGGGTACCCTCAGAGCAGATACCCTACTAAACACGCGCTTGACATTCATCATTTACGACATTGTTAGAACTGGGAGTTGGCTGACAATACTAAAAACTCCCCGAGTAGTTACACAGTGCAGTAGTAATTAGTTGGCAAGGTACCATAATGCGTTGATACAGTTAGTTCCGTGCGATAACTTCGCCAGCGTGGGCAACGAGGTGCACAATGGAGGCGTTTTCCTGACCGGGGTGAGATACACCTAATATCATGCAGTATTCGTTATTGCTTCGTTTTTCTTCTCCTCGAGGATTTACACCTAGCTGGACTTGACGATCCAGTTTTTAGGTTATTTTTGTTGCCGGTAGTAGTTGGCATCGAAGTGAGCCAACTACTCTACCAACTGATTTATTGTCAAGACTGTGACTTAGCTTGACTTGACGGCTAGTTATTCGTTGTTAGCTGCTGGTATTCGTTGACGTCGAAGTAAACCAATCGGCTGACTGGGTGTTATCTCGATATACAAGTCGTTGCGATCACGAGCTCCATTGCAGGGGAGCATAGTAGCTATCAGCTATCAGGTATCAGGTACACAACTAGGACCAACTATGTTTAGTAAAAGTAGTATAATATATTGTGGGCCCTGATTGCTACCGTATGGTCCTCAATAGTACTCCGATACAAAGGCGCCGGATTAAGACAGCAGTTAATATAGAAACTGCTGAACGAGCTTACAAAGACTGCATACGTTCATACCTGTGCAAAGAAGTACTGCACTTCCCACACGCTAAAGCAGGCAGAATTCGCCTCCCCCCTCCCCCCCGCCTCCCCGCCTCCGCCAAAAAGAATTAATTTCTTTCTGGTTTGTCAGTTACGTCACCGAGGTATGAGGCACCGTTAGGCTCCTTGCTGGGGTATACATGACATGACATGATACGATGACCCCCCCCCCCCCCGTTCATTCAAACGAAACCCTTTTATCCGATTTGTCACTTGCGTGAACAAGGTATAGAAAAACGTTTTGGCTCCTGCTGGGGTGCATGATATGCTATGATGTGATTGCACCCAGTCCCCCCCCCCCCCCACCCCTCGGTGCTCCGTGTCCAAAGGGATGCCAGGTCAATGGTCAAATGACTACGGCAAGCAACAATCATGTGAGTACTCCCCCCCCCCCCCCCCTTGCCCCTCCTCCTCCCCCCCCCCGCTGATACAAAACCGACTATTGTGTTTTGTCAGTTACGTCACCCAGAGGTACGGGGGCACCTTTACGCTCCGAGCTGGGGTACATGTTGTGATATGATATGTTCCCCCCAGCCCCCCCTCCCTCCGCCCAAACGTAACCCTGTTTAGCCGGCGTCAGTTACGTCACCGAGATATGGAGGCATGTTTAGGCTTCTAGCTGGGGTACATGATATTATATTTTATGATTAACCCCCTCCTTGGTGCTCCGTCTCGAACTAAATGCGTGGTCAATGGCCAAGTGACTGAGGCAAGCAACAAAATAGTACCCCCCCCCCCCCCCTCTCGAACACGCTTAAACTGGGAATTCGCGTGGGGGACGTGGACCTGCCAGAAAGAGGAGAGAGGTGCACCACTAGTCGGGTGGAGGCGGAAGAAAGCGCACAGGGCTGCCCTTGCGGCAATGCAAACGAGAGTAGAACCCGCATAGTGGGAGGATGTCACACAACTGTACAAGAAGGAAGGGGATGTGCCATTGGTAGAGGAGATGAGGAAAATTGACGGATGTAACATGGAGAAGTTTTGGTGCATTAGACAGTAGCGAAAAAGCGATCGCTACGACAGGAGACAGATGGTGGCCACAGACGGCCGTACAGAGAAGGAGATAAGATGAGCAAAAGGTTTTAGTGTTTAGTGTATAGAAGCGATGTACTGAGCGCCCAAACGTTGGAGGTGTCTCTATTAGGAGTAGGAACGGTGCTCCGTCTCCAAAGGGATGCATGGTCAATGATACGGTAAAATCACTAAGGCAAGCAAAAACACAAGCGCCCCCGCCAAATCCGCCGAACTGAAACAACTTTTTTCCGAGCTGTGAGTTACGTGTAGAGACGCCTGTAGGCTTCCAGCTGGGGTAACATGTTAAACAGGCAGGCCTCGCTTGCCCTCCCCAAACAAAACGAGACCCTTTTCTGGTTTGTCAGTAACGTCGCCGAGATATTCCGACATGCTACACAGACCTAACGCCCCCCCCCCCCCCCCCCCTCCGCCAAAATGAAAACCTGAAACCCTTCATTCGGGTTTGTCGGTTACGTCGCGGAGATGTTACAACGTGCTACACCGGCAGACTTCGCCTAACCTGCCCCCCCCCCCCCCCCCCGTCCAAAATGGAACCGTGAAACCCTTTAATCTGGTTTGTCAGATGCGTCACCGAGTTATTGAACCACCTATAGGCACCAAGCTGGGGTACCACGAGATCGATGACGAGAAGGAGGAGGCGGACGAAGAGTGGATGCTCGGAGAGGCCTCCTCTCTTAGCGGTGCCGGGTCGCGGGGCAGCAAGAACTGGGTGCTGAAAGTCTTGGTCCCGATTTTGGTGAGAGGAAGCCATTGTAAAAGCGTTTTTTCCTGGTTTGTGATGCTAAGGGCTAACGTGAGAGTGCAGCGCGGTAGGGAAAACTCTTCTTGTTTTTGCCCACTGCGAAAACAGTCAAGGCCGTGCGCCACAAGACCCTGGTGTGCAAGAATAGTTCAGAAACAAATATGTTCCTGGCACGTAACAAGGTTTTTGGCGGCGGACGCCGCCCGCTCAATGAAGCGAGCGGAAGACCTTGATTTCAAAAACGTTGCGAATTGCGTAAAGGATAAGATGCAGCATTACTTGATTTTCGTGATCGTTCAAGTAACCGAAATGGAAAAATGTATTATAAATAGTGGTATAGCGAATGAAAGAACCCCGAAGAGTCTCCTGGGCATCAAAATAGCGTATATAAGGAGAGCAGCCCAGGCTCACCTTGGAGCGCGAATAGAGGGATCTGGGAACTGCGAGATTGAAAGATCGCCGAAAAATCTCTTGGGCATAAAAATGGCGTATGTACGGAGAGCAGCCCATGTTCACGTACGAGCGCGAATATGACATAGAGGGATCCGGGAACTGAATGACGTACTGTTGGCAGTTGAAATGAAACAGCGAAGAAAGTAGTTCCGTAAAAGGTGAATTGCCGCAACATTTAGCTTATCGGAGTACGTTACTCCGGTTCCGGTCGCACCACTGCTGCTGCAACATCGTAACGCCCGTTCCCTCCCTCCCTCTCCCTCCCTCCCTCCCTCCCTCCCTCCCTCCCTCCCTCCCTCCCTCCCTCCCTCCCTCCCTCCCTCCCTCCCTCCCTCCCTCCCTCCGTCCTTCCCTCGCTCGCTCGCTCGCTCCCTGTTTTCTCTTCGGTTTATTTTAAACCCCGGTGGTGGTGCTGATTGGTTTGTTTCGACCTTGCGGTACTGTTGATTG
Source organism: Undaria pinnatifida (assembly GCA_012845835.1). Lineage (NCBI taxonomy): Eukaryota > Phaeophyceae > Laminariales > Alariaceae > Undaria > Undaria pinnatifida. The sequence continues at coordinate 12,159,667 of JABAKD010000004.1, forward strand.
ATTGTTGATTGGTCTACTTTGATATCCGGTGGTGTTGATCGGTCTATCGTCTATCAGCTGATTGTTGGCATCGTCTGCATGCACCAATGGTGGACGGATATCAAAGAGAGCGCCTCCGCGGCAATAGACGCCGTGGGAGACGTCTTCGACCGGCGTCTGGAAGTGGAGGAGGCGGCGGGGGCGGGGGGCAGAGGGGTCGCCATCGCTGGGCGGGCGGGACGGCAAGCCGAGGTTCCAGACAAGGTAAGGCATTCTTGAATGCGCCGCGGGCGGTGGGGGGGGGGGGGCGGGAGAGGAGGGAATACGTATATATATATTATAAAAAATATATATTTTTTGGACTAGCGCACTGAAAAGTTGGTCGGGTCGCGCGATTGCATGCTTTCGAAGTCTTGTTTCTGGTGATGGTGATGGATGATGTTGATGGATGATGTTGATGAATGATGTTGATGAATGATGTTGGTGGATGATGTTGATGGATGATGATGGATTATGTTGATGGATTATGTTGAGCTTCTCACGTTAGGAGGTCAGAAATTTCTTAGAATCTGCTGCACTCCGAGCGTGGAACGACTCCGGTTCGGGAAAAATTGGCTGTAAGGCGTGTTTGTTTCTCAAGCAATGTTTCGTTTTCACGAATGTTTTCGCTCATATTTAGTGGGTTGGGATGGCCCTGCTCGGATTTTGTGGCTTTTTATGGTTTCAGTACTATCAATAGTACGAAGTGTTTTCCTACGCAACTCCTACTCAACTCCTACTCAACCAAAGTCGGTACATCGCAACACCCTGATGACTCGCGAAACAAACAGAAAAAAAAAAATCGAGATCGATTTTTTTTCTTTTCCCGCCAAGCATGATCGAGTCACCCCACGGTAGGGGTTGCAGTTGTATGACTGCGCCAAAAGGTCCCTGGGCGATTGAGTTCCTCATGTGAGGAACTGCTGGTCAATGAAGAAATTTCACGAGTACACTACATTTTTGGACTAAGGCATAGAAGCTTGGTCGGGTTGTGCGGATGAATGCCTTTGTCGAAGTCATTTTTCCGGTGAGATATTGAGTTCCTCATGTCAGGAGCTCAGGGACTTTCAGCTGCAACCCTACCGTACATACACGCTCACCTGTAGAAGGAAGAATAAAGAGACACCCAGGGAAAAAACCTTGGCCCTTTTAAGAAGTTGGTTCGCCCCTTTACTGCGTGCAGGCTGTCTACACTGTGGACCTTCAAGAAGGCGACGCTACCGCCGAGACGCAAGCGTGAGACCGAAAGACCGCCGAGACGCAAGCGTCAGACCCAATGACCGAGGGCGGTGGGAGGGCGAGAGGGGGGGGGGGGAGACTTCCCGCGGCTGCGTTGCGAAGAACTCAGCACCGCCTACTGGGTCAACTGTTTGGGCGATTGAGGACATTTTCTATCGAAAAACTTGATGAAAGCGGTTCTTGCCGCGGCCTCTGGCTATAGCTGGACCAGAGCTGTGTGGGTGACTGAGGCCTTTTTTGTCGTAGGGTTAGATGAAGGTCTAGTACCACTGGATCAGAGCCGTCTGGAGGATTTTGAGGATGCGTTTTTGTTGTAAATTTTGACGAATAAGGTGTAGTTCCACTGGATCAGAGCTGCCTGGGTGATTGTGAGGTCTTTTTTTTGTCGTAAAGCTAGAAGAGGAGGATCTAGCAGCATCCGGCCCACTGGGCCAGAGCTGTTTTTGCGTGAATTAGACGAACCCCTTTTGATAATGCGCCCCCTATTTTTTGGCATGGAAGGGTGTTTGCGATTTCCAACCTCTTTTGGGTTGGAAAATATTCGCCATGGTGTTAAAGTCGACGAACTTCATAGTCCAAAGCCAACCAAACCCACGACACGTAAGATTCGGTCAAAAAACTTTTTTTGAAAACAGAGCACTCTTCTTGGCCCATTTTTTTTCGCTAACTTTTCGTGTCGTGGGTTTGAGTTAGCGTTGGATTGTGACGCGATTCGGCGGTTGTAGTGCTATCGTTCTGTGATATCCTCCACCCGACTTGTTCAGAAGCAAGCTGGTGGTTTGGACGCATGGTACGGTGGAGACCTCTGCACCTTTTTTCTTGTCTCCGGAAGATCCTCGCTTAAGGGGCTCTATTAGCTCTCCTTAAAAAACGATTTGGGGGGGAGGGGGGGAAGTGCTAAGGTTCCCGCTAAACAATGCCATTCATGGCCTAGGTATACGATCAATTTTTTTTAATTAAAAAATGAAAGAAGTTCCGACGAATTTTTTGGGTTTCTACGGAGCCCTGCTATTACCAGAAAAATATAACGAAGCTTTAGAGTGCCCCCTCTATATCGTAGCGTGCGTTTTCGCAAACACCCTACTACTTGAAATTAGTGTGGGGTCGTGTTTGCGGCAGCTATAGGGGGACCAGGACCTTTTTTTTATCGGTAAGCGAGATCCAGAGGGGTGTCAAGAAGCTAGATGCAGTCTAGCCTTACCCGGCCCACTGGATCAGAGCTACGTCAACTGTTTGGGGGATGTATTGGGTGCATTTTAATCGAAAAGGCTATACGTAGATGCGGAGGGTCTAGCCGCCTGGTTCACTGGACCAGAGCAGTTCGGGGGGTGTTGACGACGCTTTATTTTTCAAAACTCTAAATAACACAGGCCGGTTGGATGAGCTGTTTGGATCATCGACGACCATGTTAATCGAAAGTAAATCCCTGGGAGCATACGTGGATGGGCACAGGCACGGTGGGGATACCCCAACCCCAGCTCTAACATCGGGAGGAGCTTCAAATGCGCGGTACCTCTGGGATGCAGCGGTGATCTCCCTTTAGTGCCGGTATGCGCCAACCAACAATACCGGACACCGGCATTATACCGGATATTACCGGCACTGGTACTACAGTGGTACAGCGGGTTCCAGTCGTGCCTAGGTATTTCACCGGCATTATACCGGCAACAGGCACTATTCCAGCGGCACTGTACCGGAAATAGGCACCATTCAATCGGCACTATACCGGCAACATCCACTATTCAATTGACACTATTCCGGAAATAGGCACTATTCAACCGGCACTATAGAGCGACCCCCCCTGTATGTCGCTTTTCGAAGGCAGCTTTTTTGGCGGGGGGCGCGGGGGGGGGGGAGGTTAATGGTGACGGTTATAGCGGTGCATGTGATCGGTAGTGTGGTGTGTCTGTTTTTCGTTCTGTTTTTTTTGTGTCATTGAGGCTTTGGCGTTGCTGAGTTGGGGACGTTGGTGGCTTGGTTGTGTACCGGTGTTGTGTCGTGAGGTGTTTAGCTCAAAGATGAAAAATCTGAAAGTTTATGGGATTTCTAGCGTAGCGAAAGTCATCGCAGACAGAAACCCGCACGAAGTCTTCTCCGAAAAAAGAAATGTTCATCTCCAAGCCCCGAACGAGACTCTTTTTCGAAAGAGAGTTGAATGTGTGTTGGGGTTTTTAAATGCGGCGTGGTGGCTTCGACGGAGTCGGCTAGATCTAAGCCGCGGTGCATTTTTGGCGGTCGGAGTGGTCTACTCCTTCTATGACCCTGCTAAAAATTCACCAGGATACTGATTAAAGCACTTCGTTAACTTACTGAACCTTCAGCAGCCTATCGATTGTTGTCGGAGGTTGCTGCGGCTGTTGTATGCGCCTGCTGCAGCATCAACTGAGAGTCTTCCCCTGCTCCTCCACCAAGGTCGAAAAACAACCTACCACGCTGTGATAATTAACACAAGGGACTTGTTCATAGGCCGTGAACCATCTCACTCCACCACATACGTACTTCCGACCAGAAATGTAAGCTGGAATTACACATTGTCACAATTGTCTCGGGCCAGACTGGAACTACGTTTGGTCACGAGTACTTGTATATATCTCGGTACTGTACTCGACAGTACATTGTGATATGAGTATCTTGATACCGGGTAGTACTACTCTTTGTCACGAGTATCTCGGGTCGACGAGGAGACGGTTCATCGACAAGTCGGGTATTGCCGCCAGCCCTTCCGCGGCCTCTATCAAATCTTCCACCGCGTCACGACCCTCTTCGTACAGCACTCTTCTCCCTCGACCTGGCAAGATGCAAGTGACGCTCTCCTGACCGTATCAAGAGCAAGGGGGGAGTCAAAGGGGGGAGTGAGTCACGAGGAGAGGTGGGTTACACGGTGTCAAAAAACGGATCATGACTATTAACAGGGGCTGTGAGTTCGCTGCCTGCACTATTAGTAACTAATAGAAAACGAATATGGATAGTAACTACTAAACTAATAGTAGTAACAAGTCGCCGACCAGGTTGTTTGTTGGCTGGGTATTCATCCTCCTCCCTCGACCTAGCAAGAGGCACGTGACGCCTTCCTAAGGAAGTACTTCAAGGGCACCAAAGCACGTCGAATCAAGGGAAAGGGGGCTGGTTCACGCCATGTCCGGAAATGGACCATGAAGGTGAACCTCTTCGAGCAGGGCTGTGAGCTGGTGATGAACAGATACCACTTGGGCGTCGGAGAATAAGGCGACTACTTCGTATTAATATTAATGACTCTAGTGAAGTAGTTACTAGTTCGGTACGGGTTGCACTTTTCGTGCCAAGCGTTTCTGACCTTCTGATTGGTTGACCTTCTACCGATCGATCGATCTGATTGGTTGACCTCCTCAAGTGTTGAAGCATTAGGTTAGCTTGTTGCGAGTGTGCTTGTTTTAGGACTAGTGCATCCAACTTTTTGGTCGGGTTGCGCGAAGGAATGTCCTTCGAAGTCATGCTTGTTTCGAGTGATGATGATGGATGATGATGATGGATGATGATGATGGTGGATGACGATGATGGATGATGGATGATGCATGATATCGAGTTCCTCATGATAGCTCATAAAACTCTCAGAAAGTTATGCTGCACCCCTAGCGTGGGGTGACCCAACAGTAAACTATGCTGTACAGTACTTACTACTAGTAACAATAACTATATACTCGAAGTAATAGGACCCCTTCCATTAAGAAAAAGCTCAACCACACAGTATATTACAATTACCAACAACGCAGCTTGCAAAGATGAGCATCGACCCTAAATTCGTCGAACTCGCAGCTGACGTCCTCATAATGTTTTCATGACCTATAGCAACCAGAAACCACGATAAACACAAAATACCTATATGCACATACATACATATATATATCCCCCACTTTTAGGTTATACCAGGTATTAGTAACCATGTTTGGTTCTGATAATAAGAGCTAATGCTAGTACGATACGTTCCCGCTAATAACCGACCTATTTAATAGCAGCTATTAATAGGCACCATAACCCAGTACCACCATTCCATAATGTCCAAGATACGGCCTCGAGAGGCCTGCAATTATCCGTATTGAGATAATTTGGATGGGTTATGTATGATAAGGTTGGCGTTTTATATTCGGGATAGTCAGGAAATAGATCGGAGGCACGTGCCTCCGATCTCAGAAGCCATCCGGGGCTCTGGTGGAATCGAATAAAGCTACGTCTCTCCTAAAGGCTAAGAAAGTGAGTACTCTCCGACGACCTGCTCAATGGGCAGACCTGCAGGGGACACTCTGTGGCCCCGCCCAATACTCTTTACAATATGGCCTTACCAGAAAAAAGGGTCGCGGTGACTCCGTGGTTCAGTGGGTATTGCTATGAATATATAACCAACTGTAGTTGCAAGGGGAGTCGCCGACCTATATCCTTAATGAGGACACACAACCCGTAATACGCGCGATCGGAGTATCACACACAGCTTGCAAAGATGAGTTTCGACAAAATATTCGATCTCACAGCTGGAGTGTATTCTAATTTTTATAATAACCAACAAAAGATAAGCCGTAGGTTCGAGTCCCACCGACTTCATATTTCCGCGTTTTTCCGGTAACATGACTCCGTAGTTCAGTGGGTAGTGCTATATAACCAACGAAAGATAAGCCGTAGATTCGAGTCCCACCGACTTCATATCTCCGCTTTTTTCCGGGAAAAGAAAAAAGAAAAAAACGTCTTCAGGAATGGTTGTCTTCGTGTCAGTCGAGGCATAGCCCCCGGTTATGTCGGAAAAAAGTGGATATGTGAAGTCGGTGGGACACGAACCCACGACATATCTTTTGATTTGGTACTATAGCACTAACAACGGGTCCACGCAGTGGGCCAGTGGGCAGTGCTATAGTACCAAATAAAGATATGTGTGGGAGTCCGCCAATTGACTCTCACCGACTTCGTCACAGGGATCTCCGGGGCTCTCTCCCCTCGCCACGCACTACCGTAGTACTCAGAAGCAAACTATCATACCCATTCACGTCTCCAGCGCGCACGCTCGCCATAACCCCATAACCGAGTCACACACACGCTAGTCAGATGCACAAATACCGCACATTGCCGCGAACTAGAAGAGTAATGCATTACTGTATATTACAACAACAACAACAACAACAACAACAACATCAACAGCAGCAACAACAACAACACACTACTGTAACGTATCAAATACAACCACTGCTGTAATGTAAAATCAGTAACGCATTACGTACATTACAACTACTGTAACGTATCAAACTACAACCACTGTAATCTAAAATCAACTTAATCAACTGCTGAGAGCGTCTAGCAGCTTGGGTAGGCGCCGTCCGATCCGAGTCGACGAGGGAAGGAAGGGCTGCATTCTTCTCGCGATAAAAATGAAGGAACGTACCGTCGTGGGGAGGGGGGGGAGAACACCCCACTTAGTGACTCCGGATCTGAGTTACATGTACTAGTCTAGGGACGGAGAAAGATAACGAAAAGTGCGGGGAAAACAGATGGGATAACAAAAAAAAAGAAGCATAATACAACCGCAACGTACAATAATACCCAGAAAACTAAACTAGCCGTCGATTTACCTATTGTTATAACTTAACTCTGTTGGTATAGTCAGCCAAACCGAAGCCAGGAACACTAGTCAACACTGCTAAGCATCGCACGTACCTTCGCTAATCTCCTTACGGAGGACGCGAGCGTGTCCTTGTCCAGTTCTATCGTCCTTGGGAAGGTATACAAACTCTGCTTCGGCCCAAGCGAAAAAGCGACGGGCGAGGGGCAAGCAGGGAGGGCGGGAGGGTTGGAGGGTGGTCCTTGGCCATTGAAAAGGACCCGTCGCGCCGAACCAGTAGCAGAATTCGAACGCCACGTTTATCTTTACGAGACACCAGACTGGAGAAAGATACACTAAAAAATCCAAGCAAATAAAAAGTGGAAACACACATGTCATTTTCTCGATTCGTAACGCTGCGATTTTCTTTTCTATAATTTTGGCCTTCCTAGGAGGGCGGCGGTTGGGGGTTCCGATCCGCGTGCTCCCCCGGGCGGCCTCTATTTTTTTTACTGTATGCTCACCTCTAAATAGCTGGGAAGTCCCACCGAGCCACCCGTAAACGCCACCCTCTCCACCCCCCCACCCTCAGCCTCCATTTCATAGACAACCCCTATCGATCCCCGAGTCTGGCCGGGCATGCCCACGATCTTTACCGTTGGATCTTTCGGTGCACGATCCTTTTCTGGCGCCTTACTGAAGTCGAACCTCGCTGAGAGGATAACGGGGTGGGACGGGGGAGGGCCGGGGGGAAGGGGTGTACTCACAGTTTGTGCATGGCCGTAGTCGTATGGCCATAGACCCTCGTATATCCATACTATTAATAGATGCCGGGACAGAGCATGTCGTCGGGTTTTCACCAACCAGGCAGACGTTGCTTGCACCAGGCGCGAAGCGCCGTGAAGTGTTCGGCGAGTCGCATGAAGGGTGAACTGCATCCTTCCAAGAACCGCGCTCGTAAGACGGACTTCGGTACCTACCTGGTGCCTACTTTCTTGCTTATGGATGACAGCGCCAATGAGTTACTTTGTCTACTGCTGTGGCCACTCCAGAGACAGCAATGATGGGTATTACTATGTAACTGCCTCGTGGGGGCCTTACCATATTCACACTACCTATATATACGTGAAGCGATCATTCCCCTTGTAAGGAGTTAGGGTTCTCTGTCCCGAGCAATATGATCTACTTGATAACCATCTCATTCATGGTGACCGCCAAAAACAAAAACAAAAAACGGTACCTCCTGGGTGTTAAGCTCACGCAGTGATTGGCATGCTTTACAGCGTCGATGCCAACCAAGGCCAACCCCAATATACATATCATGTTTTACAGCGTCGGTGCCAACCGACGCCAACTACTATATCTATGTTTTCAGAAAGGGCGGGGCGCGGGTTCTCATTGGTTACTTGCCTTAGTCATTAGCCAATGACCACGCATCCCTTTCGAGAAGGAGCAGCGTTCCTACTCCTAATAGTTCCTACTCCTAATAGAGACACGTCCAACATTGGGGCACTCACACGTTTCTTCCATACATTATATTTTAAAATGAAATGCTCATATGTTATACTAGGCATCAGTGGTTGCTTTAGGTATTTGACCATTGACCACGCATCCTTTCGAAGTGGAGCACCGCTCCAACTCCTAGCAAGACACATCTCCAACTTTTGGGCACCCATCGCCTTTTTTTCAAATGTTGCACAATAATGTGTTGCTTACCTTGTCCCCTTTCTGGTTTCGTCGGCTGTAGTGATAATGTAGTGATAACGTAGTGATAACGTAGTGATAACATAGTGATAACATAGTGATAACGTAGTGATAATGTAGTGATAACGTAGTGATAACGTAGTGATAACATAGTGATAACGTAGTGATAACGTAGTGATAACGTAGTGATAACGTAGTGATAACGTAGTGATAACATAGTGATAACATAGTGATAACGTAGTGATAATGTAGTGATAACGTAGTGATAACGTAGTGATAACATAGTGATAACGTAGTGATAACGTAGTGATAACATAGTGATAACGTAGTGATAACATAGTGATAACATAGTGATAACATAGTGATAATGTAGTGATAATGTAGTGATAATGTAGTGATAATGTAGTGATAACGTAGTGATAACGTAGTGATAACATAGTGATAACATAGTGATAACGTAGTGATAATGTAGTGATAACGTAGTGATAACGTAGTGATAACATAGTGATAACGTAGTGATAACGTAGTGATAATGTAGTGATAATGTAGTAATAATGTAGTGATAACGTAGTGATAACGTAGTGATAACATAGTGATAACGTAGTGATAACGTAGTGATAACATAGTGATAACGTAGTGATAATGTAGTGATAACATAGTGATAACGTAGTGATAACGTAGTGATAACATAGTGATAACGTAGTGATAATGTAGTGATAACGTAGTGATAACGTAGTGATAACATAGTGATAACGTAGTGATAACGTAGTGATAATGTAGTGATAACTTAGAGATAACGTAGTGATAACGTAGTGATAACGTAGTGATACTGTATATCTTGGGGTAGGGGAAGAGTTATGGTACTACTGTTGGAATATCTGCTGTTGGGCTACAACATGTCTACGGCACGGCCTCTTTGGGGTGTGCCGGGCCGATGCGTATCACTGGCGCTGCATTACAGTGACGTACCTACTCGGTTTTAAGTGTGGACTGCGTCGGCATTTTTTGTACGCCCTTGGCCGGTACACGAGTTTTCGTGGCGGACCGTACTTACAGCTTACAGTACCAGGTAGACATCTTTTCTTTTGCTGGTATTTGGATATTTGCAGGGCTTTTCACGGGTCGGGTCACTACTCGCGGGTCAATATTGCCCAACCCGAATCGTGAGCTGTTAAAAACTGCTGACCCGCCCGCTTCTGACCCGTGTGATTTCGAGCTACCTCCTGACTCGACCCACGAGATTTCGGCGACCTCCTCACCCGATCCGCAGATCGGATCATGACCCGAGAAAAGCCCTGGATATTTCGGTGTGAGGGGTGCGTAGACATTGGCTCCTTGTCTTAGCTTCCACGAAAAGGATGCAATCCAAACGGCTTAACGCTTGAACACAGCAGGCGGTGCAAACCTGGATCCCTGAATAATAATCATTTTCGCATTTCCGTCACGTTTTTCTTCAGAAAAAAATACCAAAAACGGGGTTTAAGACACGAATACAGTGGGGTACCCGGTTTAAGAGCGTCTAAAATAAGAAAACAAAGGACTTAAGCGCGGTCAAGTCCGCTCATCACGCCTTGTAAAACCTACCAGGTATACAATACCCAACATTATGAGATAAGAACGGTACGGAGATAAGAAAGAGGGGCTCTTAAATCGGGTGCCCCTTACAATCCAGCGTCGGTGTAAACCTGCAAATGCAGCCTACACCCCTAAATAATCGTCATGTTCGCATTTCCGTCACCTTTTTCTTCCGAAGATTACCAAAAACACCAACACTAACACTAACACTAACACTAACACTTAAGTTAAGACACGAAAATAAGTGGGCTAGCGTAGAACGACTCGACGCGTACACCAAAACCAATACGACACTCAACCTGAGATAAGAACGGTAGGAAGATAAGAACGCTGACCCTTTCTTGTTCCGAGGGGCTCTTAAATCGAGTACCCCTTGAACACAGCACTACGGTCGATGAAAAACTACGGTCGGTACGAACCTGTGGCGCCCGTGACATAACCGTCTTTTTCGGATTCCTTCCCTTGCTTCACCATGTACCACGGCCCGTTCCCATCTAGACGCTCCTCCATGACCCGTGTGTTTCGGGTCAGGTCCAGGCGGTGTAGAACACGGATCATCCCCGGGAATTTCCTCTTCCAATACTCGTGCCCTGCCATTCAAGAACACACGCGAGTGCCAAAACGGCGGTGGATTATTCCCGGAAAATTCCCCTTGAGGAAATTGTGCCCCCGCCATTCAAGGACGACACGGACTTCAAGCGATTTAACACAAGACGTCGACCTTGACATTGCGCAGAAAAACGCCTCCAAAAAAAAATTAAACAACAGGTCAGAGGGAGGATAATCGACAAAAACAATTCACCATGTTACAGCATAAAAGCACACTGAAGCCAACTTCACGCGTGCTACGATAGGGTTCTAATCGCAAGTTTAGATATATATATATTGTTGGTCTGGATGACGGGGCTCCTTGACCCAAAATCGTTGCCATGCAAAATTTTACGTAATTTTTTGGTCTGGATGACGGGGTTCCTTCACCCCAAACCATTGTGATGCAATCTCTTATTAATAGTTTGCAATTATGGTGCGTTTTATACCTAGGCCATGCTAGCTGTGACACATTCTACGGTACCGGTACGGCGGTATCGGTGCAGCAACAATTGTGTTTGCCTTCTGAGGGTGGTGGATTGATAAACCGCAGTACATACTTTATACCTCTCTGAGGCGAAAACGGGGTCAGGGAGAAAACTGAAAATGCAAGCCGGTGAAGTAACCAATGGGCTAGGTATACAAGCAAACAATACTGCAAAGAGCAAGAACGGATTATTTCCGACCATTTTGAGTTAAGGATCCCCTTCATCCGGAAAACATCATTTGAGCCACAAAGTGCTATCATACAGTACCTCTGTCGGCCCGCGCCTGTCGGATGGAAAATTCAGTAGGTTGCCCTGTCATTTAGCAATTTTACCTCTTTCAACTTCAATCATTAAGGTTAAATTTTCAACCTCAAGGTTATCAGCAGCCTCTCCTCCCCGCCCCTACCCCCTCCGCCGCGCCCTCTCCCTATTTTCCCCTTTCTCCCCTCTCCTCCCTTTCCCTCCCCTTTTTCTCCCCCCCGCCCCCTGCCCTCCCCTCCTCCCGTTCCTCGCCACTTCCTTCCCTGTCCTTTACCCCCGCCTTCATCTCCCCCGCCCCATGTCAGCTTCCACCTTTTCCCCCCCGCCCCCCCCCTCTTCTTTATCCACTGCAACCCCCCCATCCCTCCTCACCCTCCGTGCTCTCTTCTTCCCCCCACCTACCCCCGCCTTTCGCCCCGCCCCTGCCCCCCTTGCAACCCCCATCCCCCGTGCTCTCTTCTCCCTCCCACCCCCCCCGCCCCCCCCACCCCCACCTCCCAAGGGTGCCAACTTCAACCTCTCGACACTCCCCCCCCCCCTCCTTATCCCCTGCAACCCCCACCCCCGTGCTTTCTCCCCTCCAACCCCCCAAACCCCCGCCTCCCAAGGTTACCAACTTCAATCTCTCGCCCCCGCTCCTTATCCCCTGAAGCTCCCACCCCCCGTGTTCTTCCCCCCCCTCCAAGGTTACCAACTTCAATCTCTCGCCGCCCCCGCCCCCCGCCTAATCCTCTGCAAACCCCACCCCCCGTGCTCACTCCCCCCACCCACCCCATCCACCCCACCCCCATCTCCCAAGGTTACCAACTTCAATCTCTCGCCCCTCCCCCCCCCCTCTTATCCCCTTCAACCCCCAACCCCCGTGTTCTCTCGACCACCCCCCTCCCCCCCCCCCCCCAACCCCCCTCTCTCAACCCCCCCCCCCCCCCCACGCCCCCCCACCTCCCAATATTATCAGCTTCAACCTCTCGCCCCTTCCCGCCCTCCTCTATATCCCCTGCAAGCTCACCGGCGGCGTTTTCTCTGCCGGTAACGATGAGGTATCTCACCCCCCCCAAAGCTTCCACGCTTTCCACCGTCTTCGTCAAGTACCTGTACATAGATGGATCGATGCAAGCAGACAACGGCTTAGTGTGAACAACATACACGCACAAAATTCTGTAGCCTCTAAGCTACCAGGTATCAGGTACACACTACACTCTTGTTAGGCACATCGTCATCACCATCATCATCACCATAATCATCAACATCATGACCGTCATCACCATAATCATCAACATCATGACCGTCATCATCGTCATCATCCACCATCATCACCATCAGCATCATCAGCATCCTCATCATCATCATCATCATCATCATCATCATCATCCTCATCATCATCATCATCATCATCATCATCACCATCACCTCACCATCACCATCACCATCATCACCACCATCACGTTGCACACATAATACAAATGCAATCACGATAAGAAGGGGGTCCTGAAATACGGAAAAAGGCTCGGTGGAAAACCGTCTTGTTTTTAATCCTTGCAATCCATCTGAATAATAAAGAGGTTTTCACGCCTTTACAACTGGAAACGCATTTTCGGGAACAAATCACTTGGAATTAGTATAGGCACTACTGTGTCTAACCCCAACCCAAAACGTCAACCTCGCCTACAGCAGTAGGCACATCGATCAACGATATTGCCCTTTCCTGTTTCGATCCTTTCGTTCTGACCGTATAAGAATTGGTCCACAGTAACAATCTGGGCAAGCAATCTCATTCTCACCTAGGAACGTCGACCATGATGCTGCTGCACATCATCACGCAGTTGCACAGAAATACACAGAAATACAGCGGTCATGCTGAAAAAACACGGCCCCGAAACATATTGGAAACTGCGTTTTTCGATACTTTCAAAATCCGAGCACACAATGAGCGGCCTTCAGCTACATTTCCGGGCATGCAATGCCAATCTCACCCAGGAACATCGATCAATGACATTGCCCTTTCCTCGATCCTTTCGCTCTGACATCATAAGAATTGGCCTACACTACGAAATCTGGGCAACCAATCTCACTCTCACCTACGAACGTCAATCATGATGTTGCGCATCAACACGTTGTTGTACAGAGATACAGTTGTGATGGTGTGAAGTTACTAAAAGAGGTTCCATCGGAAACCGCCTTTTTCAATACTTTCAAAATTCGACTGCATAAGAATTGGCCTACACTTCAAATCTAGGCATGCAATCCCATTCTCACTAAGGCACATCGATGACGATATTTGCACTTTCGAGGCCTAACGATAACAAGTGGGATCCGGAAATAACCCGCCTAAAAAAAAAGGCTCCATCGGAAACCGCCTTTTTTCGATCCATCCATCATAAAAATGAGGGTGAAAAATCCTCTGCCGGTTGGCTGAAAAAGCATGAATCGGATCTAAAAGCAAAATAACCGCATAATAAACGGCCTTGAATTACATTTCTGGGTAACCAACATGCAATCTCACTCTTACCTAGGAACGTCGATCATGATGTTTCCTTTTCCAGGCCTGACGATGAGGTACGGAGTGTTCCCCAAGGACGCGCGGGTGGTAGGCGCTAGCTGGTAAATCCCGGGGAGGCGTTTTTTGTCGACGGCGATGGGAAAACTCGCCAAGGCGTCGATCACCTGGGTTTTCCAACACGACAACCAACGTGGAACGAAAACAAACAAAAGCGTGTTCATGCGCCATCACAACATGCGCAACCGGTCAGCAGCATCAACGATGATGGAAACATCAGCAGTAGGAATAACAATAACAACAACAACGACAACAACAACGACAACAACAACGACAACAACAACAACAACAACAACAACAACAACAACAACAACAACAACAACAACAACAACAACAACAACAACAACAACAACAACAACAACAACAACAACAACAACAACAACAACAACAACAACAACAACACGTAACCAAAGCAAGGGCAAGAACAGCACCAACGGAACATACCTGCCTGTCCGGCCGCATGGTCCGAATAGACCCTGAGGGACACGCCAGCATCGCTTGAAACGTCGACATACGAGCTTCCTGAGGCGTCAAACAAATTCGAAGTTAGTGCCGGTTGCCGCTAAAATGCTTGTGAAATCCCTTGGCACATATGGGAACAACGAGCAATGGACGTATGTGGTGTAGTGCCGGTTGCCGCCATAGTGCCGGTATGTCCGGTTATTAATGGCACGTACCGGCACCACAGACGGACCACTAGTAATAGCAGTAATAGATTAATAGTAAACACTGTACCAGGTGAATACGTATCTGTACCTTTTGCTTCCCATTCCACCTACCGGTAGCATCTATGAATAGCATTTTTTATTGTATTACCCATGCTGCGACCCGCTTATCCATATACATATCGGTTGGTGAGAGCATGGTTTCATACAGTTGATACAGGGGTGTTCCCGGGTCATGACCCGTCCCGCGGGTCGGGGAGCAAGTCGGGTCGGGTCGGGTCGGGTCGGGTCGGGTCGGGTCGGGTCGGGTCGGGTCGGGTCGGGTCGGGTCGGGTCGGGTCGGGTCGGGTCGGGTCGGGTCGAGTCGAGTCAGATGGAGTCGGGTCGGTAGGGTTTCATATATCACGGGTTGAGTCGGGTCAATCTTACCCGACCCGACCCGACCCGTGAAAAACGCCGTCTTTCAGAAAGTTAATCGTTGTTCCTGGGCCCCAAAAGTATAATGCACCCCCCACCAAATCCGATAAGTCTGTCCTCATTCCGTCGGTGGATTTCTAAAGCAGCACTACCGCTGTTGTAGTCTTTACTCTTACCTCTGTTCGGGGTTGGGCCGCGACGACGGCGCCCAGTCCCGATCTCTTGAAGGTGGAAGGGGCCATCCAGCAGCAGATGTCGCAGTCGACACAGCTGCAATCAAATCAACGCGAGGCAAGGTAAGGCAGAGCAAGAGTCTTATCGATCAACGTCATACAATGCGTCACGTCAGGGCTAAGCTTGTACCTATTAGATAGTATACATTATGGAACGTACCAGGTCATTATGTATGGTATGGTATGGTATGGTATGGTATGGTATGGTGTGGTATGGTGTAGTACGGTGTGGTATGTTAGGGTATGGTATGGTATGTTATGGCATGGATAGGTATCGTATGATACATATATAGGTATCGTATGATATGCCATGGCAAAGTATGGTAAAAAAATAAATATGTTATGGTATCATATTTTATGGTATGATACAAGCGTCCCACTCGAGCTCCACACTTCACGCCACATGCACGAACGTACGATCCAGACGAAGCTCACAGGAGTGTCAACATAAAAGCGGAAAGGTTTTCACGTCTGCGCATCGCGCACCAATACTCATACTTTGTCCAAAGCGCGATAAAATGGCCTGACCTCTCATCAACGATCGTTAGTATGAATCCATGAACAGCGCGATGATGGCCGCACCTTTCATCAACGAAGAAATCTCCGGGAACATTCCTTGCCTTCTTCATCTTGTGCTGCAGGGCCATTGTGCACGCGCCAACGCCCACCCCCGGCTGTTCATCAAGACAGGGAGTAGCAGTAGCAGCAGCAAAAACAGCAGCGAAGGCAGCAGCAATCCACACGAGTAGCTGTTTAGGAACCCATGTATCACAGGTGCTATATACGGCAGACGTCTATCGAGTAAAGCATGGCTTTGTGGCTTGGACACATAAGGCACAGCAGTAGTAGCGCCTTTTACACGACAGCAAGTAAGATAGAAAGATCGGTTTAGTCAGTATTACGTGTTGCTGTTGGTGTTGCTGTTGGTGTTGGTGTTGGTGATGGTGTTGGTGTTGGTGTTGGTGTTGGTGTTGGTGTTGTTGTTGTTGTTGTTGTTGTTGTTGTTGTTGTTGTTGGTGTTGTTGTTGTTGTTGTTGGTGGTGGTGGTGGTGGTGGTGGTGGTGGTGGTGGTGTTGAGTGTATATGACGATAGCGGTGGTAGTTGAACAGCAGGGGGATGGACTATCGTATACCTGTCGTGCACTACCGGCCACTTCATGACAGAGCCCGACAAGAAACTCAGCCTAAAAATTACAAAATACGGGGAAAAAATAAATTGAGGAGCGGATATGCCAAAGCCAGTGTGGAACACATCCGCCATTTTCTTGTTAGATGTACAAGTACTACAGCAGTGCCTTGGTGTCAGTGGGCTAGGCTCCACCTATACATTAGTGGCCTCTCTATAATGCTGGTATGTGCACTATAAAGGGAAATATCGGCACTAGAGAGGCAACCGGCACGACTACTTGCACTGCCACTACTGGTCGTTCCTTTGTGTGGAGGGCACAGGCACTATAGCGGACAGCCGGCGCTACTCAACCATTAATATAGAGTGTGACATCTACGGTATCTGACCGGAGGCCTGTCGGAGCAAGAAACAAGATTGGCTGGCTTGTGGCTTGGCCGCCGAAGGCACAGCAGCGCACGCATACCATACACGTATCATAGAAGGGCACAGCACAGCAGCAGAGCAAACAGCGTACCAGGTAGCAAGAGGATAGTGCGGGGACCCAGTTTAGTGCGGTCAAATCATCTTGTCACGGCCGCGTCCTACAGAGTACCACACCATTAATACAATGATGAGGTAGTTCGGTCCCACTTCAGTGCGGGTATTGGCATATCGCAAAGCACCGCTGCTGTACGATCGTATCAAAACGGGGCCGCCAGAACCGCACTTTGACGCACAAAAAAAAACGAATTTCGAATTTCAGCTTGTTTAATTTTTTTTCGACAACCTCATCCATCAGAATCAAGCTAACATACGATCGTACCCGTAGTTGGTGTGGAACTGTTGTAGGCAGGGCAACCCCAACGAATGCAGGACTAGGACTAACCACTGTCCACGAGCACGAGCACTGCCTTTGAAGCACCCGGACGCAAGCACCCCCGGAGCAGTGCCCAGGAGTGCATGGAGGGACATGCCAGACGCCTCGCAGGGTGCTGCCCGCATCTGTGTGTACAGCTGTACGGTAGTAGTGTCCAGTACATGGACACCTAGCCAACAAGAAATATAACTACTGACTCAGGTTGGGTTTCTTATTTAGGCGAGGGTGCTTTCTACACTAACTTTGGTGTAACAGCTTCCGGATTTCTTATATCCCTGTAATACACATCAGCCTCCTTTCTTATTCTTCTTTATATCATTATATAAATTCCCGGATTTCTTATATCCCCATCAAACATCCGCCTCTCTTCCTTATTATCCTGTTTCTTAGTGTTAATAACAGCTCCTGGATTTATTGCGTATCCCTTCATATATATATATGTCTTTCTTTCTTATAATCCTCTTTTCTTACCTGTATTATTAAAAGAGGTGTCCTGTACTACTGCAACTAGGTTATGCTGTACCAGTTGCCTTGATGTATGCTGTCCGCAAGGTCGCGCCTGCCTGTCTGTGCTGTGTACAACAGCAGTACAGGACACCTGATAAGAAACAGGTTTTCGGACTCTGGATGTATGTCCTATTTGAGAAAGGGTGGGTTCTACACTAACTGCATTATAGGGGCGCGTGATTTTTTGTTTACCTGTAAATCTCAGCCTGCGTTACCCTGTTTCTTATTCATTGTCACGTACTGGACCAGGCGTTCAATTGCACTCACGCGCAAGGTTTTCAGATTTGCACGTAAACTCAGTACTGCCCCTGCCGACCTCGAGAGCACACCTCGAGCCCCCCAAAGGTTAGAGTTAGGGTTAGGGTTAGGGTTAGGGTTAGGGTTTGGGTTTGGGTTAGTGTTAGGGTCAGGTCTGGGGTCGGGTTGGTCTGGGCAGCGTAACCGTCGTTTTGTGCGTACCTGCACATAGGGAGCAGCAATACATAAATCGCTATTGAATTTACGTGCAAATCTAAAAAACCTTGCACGTACGCGCAACTTCGCGAGGGCTGCCCGAACTGCAGTACATGTAACCCAATTAGTAGCAAGATAGTAACAACGAACAAGCAGACCGACCCATACTGACTTTCTTATTTGGAAGAAGCTGCGGTCCACACTAACTTCAGCATCCCGGATACGTTTCTTATTTTCCTGTATGTTTCTTGTAGATGACCTCACCAATGCTCCGGTACGGCGTATCCCAAATACAACAAATGAGAAACTCAGCCTGGGTCGGTCTGCTTTTCGGTTTTGCAACATACCGGTATGCCGTGTCATGGAATTGCTTGTGTCCCTTGCGCCATATATCGACTCTGTAACTGATGGACGTACCAGGGTAAGTTTTTGCATGAGGCACTTAGCCACTCCCGCGAGCAGCCTAAGCTCGACAGAATGATCGAGGGCAGGCTGGGCCCCGTACCGAAGCCTTTCTTATTACCAACCCTGTTTCTTACTAGGTGCCAGCCTGGGCGTTCCCTGCCCTCTATACACGTCACACTGCCTGTACCAGATACACATGATGTACGGTGCGCATCGAATGCACTGCTAACGTCAACTCACGAACCAGTCAATCCCAGCACCACGAGCCACACCAGCAGCGACTGCACCTTTGTTCGGTAGGCCCCCCTCCGTCTGAGATCAATCCCACCACTCCCAGGGACGAACACACCCCGTCTCTGGAAGGCGAGCTCTTTCGCAGCACCACACCCATGCTGCTCGCGCTTGCGGCCGCGTGTTGTCTGTTGCTTGCTCGTACTGTTGTCCAGCAGCGCACCGTTTCTAAGGACTAAAGCCGATGATGGGAGGGTGTTTGTCAGCGACAGCGACAGAAGCAGCGCCAGCATGATACCTCCGCGGAGACTCCCACCCCCCACTGGCAACGCCATTGTTTCTTGTACGTATGGTGCTGGGCTACAGTACTCGCAGCGAACGTCGTGAGGTCACAGCAGTACAGCTGTTCGCGCTCTCAATTCTGCGTGGGGGTTTCCACATAACTTTTCGAAAATGGCATTGCCAGGGTCGACGGGGTTGAAGTTGCGTTTCCACGGGCGGCGCTCGCCATGTCATCGCTCATGTCCTCGTTGCACTCGGCTCATGGGTACACTGCTGTATCATACGCGTAGAGTGGTGACTTGCTTTCAGTGACTGGCGTTATGCTTTTCTTTTGTGCCGTGTTACATGCTGCTGTGTGGCCTGAAAATAGGTGCAGACAGCAGTAGTAGACTATACATACAGCTCACCATCGTAAAATATCCTTCGTATCTGGTGTATTTTTTCACGAAAGACAAACATTAACGGGCTGGACTAAGGAAGCATAGCAGCAGAGCCACAAACACGATCTTGGAGGATATCTGTTTCTTCTGTGTTGACCGTTTAGTTTACTCGCATCGAAATCACGAGAGGAGAGACACCTTCCTTCGTATCGAGGCACGGTTGGTGTGGTAGTAGTTGCTTCTAGTACGTAGTAGTAGTAGTAGTAGTAGTAGTAGTAGTAGTAGTAGTAGTAGTAGTAGTCGTAGTAGTAGTAGTAGTAGTAATAGTAGTTGTCGTAGTTGTAGTAGTAGTAGTAGTAGTAGTAGTAGTAGTAGTAACAGTAGTACCTACTAGGATGTATCTATTTAATAGTATGGGCACACACCATCTATCTCACGATGCGTTGATCACATGATGTTGGTAGATGATACTGAAATTAAGCGCCAATGATATGCGTTAACGTGCTGTTCCCCAAATGTTTGCCAGTGTGCTGCTGAATCATGTTATAATGAAACCCACGACCCAAAAACCTATGGTCCTGCCGACGACGCCATTTGTTGATAAATCAGTAGGGTATTAGTCCGTTTGACCACTTGCAAAAGGTTAACCAAGAGCTTACCCAAACTAAGCCTTATAACAATGAGGCTTAGTTTGGGTAAGCTATTGGTTAACCTTTTGCAAGTGCTGGTCAAACGGACTAGACTAATACCCCACTAATTCCTATCACAGGTATAACAAATGGCGTCGTCGACAGACCATGAATTTTTTGGGTCGTGGGTTCAAATCCCACCATCCACAATGATAAACCTTTTCAGACTTTCCCAACATGTCGAACTTGAACAATACTCTCCCGGGTATACCCAGGAAATGAAATCGCTTGGATATTGACAGGTCCGCCCGTATATCCGGCCGACCTACTATCCCACCGTTTCAGGGGGGGAGAGTGTTATAAGGCTTAGTTTGGGTAAGCTGATGGTTAACCTTTAAAAGTTTTGCAAGTGGTCAAACGAACTAGTACCCCGCAAGTCTAGTCTGATGCCTTAACGATCAGATGTAGTAGCAACACCAGGTATCATTTACCAGGTACCATATGACGCATCACAGTACTTCCGCGGTGTGGTCGCGAGCGGACATCCTGGATTTCCTGGAGATATGTCGATTTTGCGGGGGTATAAGACGAATATATATCCAGTGCTGCTGGGAACACTGCACACAGCGTGACAAGCTCTTGTCGGGCAAGCCAGCAATCGATTGGTCTTTGACGACGGAACTCTATCCAAACGCGCTCCAATACAGTTAGTTGTCAACAGTGTATCTCTCATGAGCGTGTCAAGCGGATGGGCACTCGTCTCTCCCGGGAGATCTAGACTAAAGGCTGCGCCCACGTTGGGGGAAAAACGCCTGGAAAAGAATGGACCAATGTTTGGCAGCAGAAACCTCAATCCTCTGCAAACCGCAACCGAAAACTTCGACCCGTGGCGCCTATTTACAACCTATGGACTGGGAACTCCAGTGCAACCCAAGCCCCATTCTTTAGTTTTTGTGTGCTACCATACGGTCGAAGTAGTTGAGACGGGGTGCTCAATAGACCACACCTCCGTTTTTATCGGTCGAAAGCCTCTACCGTCATTCCGCCCGAACCGGATCCCATTTGGCACCCTGCTCCCTCTCAGTAATAAATAGTAAGTGCACAACTAATAATGTTCTTTAGGGGTTGGGGTTAGTGGAATAATAGCGCCCGGACTGCGGCTATGAGCTGCAGCCCATGGATGAACTGTATGTAAGTAGTCGCTCCCAAAAACTTCGGAGGCTACAAAAGCAATGATGGCGAAAGCGAATGCGAGCTTCTAGTGAGCGGCGCCAGAAAATAAGGGATCCCGTTTCGAGTTCCTGAGGCGCTCGCCGACCACCAGACCACACATACATGTGGCGCGAGGTGGCGACGCGACGTCCTAGGATGATGGGGGTTCGTTCAAGCACTTTTTTTGGGTAAACAAAAAAACTCAGATTGACGGGTGGGGCTCCTTGTCCCCCAATCAATGTTGCCGGCGTGGTACTCGAGTCTTGATGGTATTATTCGCTGTAATTGTAGGAATACTGCTAGATAAAATAGAGCATGGTATTGATGGTATGCTGCTTCATCGGGTAGCACCTACGTTCCTTCTCACAGCCAGATTCGAGGTAAGGTACACAGTTTTTCAAATCACGAGCCTCAGGAGCATTATTAAGTGAAACCCCTACCGAGAGACGCGCTACGATAGGACGATATATTTAGAGGTACCACTTTGGCCTGAAGGATAATATGAAGAATAATATGAAGGATAATATGACGGATAATATGAAGGATGATATGAAGGATAATATTAAGTATAATATAAAGGATAATATGAAAGATAATATGAAAGATAATATGAAGGATAATGTGAAGGATAATGTGAAGGATAATATGAAGGATAATATAAAGGATAATATGAAGGATAATTTATGAAGGATAATATGAAGGATAATATGAAGGATAATATAAAGGATAATATGAAGGATAATCCGACTGACGGGGTCCATCTTAACCACCCATAATGGTCGCGATTCCATTCGATATTTTTAATGTGTTCCGTTGTACATCTAGTCTACACCACGGGATTGTTCCTTACGATTCAACCACTGTTAACTTTCTCCACATCAGGTGCTAGGTGGGGTGTACAAAACTCCTCACGTCACGAGCGCTACTAAACATCAGGCGAATCACTACCGTAGCACTCGCAAATATTCCGTCGTGCGACTTTTCCTGGCAACAGCTAAACAATCTTAGCTTGACAGCTGCTAGCGGTTACAGGCACGCCGCGTGCCGGTGCAGCTGGAAGGCACTACCGTGGAAACGAACTGAAAAAAACGTAGACACAAACGCTAAGCCATGGCGACATCATGAGAGCCAAAAAACGGCGGCAAGCCTTCCATCCCCGCCAGCCGTCACCCCCCGCAGAGCTGTGCGGGTAGCGGTGCACGCAATTTTTCCTTGGGCATGTCCTCCATGTCCTCAATTGAGGAGCTCTGTACCTCACCTATACACTAATTTTTGCCAAAAAAAAAAGTGCACGCTTTACCCGATGAACAATTCCATAGCTTAGCCACACGCTGAATCACAAAGCGGGATTCCAACGATATCGGACAGCTCCCGACTTGAGGAGTTCCGGTAGCTACAAATATTGGACAGAACATTTGCTACCCCTAGATCGTAGCACACCTCCCTAGGAGAGCAACTCTGCTAACTGGAGGGCTCTCTCGTAGGCCACCATGGCGGTCCTAGCTTTCACTTCCGCTTTAGAGTTTCCTGTTAACGCTGACCTCGCTTTTCGCCGCTTTTTACCGGCTGGCGTAACTGCCTCTACCACCGCCCCCTTGTCCCCTACCGCCTCCTTATCCTCTTTAGCATCCTCATCGCTATCGCTGCTGCTATCGCTGCTGCTACCGCTGCTGCTACCGCTATCCACCCCCTCCCCGGCCTCAACAGTGGACGTGACCTCTTGCGGCGATTCTTCCGCTATCTTAGTACCCCCCTGCACATTATCTTGCGCAGAGGTTTCACCACTGCTCTCCTCTCCCTCCTCGGAGGAATCGCTGTTGTACCCGCTCGGCGCAACTTGTGCCGGTTCATCATCGGCGAAGGTTTCATCGAGCGCTTCGACCTCTGCTGCCGCCGCCGGAGCTGCCGCTTCGCGCGCCGCCGCCGTGAGCTCTTCGCCTTCGTCTGGTCCGTGCTTGTCTATAACTGCTTGCGCTTCAGCCAGAACTCGCTAGAAAAAAAAAAACGTTGGGTGGGATCGTCGCGAGGGAAGCAGATTAAGTCATTTTCCTAACGAACAAAAAAACTATCACGAATCGTGAAAAAAAAGGTGACATTATCATGAATCATTATTTGTCGCGAAAAAACGTAGGATTTTCGTATTTCCGCGAATCGTGGTATATGGCACGAATCGTGACATCGAAAAAAATTCACACGTCGACAAATCAGATCCTTGTTCATGATCTGCTCATGATCTTTCAAGGCACAGATCCCTGGTTATTATGCTCTGCATGGTCTATAGATCATGCTGCCTGATGAGAGCCGTAAGATCTAACACATATTTCCTGGTTCTAATATTTACCTCACACATATCCTGCACAAGTACCGCAACGACAGGTATATGATCTAGATGGTCTAGATGATCTAGAGTATGTTCTAGACGATCTAGACGATCTAGATCGCCATCTATTCGGGGTGTGAACCTTTTCGATTTTTCCAACAAAAATTGATATCACCACTCATGACAAAAAAAATATGTGCTTTAGGTTTTGAAAAAATGACATTTCGCACGAATCGCGACTTTTTGCGTTCGGTAGGAACGACCCTTGATGGACGAAATCGTGTATTGTGGGGGCGCCGGATCGGGCGCATGCCACAGAAAAAGAGGGAAACATATAATACATGCGGAGACGTCGAAACCTCGCCGTCAAAATTCTCTCATGAACACTCCATGCACTTTTTTATTGGTCTGTTAGAGACCTGACAAGAATCACAATTCCCCTGGCTTTAAAACAAAGCAGACGAATGCGGTCCCAGCCGGAGAATGCCATCGGCGCACTCGAATCTGCCCATACACCGTCGTACGAAATACGGCATCTAATATATCGATTACATGGTTTTTAATACAACATTATCGAGGGCCAAGGTACAGCAGGCTGGAGCTCGTATCCCAAGCGATTTTGAGCAACACAAACGGTTGATGTGTATGATAGCGCTGCAGGCAGAGTGCCTTCTTTCGTTCAAACGACATCGGTATAGCAATGGTACACGTGAGCTTGTTTTGCACATATAATGTCCTCTAGTTTTATTATATGAGACGAAAAAAGGATACACCAACGTGAGAGGCGAAAAACGTGTCAACACTGATTCCGTCGGAGAATACAAACTTGAGGCCTCACTTGATCGGGGTGGAAACCCCGACATCGGCTTCAAAACAAGTTGTCGTCATTCGGAGTGGGTGTCTTTGCGGCTTCTGTCTTACCGAACAAAAAGCCATACCCCCATCGTAACCTACGAGGTATTAAAATACTGCTGCTGCTGCTTCGACGCGTCTTACGATAGAGGAAACACTTTTGCCTGGCAAAAAAAAAGCTGAGAGACGGGGCTCCTTAATCTATTCATTAAACCGTCAGCCCAAATAATCGGAATGCCATTAGTCCAATGCCATTGTCGTTTTGCAGTATTCATTTTGTATCTACCTGTAGGCTATGATACGATATTGGTTTGTTCATTGGGAACCTTGCACCTTGAGCTGACCTTTTTTTATCAAAATAAGGTTTGGGGTGATATATAGAGGTCCTCGAGACATAAAAAAAGGAAGAAAAAGGTGAACCTTTCTCGCAGTACTGCTGTTGGTACTGCTATTAGTACCATGTGTCTGACCGCCGTACAGCAAATGCCACGGTTTTTACTCTGCGTGTACGTTTTCGGGCACAATCTACTTGAAAACAGCGTCGAATATGTTTGCGAGTGCGCACTTCGACGCGAGTCGACGAGGGAAAAAAGGGCCGCGATAAAAATAAAGGCAAGCATCGTAGTGGGGAGGGGGGAGAAGAGCGTGGTTAGTGACGAACGTATCCGAGTTAAGGCTAGGGAGGGAGAAGGAGAATGATAAAGTGCCAAGATAAAATAAATAATACCAGGTACATGGTAGAAGGAATGAGCAACAAAAAAAATGAAGGTGTTGAGTATGCGGGACAAGATTACGGAATTGTTGGTGGCGCAACTCTGATAGACCTGACCTCTCACAAAAAAAAAGCACGCACCCTCACGAAAAAACGGGAAAAAAATCAAAAACAATCGTACCAGAATACAAGCCCGTCGGAGAATACAAACTTGAGGCTTCACTTGAAAGGGATGGAAACCCCTACATCGACTTCAAAAATACTTGTCGTCATTCGGGAGGGGTGACTGTACATGTACTCGAGTATGAGTCTACTTGTTGATTGCTGTTTGAGGTACAAAACCTTACCACTATGTATACTCCGCCAGGCACAATGCCACACACACGATATTAATGTCATCAAATTTTTGCACGTCATATACTTTACAGTAAATACTTGGTAAACTAAATTACCAAGCACCATGTTCGTAGGTGTGGGGCTAATGTCCGAAATAACTGCTGTGCAGGATTGAAGTCTAATTGACGACGTGGGAGCAACTCTGAACGGCAGAGCTGTAAGTCGGCACAAAAAATAAAATAAAAGTGGAATAATCGGAAGTCAGCATATTGGCCTATACTGGTACATAAACACAAGACTCGCAGCTGAAACCGACTAGACCGCATGCAATCAACGAGACCAAACACTGCACAAATCCGAGCAAGAAACGAAGAAAAACGAGAGAAATAGGAGTATCTCTTGCGAACGCACCTCGCGCCCGCTTCCCTTAAGTCCTTCAAGGTATAAGCACAAAGTCCGGAAGGAGCCCTCATCGATCTGCACGGCAATTACGACGCGGACGGTCGGGTTCGCTTAACTGCTGACACTGCAATGCAGCGTAAACGATTCGTGTTGGCGTGCTGATCCCTAAGCGTACTTGTACGATATTTAGGTTGGGCGGTTTGCCCGAGGTTTTTCAGCTTCAACCGCAACAAGTATATCGTGCACTGGTATTCGGTTAACTGTTAACATTGATGAGAATACAACATCAGTATTGGATGCGTACCTGTACGTTTGCTACGCATGTGCAAGAAAACGCTCACACTGATCGTATCACATACATTTCGAAACAGCGATCTATGCCCTAGGCCCCTTACCAAAGCATCAAGCATCAACAGCACTCCAACACCCTAAAACCTGCAGCATGCAATGCAACAATCCTCATGGAGTCCCAACAAGAAAAGCGCACCGACTGCAGGAGGCACGTAGCGGAGTGTGACCTCCCACCGTACGAGCTATCGTTACATGCGCCGCAGGGCTTTAGACGCGTACTACGTCAAGAATATGATAGCACCTAAATTGTCTCGAGGGTGGTGACTTGAGGAGAGTTATATACCTCACTCAACAACCGACTTTGATAAATGAACCACACCTCGGACAGGCCATCCGGACAGATCTAGATTATCTATTAAATAGATTATCTACAGCAGTAGAGCCTATAGCTCCCATTATGAGATGTTGTGCAGCATCTGTACTTGTGGAGTACAGACCCAACCCAGGAAGCACGTGGTAGATCACGAAGATCGCTCGGC
This sequence comes from Undaria pinnatifida, assembly GCA_012845835.1. Lineage (NCBI taxonomy): Eukaryota > Phaeophyceae > Laminariales > Alariaceae > Undaria > Undaria pinnatifida. The sequence goes on from JABAKD010000004.1 coordinate 12,186,505, forward strand.
TCCCACCCGGCACCATAAGCTAGACCATACAGATTTTCCTCAAGTATCTAGATTATCAAGAGGGGATCGATGACCTGTCCGAGTCATGACATAATGCAAGATACGCCGATGCCCCGTCGCGTGCATGCCCTATAAGGTATCTAACCAACAATACTACAAACGCGCATCGGACCACAATATTTTCACGCATCGGACAGATGACGATCTAGATCATAGTGATCATATAGATATATGGATCCTATATCTGTTGGTATGGTATCTTGCGCAGGATCTGTGTGGTACATATCCAACTGGGGAAACACGGGCTAGATCATTCAGATCATCCGGCTCTAACAAGGTAATACTCCGTATGATCTACAGGCCACGTAGATCATGTAGACGAGGTACATGTATGATCTGAAAGAAACATATCATAAATCGGGACCTGAGCTGTCCGACATGCGACATATTCTGGGTGGCTCTTCTGTTGTAAGAACCCCATCAGCGAGGAAGGTAGAAGGTTTGTGCTCGAACGTGCAACCCCAACTTTGCGCATATTGCGTTGGCATTTCATAACATGAACCGAACCGAACCGAACCGAACCGAACCGAACCGAACCGAACCGAACCGAACCGAACCGAACCGAACCAATCATTTCCCACTAGTGAAAAGGGGGGTGCCAAAGCTTCCAAAACTCGGACAGATGAGCTATCCCCAGTTGCTCAGGTAGCTCTTTCAGGGAAGATCTGTGTGATCTGTATGGTCCAGCCCATGTTATCGGGAGGAAGCCGTACGATCTGCAATATCTAGCATTTTTTTCCACGGTTGGATCTGCACTCTTGTTGTATACAGATCCTGCCACCATTCCACAACGGCAGAGAGGGGATGCACTGTAGATGACCTAGATCGCGATCTCACTAAAGCGTGAAAGCTTTACCTGGTCTTCAGAGAACAGGTGCCGGAGCAGCCAGGCCTGAGTGTTCTTGCTGAACTTCCAAAGCCCCGCGACTGACGTGGAAGCTCCTCCTGCTTCGGCTTCTTCTTTCGCCTTGCGCATTGACATCCACGCCTGCGGCCGAGCGTCAACGAAGAGAAGGCTACAGTTAAGTCGACGGAGAGACATAAATCTATATATCTTAGTTCGCTTATCACATATGCACATCCTTACGTCTGCGGATATCTCCCGCCTCTGACCGCCTTTCCGCGCGGTTTCTTCGCTGAGGCGTGCCCCCGCCTCGCCTGCAACCACCGGCTCAGCTGATCCGCCCGCTCGGCGCTGTAGCGCGCGCGCGAGGCCTCGACGTCGAGATCTACGACGAGATCTCCGAAAAATCGTGCCCTGTGAGACGTTTGGTGCGTAGTCTGCACACAGGGCTAATGTCTTCGCGTTATTTCTTCGGTACGTGTTCTCTGGCCTCCGACACACGGGGGGGAGTCGATTACCTGGCCGGCGTCGCCATTGTAAAGGCCACTAAGCGAGGTTTGTGCTAGGATCTGGGGAAGAAAATTTCGTAATCCCCGAGAACACATGCCACCCAGGCGTAGTGGAGAACTGCGAAGTCTACAGCAGCACGTATACATGTACATGATGTACAGCAGTAGCTGAAGCTATGATGAGCCTGCAGCATCACGAAGCTACAAATGGTATATGCACAGCAGCATCACGAAGCTACAAATGGTACACATGCACAGCAGAATCACGAAGCTACAAATGGTATATGCACAGCAGCAGCTAGGCGTCGTGGAGAACTGCGAACTCTCAATATTTTTGAACCCCCGGTAGTCTACAGCAGCACGTATAAATCAGCAGCACGTGCATGTACATGATGTACAGCAGTAGCTGAAGCTATGATGAGCCTGCAGCATGACGAAGCTACAAATGGTATATGCACAGCAGCATCACGAAGCTACAAATGGTATATGCACAGCAGGTATATGCACAGCAGCAGCTGTGGCCGCGCCTTTTTGCGTAGCAACGCAGAGCGTCACCCAGCTGGGGTGAACCGCCATGCTCTCCCATAATTTCCAGGCTGCCTTCTCGCATTGTTCCGCCGCACACGGGAAATCGGGAAAAAATTGTCGGCATTTTCCCTTTCCAGTATCTCCCATATATGAATTAACAAACTTCGTCTAACTCTTGGCATTACTTATTACCTCTTAATATTTACTATCTTGCGCTGCGACCGGCGGCCGTCCAGGCCGCCGGCGTAGCCCCTTGTATATATATACATATATGAGACAAAACCCCAGAAAACTGTTGCAGAATGTCTAAACTTGTCCGATCTAAAATGTGTCTGCACGACTAATTACTGGAATAAACAATGCACACCGTTTAGTAAAAAAAATCAAGGCGTTAGTGCTTGTCGTTGTTATCGTTGTTTTAGTTGTTGCACGGTTGTTGCTTTTTTTCATTGTTTAGTTGCCAAGAGGCATTCGCAGGTTTGAATATGCCGACGTACCGGCAAACCGACGTTTCGTGCGTAAACGTCTCACATGATCAACAACCGCTGCAGTCCTGGACGCAGGTTTGCACGTTGTTTACGCGGACAGAGTTGGTCCGCACCGGATGACACGCATGATAACACACCCCCTCCAACGAAATTACACGCTGGGTTGCTCGACAACGGGGAGTGTAAGTGTCAAGGAGGAGCGATGCGTTTATGGAAAATATCACACCTCGGAGAGATGACGATCTAGATCATCTAGATCATCTAGATGTTGTAGATCATCTACAGCAGTACATCCTCTCTCTGCGGTTATGATATGATATGCTGTGCTGGATCTGTACCTATAGAGTGCACATCCAACCCTAGAAACATTTGCTAGGTTATGCAGATCGTACGGCTCCCACCGGGGAACATGAGCTAGACCTTACAGATATTGCTTCAAAATATCTACATCACCAAGTGGGCATCGGTGATCTATCCGCCGCGTTTAAATGTCGACGATACCTTCCCAAAGCCACCATTTTCATTGACAGCGCCTCAGGTTCTCCACATAATCGGGTCGGAAATAGATCACAGGGGCTGCATTATCTTGCACGCTAGAAGGCAGAAAAAAAGGCATAAAAATCGTCCGCGTAGATAACCCCGAATTCCCTCCGCGAGCGGGGTAAACGTCATGATCAAGGCAATGAATAGAGCTAAAGTAGTCGTGGCCCCTCTATAATAGTGCGGTAATATTAACCTTTAATGTGGGGTCCCAGTTTAGTGCGGTAAAATCACTCATCAAAACCTCGTCCTACAGAGCACTACACTAACTCGCGCTAGTGCGGGGTCCCACTTTAGTGCGGTTATTGCCATCTGGTAAGGCGCTGCACTAACAAGGGGCAACGGCTTGTATTGGGCTACGTACTCCTATAATGTAATATCCGAAGGTAGTGTCGAACGAGCTATTCGTACCTGAAGGTAGTTGATGGCCTCGGAACGCTCCCTATCCTTTCGACCGGGGCCCTCCGCCTTTGCCACGGCGGCGGCTGTCATGGCATTTGTCATTGCGCATGGTGTATAGCAAGGTATATAGCAAGGTATATAGCAACATCCGGAATACACGTGACAAAAGAGCAGAGCATGAACGTGGGGCATAGACGGTGGTTGTCAGGTGTTCACGTCTACAGCAGTAGTAGTTATAGTACAATTAACCCATTTCCAACTCCTAAAACCTTTTCCTGGGCTAACTCCAAGTGTTTTGTCCCCGTGTCGGGAGTGCCGTGCTAAACATATTAAACAAGATAAAACGGTTAACGGCGTTCATCTTTTTGGAGCTTGATTAAAGTGTCTCGACCAAGAAAAAACGATTGCACGTTATCAAGCGTCTAATACCAGGCACAGGTAGAGCATGCATCAGAAAGTATGAACATCACCATCCATGCAACACGCGTGTCGCAAAGACCCACAAGTTTTGCAGCTCGGAAACGTCCCCTATCTGGTAGCTCGTGCTGCTTATAGCGCGGCTGACGCTGTCGTCGTGGTATCGTCAACAATTGTCGACATCCCCCCAGAAGCCCCAAAGCCCATGTGCTGCTGTCGACTCAACACGAGGAGTACCAGCAGATGGTACAGCACTATTAATAGCATCAGACCGTAGATGCACACCGCCAGGAGAAAATGCTCCATTTACGGAAAATGGACAAGTGGCGTCAAGCTCGCCTGCTCAACGTACGGATAGATCGGCAGCATGTGCGCAAGAACGAGTACGAAAGGTTGCGACCAACTCGTCTCGGGGGCGGATGGGCAGCTCTAATTTCCAGGTCAAGACAAGGAATACATACTATGTACCAGATACCAGGTAGCGAAGACAAGCTCCATCTCCTATAATACCGGATCACAGCTAGCTAGTCTCGGCAGAGAGCAGGGAGTGCACCTCCTCTACGTGTACCGTTTACCCTTCACACGCGAACATCTGCCTCTCTTGCGTATCGCGCCGGACAGCGGCACCATAATGGGCCCAGCATTATATGGACCCGTGATTGCTTTTTGTGCGACCCATGTACTCTGCAAAAATAAATAGACGATGACTTCCATCTAATCAAGCACTTACGACAGCCGTGCAGCATCACACCTACCCCCATGCTTCTCCTGCATCCTTACCTGGTACCTGGTATCGCACTTCGGCCATCTACGTACAGACCTTAACCCCTTTGAGTCTTCCAGCGGAAAAAAATAACTTGAAAATCACCGCTAAGCATCCGTTTCGGCAGTGAATAACCCGGGCTATTCGAGGCAGGGGGCGATAAACATTCGTCCCCTACCTCATATGCAGGAGTTGTACGAGCATAACCCTGTGGCAAACAACTCGAGAGCACAGAGCACACTCGCGCGTGTTGCACATCGTACACCCCACACGACTAGCATGGACGACTTGGAGCTTGATGATTACATGGACGATAACTTGGGTGAAGACACTCTCGCCACGGATGCCCTGTGGGCCCAGGCCTTCGACCCCGCACGTACATCATCCTCAGCACCGGTACTACCGCAAGTAGCCACGTCTAGCACACAACCGCAGCAGGCCTCGCCTCAGCCCCCACCGAGAGAGACACCCCGGCCAGGGCCAGCGCACCAATGCAACCCACGGCCCAGGAGAAACGCACCCGCTCCGTCGTGGCTGCGCAACTTCGAGACAGGCGAGCAGGCGTCAGGCCTTCGTGCTATTCTACCGCAGAAACCATCCCAGCAGCAGCAGCAGCAGCAGCAGCAGCAGCAGCAGCACCAACAGCAACAGCAACAGCAACAGCAACAGCAACAGCAACAACAACAACAACAACAACAACAACAACAACAACAACAACAACAACAACAACAACAACAACAACGACAACAACCTGCTGTGGATCGCACGAGATGTGGCGCAGTTTTTGCTCGTGGAAAACGTGCAACTTTTGTGTGCAATGCGGCCGCCAATCCACCCAACACTGGGAGATGCGAGAGACACTGCGAGGGTGGACAAAAACGAAAGGGTAAATCTTCGGCTGTGATGAGGGAGATGGGGGAAGCGGAGCTCGCGGAGGTCGGCACCGGCAACTATGGGTCTGATGATTATGGCATTGGAGGCGGAGTCGATGATTTGGCGACCAATGGAGCGTTCGCAGCTGTCTCGGTATCAAGGCGTAAACGCGAGAACGCAGCGAAGCTGATTCCGGAGGAGGACTGCCGACAGGCGTACCTTGATGTAGTCGAGCTCAAGAAGAAAGACAAGGTACGGTATAATACCGAGGTTGCTGTATACCTGGTACGAGTATGTCGCTTTTGTTCGGTGTCAACTGGTCGTGGTCTTTGGAGGGGCGGGGAGGGGGGGGGGGGGGGGGCGTGGTATATAACAGGACTGCTTTTGTTTGCGGTGTACAGACGTGTATATGACAGAAAAATACTAAATCAACCCGCGTAGGTTTATATGGTTCGTCTGCTTGTTAATAAAACGTTTAATCGGCTCTTATATTCCCGCCTAAATTGGTACCTGGTATGGTTTAGATCAATCACTATTCATACGTACAACGAAGTCCCGGACGCGCCTACCGCATGGGGCTCTGCCGTGGCAAGCAGTGGGCGTTAAATGGGTTGAACATGATACCCAAGGTAGAGGGAAAAAAAAAAATGGATTGGGCTCGCCAAACATGAAGGGGTAGATGCAAAATGTTGTTTTTTGCTGCCAGCAAACAGCTCTATACCGTGGCATGTAAGAGTGATTTTTGTTTGGCGTTGAGAACAAAATACTGGTACTTTTGTTTGGTCGACCATACTGCTCAAACGAACATCTGTAGCTGTGTCGTTCAACTCAATCCCTTCCTCTTGCTACACCCATGCTATCCCCAGGCGGCCGACCAGTCTGACCCAGCTCTGCACAATGCCGAGGACATAGACGACGAGGAGGATCACGGAACCGCGCAGGGGGGGTGGAAAAGTGAGGGGTTGAAGGAAAACTATAGCAAGGATGCGTACGAGCGGAGGAATAAACACAAAGGCGGAGACAGCTTTGGTTTGGCGGAGGAGACGAAGAGAGTACTGCCGGGGCTAGACCGTGCCGGCTTGGATGTGTTGAGGAACGCTGTGAAGGGCAAGAGCTGTGCGTTTCCGGCGATGTTCTTCGACCTGTGCTTCCTGAAGAAAGTGGTAGATTTTCTGGCACAGAAGGTGAGGGCATACTTGGTTCTTCGAAGTACGCGGATAAAATGTATCGCAGCACAGTAGAGTTTTTGACGACAGAGGCCGCACGTCATGCTCTTCACACTGTCGTTAGGTGGTATAATACTCTAAACAGTACGTTGACTATGTCGTAGGGTGGGCTGTGAATAACGCTGTTACCGACGTAGAATGGAAAGCAGTTACATCTGTTACCGACGGGGCAGTCAATTTCTACAGATGTACACGACCACCTTCGTGTCCACGCGACCAGATTGGACGCGTACGGTTCCGTGGTAAGATGGTGCTGTTGACAACGCGGCACAATATTTACACCTGCTTGCAAATGGCATCGGCGCCTTGAACTGGTATGCACGCATTTGCGTCGCTGCCCCAACCCGCCACTCCCCATTGTCCAGGTTACTGAATACGTAGGCTTCTGCACGACACCCAGCGACCGTAGGCAAGCGCGGCATGAGGCGAAGACAACCACGAAGGGCCACTGCGAAGTGCCCAAGATCATCGTGGACGGCACCGAGGTCCCAAGGGTTTGGTCGGATGCACGACTATGGCGTGATGGGTATCCTCGTTACCATGGGCATCACGCAGAAAAGACGGATGACGGATCACTGGGGTGTATATCTACACGACAATTACCCTTTGGTCCGGAGCTGCATGCCGCGTGACCTCTTCCTGCTCTTCTACTCGAGGTTCTTGCATATGGCGTCCACAGCACCGGTTGGTCAAGATCATCCAAACTATGACTCCGAGCACCACATCAGGTACAAGGAACAGAAATAGTGTAGACACGCCAAACACGTGCTCGGATAATCGATACTCATACCGGGGGGGGGGGCGCGCTTCGGATTTTGATTTGTGGTCTCGCACGGTGGGGTGCCGTGGAAAAAAAATACGGTGCAATTCAGTCCGCAAAAAAACAAACTGCCTGAAACCGTGCCACGATCTGCCCAACAGCAACGAATAAACTCTGTGGGTTTTGGAGGCCTAGAGGCTCCAAATTTGTTTTTTGTGGAAATCGAACGGGCGTTTTCGTGCCGATCGTACATTGTAGAATCTTACAGTGCTGCTCGTGGCGTAATATTGCTGTTTCTTGACCCTAAGGCGCGTTCGCGGTGTGATCGAGCACGAGTAAAATCGCATCCAGGCGTACGTCGCCATACAAAAAACTGAACAGTGAGAACGATTCCGGTACTTGTATTGGGTTTTGCGTGCTGCAGTTGGCGATGTCAGAAAAATGCCGTACGCGTATTTAGCAAGAATCGTGCGCGCTCTTCGTGGGTAGCCTTAGTTCTCATATTTCTCAACATGTGCCGATGACGATTTCAATCGGCACACGAGTGTGTTGCTTGCTGTACTATGCTAACTGAGAAGCTGGCCTCATGATTTTTACATTCGCGGCAGGGAGTTTGAGGACCTTCTCAATACCGTATGGAGCACCACCGTCACCCCCGGTGCATGACTTTCTATCGACGAGCAGATGATCAAGTCCACAGCGGTCGCAATGCGCGGCATACTGAGGTTTAACCCTCTGAAGCCAATTGAGCACGGTGAGTGCGATTCCGGGACATGGGTGGCGCTTTACAAATGGGCGTAGGAAATATGACTGATAGAAGGGGAGGGTTAGCCCGCGTGTTGTTCGAAACACCCATCGATAGCCACGGAGCTCTTGTTGGCAGGTTGAAATCTTGTGCGCACGACGATTGTTTCGCGAGTGACGTGTATCGAGTACGCAACCCATAAGATACCATGTGTCTACACAGCAGCATGATTCAAGTGTTACCCATAAGTGTAAAGTACAACGCCATATGCAGGTGAGCGTTTCAACTGAATGCTCCAGCGGTCACCCAACTTCGGTCGACCGCGCCCCCCGAAGTTGGGGTTGGTGCCACCGATCGATCTGGCCTAACACGGTAGACCTTGCCTGACACAGTAAACACCACACAGAGCGCTGTATACCTTATATTTTTGTTTCATCTCCGAACGTTTTCTCTGAGTAAAGTGTACAATATACTCCATAAATCCGGTGCTTTGTCTCTGGTCTATCTACTGGGTTCGAATTTCCTACCAATTGGACGGCTACATTAGCCTTTCGTAGCATTGGGAGTATATCTGTGATCGGCCACTGCTGTCTTCTCATCATTATCACCTTGTCCGTTGCATGGCTGCACGATAACGTTGAACCTGCGCCGCTTTTTCATGCAGGGATCAAGGGGTGGGCTGTGGCTAGTCCTTCTGGCTATACCTAGGTGCAGGTGGTGGATGGTGGGTCATGGGGCGGCAAAAAACTCGGGCCGACTGAAAAATGCCCCCTTGGACGCACGACACGGATGGTACTTCACGCGCTCTTGAAGGCTTGCCCTTAGTTCGGGCAACTGGACGGCTCTGGAGTGTCCGTCGCGATGGACAACGACTTCACATCCGCCACGCTGCTCCTTTGCCTCGCTACCCACGACATTTTCGCCGTCGGCACCGTGCGCGAAAAAAAACAGGATGGGCATGGGCGGAGCTCTGCAGTACTGGAAGGAGAACGACTTAATCACGACCAACCGCGGAGACATGCTGTTTGCGCGAAATGGACGCCTGACGGTGGTGGAATGGATGGACTCCAAGGTGGTGCACTTCATGTCGTCCATGCACATCTTCGAGAGCGACTTTGTGCCGCTTGAGTTCAAGTGGGTTGGCATTGTTAACGATATATCGACGACAGAAAGACCGTGCCCAAGCGTTACCTCATCGTGCCTTTACTTGTAGCATTGTTGTTACATACATTTGGTACCTCGTTTGTTGGGTATGTTAGGACTCCTTGGACCCCAATTTTACGCGAAAAAAAAGGGTGAAACCAGCCCATTAGGTACAAGACATCGCCTGGGCCCGTCGTAAAATACGGCAGGACCCTCAACACTCTCGTTTTGCGAAATAGCGAGCAATTGGCTTCCGTGAAGCGTGTTGCCTTTGTTGCAGTATTACATCGGCTTTGGGGCATACTCCCATGCTTGACATCGATACATCTCTGCGTGGTTTAAGCATGAAAGCACGATAATTGTACAGGCATGATTGAGAGTACCTAGAACAGCTCGCTCGTACAAAACCAAATCGTATACAGGCATTAAATATATTTTTTCAAACTTCATCCGCAAAAGGCAGACAAATCTTGCGTCGAAGACCCCTGACTGTTGCTACCAGGCTCATGATTGGGGAAGATGCATGTTCGTCGCTAGGCCTCCATCCTAGGCTCGTACTTGAGTTTCTGGCAATGACGTTGTCTTGGGCTGTCCATAAACGTCGTAAGTATACGAATTGTGTGGCGTTCGAGTAGGCGTTGCTGACGGGCGTCGTGGCGAAGCAATTTTTTCGGACTTTCGGCACGAGCCAGGCTGTATCGTGTATGGAGTGCCTGGACTTTCGTATGCGCGAAGTTGATGTAGGAGTCACTGCTGCTGCCACTACAAGCTTTCAATGTGATAACGAGATGCTGCTGTTATAAAGAGCAAATAAACATATACATCCTCGGACGACCACTATCACAACACCAACCGCCACTTCAACTCCCACCTTTTGCGCATATCCCGGGGGGTCGTGGTGGTGGGGTGGCGGCCGTCGCTGTGTGTGCTCCTTTTGTAGTTGACGGGCAAAATCAGGCGACGAAAAAAACTAATTTATTCTCCCGACAAATCTGCCCCGTTTTACGCAGACATTTTTTGGAGACCGTGGTGACCATAGACGGGGACCTCCGGCATTCTTGAAAAGAGCATCGACCTATTTTTACTCGTTAATTAGAAAAGACGCAATGGCTCGACGTTACATGCGCGAGGGCTGAATTCACCGCGCAAGTCCCCACTGTGCCGGTTTTTTCCACGCGATAGGCAATAATATTTATTTTTATGCGTATCTGACCCTTCCACTCACGTTCCCTATTAATACCGCACGAAAAGGGCAAGGGGCTTGGGGGCGGGAATGGTTGATGGAATACAGCCTTACCTGCGCTTTATCTACGTGGAGTACACGGGGGGGGTGGATCTTGCAGACCAGTGCTCATGAGGTACTGGTCTGCAAGATCCACCCCCTCCATGTACTCCACGTAGATAAAGCGCAGGTAAGGCTGTATTCCATCAACCATTCCCGCCCCCAACCCCCTTGCCCTTTTCCTGCGGTATTAAAAGGGAACGTGAGTGGAAGGATGAGCCATGAGCACCGTCCTCAGACTTTCTTCTGGCGGCGTGTCTTCGACCAAAAGTTTGCGCAAGCTACGAGCAACGCCTACCTTCTCTTTGCGAAGTGGGCGGAGGGAGGACTTGTTGGCGGAATGCAAGATCGAAATCCGGGAACGGACCACGGCGATGGAGGCAAGGCCGTCGGTCGTGGCAGCAAGGGCAGCGGCGAAGGGGGCGGCTGGTGCGGCAATGACAGCCGCACCGGTTGTCGGGGCGACGGCACCGACTTCAGCTCACGCTAGGGTTATTTATTTCTTGGTGCCCTTCTGGTCCATTTTTGTCGGGTGCACGTTATACGGGAAACTCCCTGGTACACTGATATATTTTGGAAGTCGGACGGAATGGTACACTGCAGGCAACACGATCACCCCCTGACGTGTTGATACTACGCGGTGCGCATGATTTGGTGGACTTTTCTTTCTCCCATCCGGGCGTGATTTTTTTTGTGACCAAGACGTATACACCGCGCATGTCGGGTAAAGTGCCTAATTTTGAACCTGAAACCCGAAAGCGGGAGGAACGAAAGAAGGGTGTTCGTTCTCTTGTACGATTGGCGTGGTACGGGGTGTTGCCTGCTCCGTGTTACAACCACGTTTGTTTTGGGCTCTGCACAGAAAAACAATTACGCAAAACAAAACCCTGCTCGGGGTTCCACACACGCAGTATATTTCAGATTGGCGGGTGCACCCCGTGGCCGCAGCGTGAGGCTGTTAGGATGTTTATTTCATGTGGCGATGGTGGAACAATCAAAACACAACTAGTGACGCCACAATGCCTTTGGTGTCATGTGAAATGCGCGTGGAGTTTAGTAATCCTCCACTTACAAACGACACCGCGGCGGCTTGAAGTACTATTTTCTAAAGCCATGGACGGTTGCGTGTGTCGCATGTTGGCCGTTCTATCCGTTCCTGGTGATTACCAGCTGCCTAGTAAATATATTTATGTAGTCCGCGAGACGCCTGGGTGCAATCAATATCGAAATTCTAGGTGAAGAACGGAGGAATTTGGTTGATGGGAATCAGAGGGGTTTTTGTTTTTGTACTTAAATCATTCGCATAAAGCACAGGCGACATGACATTCCGTACATGTGTTACATACCAGGTATCACTCTGAGGGTCATGGCTTCCGTGTTAGCATGTGCCAGGTAAGCATCAGGGACACATCCAGGAGTACCTAGTACTGCTCCCATTGTATATACAACGGTGACCCTAGCGCGCACCAGTCATTTAAGTTCACATCGTCCCATCACGATGACCAGCCACATTCATTATTTGTGTGTTCATCAGAGCAGCAGCCATTGTCGTGCTATGCCCGACGTGTACACAGCCAAGGCGTACACGTTAGAACAAGCACGCGTTGAGATCACGAAACTTTCTGACGCCGAGGACATTCGTAAATGGTTCGAGAATTCTTGGAGCTTCTTGATTAACTGCACTCTTTATACCAGACGCCATTGCCACCAGCGCGTGCTATGAAAAAACACCCGCAGCACGTTGCGCAGTGCCCAATATAACACTCATCCCTGCTACAACATACACTACACCAACCAGGCGTCATCACCCACGCACCCAAGCAATACCACTCGCGGTGCACCTTCAAGCATATATAGCAACGAAGGCTTCTGCCATTGCTAGTTTCCTGTAAGCGACACCCCGCATTTTGGCTACCACAATGCATGTCCGACGTCGGAAATGACAACATTCACAAGCACGCAAGCCGCCTTACTTGTACTCCAAGGTACTCGCGACACAACTGCCACTGCTAAATAGAAGGTATGGCAAGAAAATACGAGTACAACAACAACAGGAAATAGTGCTAAAAAAACACTGAAGGCGCCGTTGGGTCAAGCTACGGTCTGCAGGAACGCGTGGTAAATGGCATCATCCAAGAGCTCGGCCCCTGGCCAAATCGCACGACAAGCGTGGGTGAAGCAGTCGCACCGTTCCAGCTGCACGCCTTTGCCGTTGGCGTTCATCGCCTTCGCCGCGTCAAAGCACGCCTGCCGGAAAGTTGCGTGGCGTCGAACAAAAAAAATCAGGAGCGGAGGTACAGATCGTGCCGATGCAAGGAAGATTTCACACAAACAACGCGGACATACACGCCGGCTCTTGGAAATACCACCGTGATCGAGCCCAAAATGAAGCAGCAGCAGGAAACGAGACAGTGCGACGAGACCTCAAATCCCTCTACTCAACCGAGGCGGCTTCATCGAACCCCCCCCCCGCCCAAAATAAGAGCAAATACAATACATGCCATATTGCACTTTGCGAACCAAATGTACGATAAACTACCCAGCTACCTGGCACATTTTCGAGGGGATAATGCATTAGGCCTGTGCCTACAGGTACGCGAGCACGTACACAGTGTATCTGGTACGCGGTATCAAGTTCACATATCATGGGGTTACGGGGTTACTCGCAACTGAATATTCAACATGAGAAACAAGGCGCGATTTTTTGGTATGCCGTGGGTCCTCGTTACTATGGTTCTACGTAATAGCAGCAGCCACTATTACGTAGAACCATAGTAACGAGGACCCACGGCATACAAAAAAAACTACACATTCCCCTGTTTTCGCCAACAGTATATGGTCCTGATAACTACGTCCCCCCGCAATCTTACATGGTTCAGGCTCGTTGATACACACGTTGCTAAACCTCGTCCAACAACTAAGCGGCGGGGTCACGTCACAATAGCTGGCACTGGCCACCTGCTGACTGCAACTCAAGAGCGTGCAGTCGATACGTAGGGAATATCAACACAGCTGCACAGCGGTAAGACGACCAAGGGCAATTATACAGAACACAGCAAGTTGCTGTAGGCGCTTTTGCGTCCAAGTGCACAACGACGCATTAGTAGAAGAAACAGTACATACGAGCTGCATTTTGATACCGGGTACGTCGCAAGATATATTAGAAGATGCCATATCATACCAGACACCACAAGTACGCGGTGCATGCACAGTAGACTAGGCGTCTGGTACGTACTACACTACAAAAGGGTGCAGCAGCAGCACTTTTTCGATGACACTCCCATATAAGAGAAGCATTCTACAGCAGTACTAGCGTAAGTATAATCGCTACGTACAATGACGTCGCAACGTGCGGTGACGCGAGTCCAACTACAACGTGTGCACTTACTTGGTTGCGTAGTTTCGTGGCGGTTGGCTGCTGTGGCCGCGCTCGAGCACATCTCGGACCTTGACGGCGGCGATGATCCACGCGAGGTCGATACCACACAGTCCGGGGTGCGCCGCTGCCGCTTCGCGCGCCTCGGCCAAGGTGTCGAAGGGGGGCAGGGCGGCAGGAGGAGTTTGGTGCGTGCAGTAATTGCGTGCGACCCTACTAGCACCTTGCTCCGCAACGGCACGAACTAGCGCAGGGTTGGCGCTGGCCATGGCGAGGATGCGCTCGGATATCGCCGTCGTGTTGCCAGCGACGTACTCGTCGACGACCCTCGATGATGGGCGTGGAAGTGCCATGTTGATGAGTATTGTGGCGATGGGGGCAGGTAGGTGCCTCGACAGAGAGAGGTTCTCCCTGGTAATGTGGAGAACCTCTCTCTGTCGAGGCACCTACCTGCCCCCATCGCCACAATACTCATCAACATGGCACTTCCACGCCCATCATCGAGGGTCGTCGACGAGTACGTCGCTGGCAACACGACGGCGATATCCGAGCGCATCCTCGCCATGGCCAGCGCCAACCCTGCGCTAGTTCGTGCCGTTGCGGAGCAAGGTGCTAGTAGGGTCGCACGCAATTACTGCACGCACCAAACTCCTCCTGCCGCCCTGCCCCCCTTCGACACCTTGGCCGAGGCGCGCGAAGCGGCAGCGGCGCACCCCGGACTGTGTGATGTCGACCTCGCGTGGATCATCGCCGCCGTCAAAGTCCGAGATGAGCTCGAGCGCGGCCAGCAGCCAACCGCCACGAAACTACGCAACCAAGTAAGTGCACACGTTGTAGTTGGACTCGCGTCACCGCACGTTGCGACGTCATTGTACGTAGCGATTATACTTACGCTAGTACTGCTGTAGAATGCTTCTCTTATATGGGAGTGTCATCGAAAAAGTGCTGCTGCTGCACCCTTTTGTAGTGTAGTACGTACCAGACGCCTAGTCTACTGTGCATGCACCGCGTACTTGTGGTGTCTGGTATGATATGGCATCTTCTAATATATCTTGCGACGTACCCGGTATCAAAATGCAGCTCGTATGTACTGTTTCTTCTACTAATGCGTCGTTGTGCACTTGGACGCAAAAGCGCCTACAGCAACTTGCTGTGTTCTGTATAATTGCCCTTGGTCGTCTTACCGCTGTGCAGCTGTGTTGATATTCCCTACGTATCGACTGCACGCTCTTGAGTTGCAGTCAGCAGGTGGCCAGTGCCAGCTATTGTGACGTGACCCCGCCGCTTAGTTGTTGGACGAGGTTTAGCAACGTGTGTATCAACGAGCCTGAACCATGTAAGATTGCGGGGGGACGTAGTTATCAGGACCATATACTGTTGGCGAAAACAGGGGAATGTGTAGTTTTTTTTGTATGCCGTGGGTCCTCGTTACTATGGTTCTACGTAATAGTGGCTGCTGCTATTACGTAGAACCATAGTAACGAGGACCCACGGCATACCAAAAAATCGCGCCTTGTTTCTCATGTTGAATATTCAGTTGCGAGTAACCCCGTAACCCCATGATATGTGAACTTGATACCGCGTACCAGATACACTGTGTAC
Source organism: Undaria pinnatifida (assembly GCA_012845835.1). Lineage (NCBI taxonomy): Eukaryota > Phaeophyceae > Laminariales > Alariaceae > Undaria > Undaria pinnatifida. Next base: position 12,202,063 of record JABAKD010000004.1, read on the forward strand.
GTGCTCGCGTACCTGTAGGCACAGGCCTAATGCATTATCCCCTCGAAAATGTGCCAGGTAGCTGGGTAGTTTATCGTACATTTGGTTCGCAAAGTGCAATATGGCATGTATTGTATTTGCTCTTATTTTGGGCGGGGGGGGGGTTCGATGAAGCCGCCTCGGTTGAGTAGAGGGATTTGAGGTCTCGTCGCACTGTCTCGTTTCCTGCTGCTGCTTCATTTTGGGCTCGATCACGGTGGTATTTCCAAGAGCCGGCGTGTATGTCCGCGTTGTTTGTGTGAAATCTTCCTTGCATCGGCACGATCTGTACCTCCGCTCCTGATTTTTTTTGTTCGACGCCACGCAACTTTCCGGCAGGCGTGCTTTGACGCGGCGAAGGCGATGAACGCCAACGGCAAAGGCGTGCAGCTGGAACGGTGCGACTGCTTCACCCACGCTTGTCGTGCGATTTGGCCAGGGGCCGAGCTCTTGGATGATGCCATTTACCACGCGTTCCTGCAGACCGTAGCTTGACCCAACGGCGCCTTCAGTGTTTTTTTAGCACTATTTCCTGTTGTTGTTGTACTCGTATTTTCTTGCCATACCTTCTATTTAGCAGTGGCAGTTGTGTCGCGAGTACCTTGGAGTACAAGTAAGGCGGCTTGCGTGCTTGTGAATGTTGTCATTTCCGACGTCGGACATGCATTGTGGTAGCCAAAATGCGGGGTGTCGCTTACAGGAAACTAGCAATGGCAGAAGCCTTCGTTGCTATATATGCTTGAAGGTGCACCGCGAGTGGTATTGCTTGGGTGCGTGGGTGATGACGCCTGGTTGGTGTAGTGTATGTTGTAGCAGGGATGAGTGTTATATTGGGCACTGCGCAACGTGCTGCGGGTGTTTTTTCATAGCACGCGCTGGTGGCAATGGCGTCTGGTATCAAGAGTGCAGTTAATCAAGAAGCTCCAAGAATTCTCGAACCATTTACGAATGTCCTCGGCGTCAGAAAGTTTCGTGATCTCAACGCGTGCTTGTTCTAACGTGTACGCCTTGGCTGTGTACACGTCGGGCATAGCACGACAATGGCTGCTGCTCTGATGAACACACAAATAATGAATGTGGCTGGTCATCGTGATGGGACGATGTGAACCGACCTGTGTTTGTATTTGTGTTTGTATTTGTGTTTGTGCTTGTGTTTGCGTTTGTATTTGTGTTTGTATTTGTGTTTGTTGTTGTGTTTGTTGTTGTGTTTGTTGTTGTTTATGCTGCTGCTGTTGTTGTTGTGTTGTTGTTGTTGTATATGCTGCTGCTGTTGTTGTTGTTGTTTATGCTGCTGCTGTTGTTGTTGTTGTTTATGCTGCTGCTGCTGTTGTTGTTGTTGTTGTTGTTGTTGTTGTTGTTGTTGTTGTTGTTGTTGTTGTTGTTGTTGTTGTTGTTGTTGTTGTTGTTTATGCTGCTGCTGTTGTTGTTGTTGTTTATGCTGCTGCTGCTGTTGTTGTTGTTGTTGTTGTTGTTGTTGTTGCTGCTGCTGGGATGGTTTCTGCGGTAGAATAGCACGAAGGCCTGACGCCTGCTCGCCTGTCTCGAAGTTTCGCAGCCACGACGGAGCGGGTGCGTTTCTCCTGGGCCGTGGGTTGCATTGCTGCGCTGGCCGGGGTGTCTCTCGATGGGGGTTGAGGCGAGGCCTGCTGCGGTTGTGTGGTATTCGTGGCTACTTGCGGTAGTACCAGTGGTGAGGATTCACGGAGGATGATGTACGTGCGGGGTCGAAGGCCTGGGTCCACAAGGCATCCGTGGCGAGTGTCTTCACCCAAGTTTTTATCCATGTAATCATCAAGCTCCAAGTCGTCCATGCTAGTCGCGTGGTGTATGACGTGCAACACGCGCGAGTGTGCTCTGTGCTCTTAGGCTTGGGCCGGCCCATTATGCTAGCATTTCTTTTGGCATAATTGGCGTATTGAGCATAAGAAAAGCATAATTCCAAAAGAGCATTGCTCGAGCACATTTGGTCATATTTAGCGCAATGCCTGTGCATGAGGGCATTTATGGCGCCTGATGCTCAATCGTTCGACTCTCTGTGGGTCTTGACAAAACTACCCATATAAGACAGAACGACAGAGAGATAATAAAGAGGGTGTTTTTAAATACGTAGCGCCAAGCGCCTGCGTGAAACCGACCAATGTCGAGGCCCTCGTAGCAGAGATGGGTGCGTACAACGTTGCGGCGGCTGAGGCGGATGCTGGATACGACTTGTGGGCTTTCTGGCATTACAACAGGCTTAAACTTCCTGCTTGGTACAATGTAGCCAAAGACGTAGCCTTGATACAACCCTCTTCCGCTTTCATGGTGTCTTCTACTCTTCGTGCTTGAATGGACTCTAGGCAGGAGAAGTGCTACTTAGGCCGCATTGCGGCGTCGGCCCTTCTGAAGTACAACAGGGCGTCTGAGGAGTGCTAGATCGCCTTTCTTTTCCCCCGTGCTGTATTGCTGTAGAAGTTGGTGTTGTCGTGTTGGCATCCCGCTGATGTAGTGCCGCAACGCCCCTTGCTGGGGGTGCTCCGTATTCAGACTTGTCCCGGTTTGTTTGTTGGCTTGTTGGCCGCAGACACGTCTGTACTCATTTTGGGTACCAGTTTTTGGCGGAAGGTGGAAAGTTTACTGCTGTGGACTGTTCGGAAAGCCGAAAATGTTACAAAAGCAAGGTGGTTTTAGGATGCGAACAATGGGTAAACTACCTAAGGTCTAGTGTGGGTGGCAGTATTTTGCGCGCGGGGAAGGGGGGGTCCGCCTGTGTGTATACTGTTTTACTGTTTTGTAGACGAATGTTTTCCACTTTTTCGGGGTATCGCTTTCCACAGCTGCGCCCGACAAAATGGTCAGGTAAAAGCAACACCAAAACTAAGTACCACTGTGCTTCCGGAACCCTAGCACGATAGTACTACTGCTGTAGCATAAAAAGGCTTTTGAAGCATATTCCCGCCACCAAAACGGAGCATACGCAAAGGCATATTACGAAAAAAGAGCACAAGGCCATTTCTTATGCAGTCGGATTCCGCCAGTCGAAAACGGCCTTTTTGGACTGGACTTTTTTCCCACTGGATTCTTCTGGTCCTTCTTATCGTAAGTCGAGTCGATTTTTATAGTTTTTGTGCTCTTCCTAGAGGCGATTGGTGTGAGGGAGTACTGCTGTACAGCAGTCAAAATCGGTTGGCAGCTCTGTGTTTCGCGCTTTCTCCGCGAACAACGGCTCGGCGAACCCTCGTCCCAGCGGGGGTGGCTTTGGGCTTAGCCGAAAGCCGCCAAGCTACGTTCGTGGAGGTGCACTCAGCCGAGAACCGCCAAAGCTACAGCAGCCGCAGCCGTTGTTGGCAGCATGGGATCGAGACCGCGCGCTGCTGCCGTCGTGTGATACACGCTGCTGGCGAGCAAAACGAGGAATGCGCCACGCTGACTTGCTGCGAGAAGCAACAGCTGGGATAGCCAAGCCAGCGTCAGTGCCTTGTATGATACTGCAGTGTGATACTTGGTATGGGTGTGTGGGCGTGTGGGCGTGTGGGTGTGTGTTTGGTGGTGGGATGAGCGATGCTATCGGTTCAAAGAACACGTGCAAAACTTTTTCGACAGAAATTTTCGACTGGAGGATCCAGTCGAAAAAGTCGAGCTTTTCGACTGAACCCGCCAGTCGGAATTCTCAGTCGAAAAAAGGTGAGTCGAAAAAGCCCTTTTTCGACTGCATAAGAAAGCCCGATTGAGGCTTCAGTCGAAAAAGGCCGTTTTCGACTGACAAATCCGACTGCATAAGAAATGGCGTAACACGTAAGCATAATTGACTTCAGCAGCATAGTCTATGCTTTTGAAAAAAAAATACATGAAAAATGGAGAAAAAGGGCATAATGGGCCTAAGCCCATGTGCTCTCGAGTTGTGTCCCACAGGGTTATACACGTACAACTCTTGCATATCAGGTAGGGGACGTATGTTTATCGCCCCCTGCCTCGAATAGCCCGGGTTATTCACTGCCGAAACGGATGCTTAGCGGTGATTTTCAAGTTTTTTTCTTTCTGGGCTTTTCACGGGTCGGGTCAAATCTCGCGGGTCGGGTCGAGTCGGGTCGGGTCAGCTGACCCGACCCGACCCGCGAGATTTTGAAATCCTCCCGACCCGACCCGACCTGACCCGCGACAATCCGGGTGACCCGCGAGATTCGGGTCATGCGGGTCACGTCAACTTGACCCGTGACATTTCTCACGGGTCAAAGTCGAAAAGTCACGGGTCAAAGCATGCCCACCTCGGTCGGTAGGTTGGTCCTTGGTCCCTTGTACTTTACCCAGGATGTCGTGTTCTCTGGTTCTTTGTACCAGTATTGTTTGCAGCTGATTCAGATGATGATTGTGTCATGTGGTGTGCGCGCGAAAAATGAGAAAAAAAGCGCAACCCACATGCATGGGTATGCCCGTACCGATAGACCACCGGGTCGATCCGACGAGCGACCCGACGAGCGAGCTAGTTATAAGGTATAATTGCAATCTCTGGCCCCGACAAGCAGCCTCGCTGAGCCGCCTCCGGCAGCAAGCCCACAACTGGGGCGGTGGATCTGTCAGCAGGGGCTGCGATCCGCGAGGATGCGTCGTCTGCTGCTGGTGCTTGTTGCTGCCAGGGTGCTGCTGCTGCTGTGCTGCTGCTGCTGCTTCGACGACGACTGCTGCTCTTCTTGCTTTTTTACGTTTGGTCACATTTCGTACTGGCATGATAATTCTCGAGCTAGCTACTACTACTACTACTACTACTGCTGCTGTATCTATCTTCTATCTGTGCAGTCTCCAGCCCCGGCAAGCCGCCTAGCTGAGCCGCCTCCGGCAGCAAGCCCACAACTGGGGCGGTGGGTCTAACAGCAGGGGCTGCGATCCGCGAGAATCCGGTCTGCTGCTGCTGCTTGCTGCTGCCAGTGGTGCTGCTGCTGCTGCTTCGACGACGACTGCCCTTCCTTGCCTTTTTACGTTTGGTCACATTTCGTACTGGTATCACCGTACTATTACTACTACTGTTGTTACAGCTTCAGCAGGTATGGGATTCGCGTCACACTGCTGTATGCCTTGGTACGAGTAGCTAGGGGTACAGCCTGGAGATTGTGCTGCATGTGCTGTGATGACATTGTATGATCGGAGCATCGGCACGAGGGAGGCAAGAAGCGGAAATAAATGTAAATGTTTGTGTTTTACTTGCGGACCCGCGGGCCCGACCCGCGGGGCGCCTGCACGGTATCAATGGCTCTCAGCTGTAAGTTTGAAAAAGGCGGATTCGTGGGCCAGATCCGCGGGTTTGACACGCGGGTCAGCCCAAAACAACTCGCGGGTCATTATGGCTTGACCCGTGAAGCGACCCGTATCTCGCGGGGGCATGACCCGACCCGACCCGCGAGATTTTGAAAACCTCTTGATCCGACCCGACCCGACCCGCGAGATTTTGAAACCTCTTGACCCGACCCGACCCGACCCGCGAGATTTTGATGCCTCTTGACCCGACCCGACCCGACCCGCGAGATTTCGAAAACCTCTTGACCCGACCCGACCCGACCCGACCCGCGAGATTTCGAAACCCGCTTGACCCGTGAAAAGCCCTGATTTTTTTCTGCTGGAAGACTCAAAGCGGACAGCGGCATCATGATGGGCCCAACATTGTGTGGACCCGTGATTGCTTTTTGTGCGACCCATGTGAGCTGCACAAATAAATAGACGATGACTTCGATCTAATCAAGCACTTACGACAGCCATGCAGCATCACACCTACCCCCATGCTGCTCCTGCATCCTTACCTGGTACCTTGTATCGCACTTCGGCCATCTCTGACGTACAAACCTCAAGACCCAGCGTTGCTTTCCGTGCGAAAGGGCTCCGCATGTACTTGTACTTGTAGACTGACTGAATCCTTCGTAATCGTCAGTTTTTTTTTTTTTCTTCTTTTCTTTTATATCCTCCGGCGGATGGGGGAAAATAAATCTTTAGCTCACCACACTTCCACGTACATATTTTCAAGCGCGTCGTGTGTCAGAAGTTGCTTTCGACAGTTTTTCCCGATATTTGCCGTGCGAAGTAATACTAACGTAGACTTGAGTATAAGGATCGTTTTGATATTAATATATAACAAAACACTACTTACATTTCCGTCCTAAGTGGTGAACTAGGAAGGAGTGGACCACAAACCACAACACCACGCAGCAACAAGTTTATGGGCAAGGCTATGACCCACAGCAGTGCACAACACCGACCGCAACTGACCTGGCTCTCGAGGACGCTTTGGTCCTCTCACGCCAAGGGGAGAAGCCAACAGCTGCGCTCTCTGATCTTCACCGCTGTTGCCAGAGAAAGCACACGCTGCTCGCTTCTCAGCAGCATCCTTGATGTGCGCTGCCACTCGCTTCTTCTTTCGCCCTCGCTTGATGCCCTTGCTCTTCGCCATAACTCTGGTGCGGACGCACCTCGAACTCAGAAACACAAGGTAGACAAGTTTGCAGCAGTCGGTGGCTTCGTGGACACAGATTGCATATGCTCGAACTACCAGCTACCTGTTGGTGGCTTGCTGTGGGCGAAAAAGTTCCAAAATCGGAAAAAATCCCTCTGCACGAACGCCGCTTGGAAACCCTTCTTGCCAACAACACTTGAAAGACAAGCAGGGGACGTCTAAAAGGCAAGACAGGACAGCCCGACAGCAGCACGATCAACTGAAAGCGCAGGTACACCTCTGGCGCCGAACTCCTGCGATCTCTTATTCGTTCAGGTGAGGCTATTGTGGGAAGTATTTCGCGGTGTTTTTGTTGTGTTTTGTTTTAGCTTTTTTTCAAATGCCTTTGTTTGGGATGCGCTGCATCCCCGGCCTGCCGTCGTGTTGCCGGCCCGTGTTGTGCCCGGGGCAGGGATGATGCAAGGCCACACTTGTAGACAACCCACACCTGCACCAACACCTCGGTGTCTATACGCGAAGCAGGCCGTCATGTCAAACACGGTACGACTCATGAGGCCCCTATGGAGCAAAGTTGTCTCGCTGCTGTGTAGTACGCGCAGTACGGGTGCAAATCGTGTTTTCGAAAATCCCAAACGTCCGGAAACGAGAGTACTGCAGGTCGTGAAAATCAGGAAGCATCAGCAGTGTACCGGGTAGCACTACGTAGGTAGGCCGCTGCGCCTTTCTGTTGCACTGCTGCGAAGATACCCTGGCTCGGCTGCGGCCCATATCTCAGCGGAGTTAGCAGCAGGCTCTCTTGTGTATCTAGACGAAGGGCATTTTCGTATGGTTTTGGGCTATGATGTTGCAAGTAGGATGGGTTGGCAGCGGGAATCGGTAATCGGTGGCTTTCGTGGTTCGTGTTTTTCTTGGAGGTCAAAACGAACCCTCCACTTTTCCACTTTTTTTTCGCTGAAAATTGAAAAATGGCATGACGAGGAAACTGGACAGCAGCAGTATCACCAGTACCCAGCAGCGCCTGCACACAGCGCTGTGGGGAGCACAAGACGTGCACATCCAGATCCAAAGACCTACGTCTTGTAGCCTGAACGCACAGCATGTGCCTATTGTTGTATGCATGGTGCATCGCTGCGTCAATCGTGAAAACCTGGCAAAGAAACATGAACGTCGATTTCGCGGACATTTCTTATACAAAATGAAAATACACTCCAGCTGTGAGATCGAAGATTTCGTCGAAACTCATCTTTGCAAGCTGTGTGTGATACTCCGATCGCGCGTATTACGAGTTGTGTGTCCTCATTAGCGATATAGGTCGGCGACTCCCCTTACAACTACAGTGTAGCTATCAGGGTCAACAGGGTGATTTTCGTCAGTCTGTGCGCGGAAACTATAAAACCCATTTCTGAGGGGGACAAAGTCTGACAGCTGTGGAGGGAAATGTATCCTTTTATCAAGTGAATCCTGTAAGTCACATAACCGATGAGGGGGGGGGGGGGGGATAGTTTTGAAGGACGTGGGGGCCTGGTTTTGATCCAAAGCGAGCGGGGTTGGAGGGGGGGGGGGGTGGGGGGAAGGGGGGGGGGGGGGGGGGCGGACGGGCGGGCTATTTGTGCGTGTAAGCTATAAATCTTTTCAAGGGGATTAATCTGACGGTTTTGCGGAAAAAATAAATAAATAAATAAATAAATAAAATAATAATAAATAAATAAATGAATAGATAAAATGAAAATATATACAGTAGCGGCTACGGTTTAAGAGAGGGTCGGTACAAGCCAATATTTTTCTCTTAAATCGGTCTTTCTGTTATATCGTTTTGGCTACGGTATAAGAGAATATTCTCTTAAACAATCCCCAGCAGTCCCCGCACCTGCCTGCGCCCCAGCAGTCCCCGCGCCGGGAGTCTCGCGCTCGCGGGAGGTCGAGCAGGCGTGGCAAATGCGGTGCATCTCGCTGTCGCCGCACGGGTCCACCAAACCACAGGTGCCATGGAGGTACTGCCCGCAGACACCTCTGCATTTGTGACTTGTGAACTGCGGAGGGCCTGGCGTGTTGTCGGGGACAGCTTTGCAGCGACTACCCGCTGCGCAGGGCATGGTGTCGGCAGCTGTATGTGTTTGTGGTCTGTCTGTGATGGCTGCGTAGACGACGTGGGGTGGCTCCCACAAGCCCGATTTAAGAGAAAATCCCAGGAATAAGACAAATTCTCTCTTAAATCGATTTTGGCCGTGCCAAGCCGTTTCACTCTCTTAAATCGGTACTTTCTCTTAAACATTTTCCGTTAAACCGTAGCCGCTACTGTATGCCCCAGTTTATCATGGGGGGGGGGAGGTTGGGGCAGGGGTCGGGCGTGTGGGGCAGCTCAATCTGTGCGTTTCTTATTCTGGCAAATTGCTGGCAATCATTTTGATTTTGGCCATCTTGATTTCGTGTCAGACTTTTGACATTTTGCAGTTTTGTCCCCCTTCTATTTTATAAATATTGAAAAACGTCAGCTACTATTAAGTCCGGTTACATGTGCGGATAATTATCACGGGCCGACATTGCTCTTGTAATGTCCATGGATCTTCGCCGATGGGGCCACTTGTCGCTGGTAAGGCCGGGCCGGGCCGGGCCCGTGAGATTTCCAAAAATCAAATTTCGGGCGGAAGCCGGCCCGGCCCGATATTCCAATCACACGGGCTGCCGTCCCGGGCCGGTCCGCGGGAATAAAATCTCACGGGCCGGCCTGGTGAGATTCTCCTACCACGGTCCTTGGCCCGGGCCGGCCCGTGAGATTTTCAGGTCACGACCCCCGGCATCGCCCGGCCCGACCCTGCCCGTGATATTCATTCGTGAGATAATCGCCTTCTCACCCTGGTTAGGTTTGGGAGGTCCGTGGTAATTATTGGTAATTATTACCCCGGGGTTAACGTGAAAAATCCGACGGGTCAAGTGCTGCGAACGGCGGGATTCGCGGGTGTAGATGTACTCGCGCTTGATGTGTTCCAATTCGTCGTTTCGGGGCTGTATTTTGTCAATGTTGTTGACAATTAGCTCAATTTTCAAGAGTCAAATCCAACTCGACGTGACATCTTCAGAGAAGCCGAAGCGAGGAATGCAGATTCGGGCGGTGTCGACGACTGCTTCAGAGACTGGACGGAGCGAGAAGCGATGAACCTCAGCGCCAGGAAACCTGAGCTGCTGCAGCGTAACAATCGAAGACTGGTAGCACCGCGTAGGTCGTCGGTGGCGCCTAAAAAATAACAAAGCCGCCGCAAACGCAGTTTTTTGCCCCGCTTCACCTCCGATGCCACAAGGGCATCGCAGAATGGACTGCTCGTACGAATAATGTTTTCAATAATTTATATGTTGATGGCCCCATCGCCGTCGCTGGCTTGCAAAGTTAAACTTGAGCCATCACCGGTTATTGTGTTTGCACCTGCTACGATGGATAGCAGTATACAAGCAAAACGCTTGAACGTATAACCTCCCCTGTCCGTAACCGCTTCCTCCGCTCCTCGAACTTCCTCGTCTACATAAAAATCCCGAGAAAAGTCCTCCAGATTGGTCCACCACCACCACCACCACCATGTCCGATGGAGGACGGTCACCCGTTGGCCCAGAGGCCTCGCCACAGGCTCCTGTCTCGGAGGCACATGGTTTGGAGTGTGAAGAACGATATTTGGAGCTAACTTTGGAGCGGGAGGAGGAGTCTGACAAGGAGCAATCTTTGGAACAATGTGCCACGTTGTGTTGCGAGGAACCTGATCAGGAACGAGCTTTGGATCAATCCTTGGAGTCTAAGGGCGCCGTGGCGTCGACTGCGGAGTCGGCTGCCCCAACCCCATCGCTGGTCCAAGAACCATCACCGGTGTCGGCGCAGGGGCCGTCTGGTGTGATTGTAGCATCTGGGGCGGCGCCGGCGCCGGTTGGGGCTTCCGGTTCTGGTGCGTCGGCTGCGGGGGCTACTGCTGTGGCCGCCGCGTCGACTGCGGCGGAGGGGTCGTCTGGTGTGACGGTGGAAGTTGACGTGACGGCGGCGACGTCGGGGGCGGCGTCTGCTACGGCGGTGGCGCCGGTTACGGCTTCCGGTCCTGGCGCGTCGGCTGCGGGGGCTACCTTTGAGGCTGCTGCGTCTCCGGGACCGGTTCCGGGAGCGACACTGGCCGCGGTGGAAGCGGAAGGGGGCAAGGACACGGGAGAGGAAGCACACCCCAAAAAAGCTAAACAGGTGAGCGCGTCAGTGCGGGTGAGAGTGAGTGCGTTGGTATCGTGGAAAGTCGATTGTGGAAGGGGTTGCTGCTTTATAGTATAGATGCAGCTATCAACTCGGTTGGGCTGGTCGGTGTTGCTTGCCCTGTGGCGGGGTTTTTTGTATTTGGCTTTCAAGAGTTTTCATGTTGTTTTTTTCAAGCCGGGCGGCTTTGAGTGTGTTGTGATGGAGCTTTATTCTTGTCCACGTCGGCATAAGCTTTCGCCGACCTACTGCTGCTGCGGTGTTGCTGTGCTTCTGCTACTGTGCTGCTGGTACTTTACGGCCGCTGCCATGCAGCCGTTGTTGGTGTTGATATAATATGTTGACCCTGTGTAGACCCTGACATTAGCAGGGGAGTCGCTGACCTGTATTCTTCACGAGGGTATACACACTCCGTAACACGCTCAATCGAAGTATCACACGCAGCTGGCAAAACTGAGCTTTGATAAACAACTTTTTGGTCGATCTCGCAGCTGAGGTGTATTTTCTCATTTTTTTAATATGAGAGCAACTCTGTCCTACACAAAACGAAACGTGTACTCTCTGTCCGGATTGTAAGGACCGTTTTCACTATACTTGAAATACCCACCGGTTCTTTTATTCGCGAATGCAGCAGTCGTACACAATGCTTCTGCTGCTGTTCCTGTACTGTGCTGTAGCTGCTTGCTGCTGCTGGTGGTGCTGCTGCTGTGCTATTGTTGTTACTGACTGTGGTACCTACGAAACTGCTGCTGCTATATATGCTACTACAGCTTGTGGTGTTGCTGTCGTTGTTGGTATGACACGACTGAATGTGTGATAGTGAAAAACAACGTGTATCTACTCCTCTGTCCGGATTTACAAGGACCGTTTGCAATATGGACCAGCCTATAAGCTCGTTCTGGCTGCCAAGTGTTGCTTGGCGGGTTACGTGCGCGGTGGCTTGGTGGCTTGTAGTTTGTTCTTGATCTTTCCAAGGGTTTTGTCCCCCTTTTCAACTTGCGACACCCAGCCGGGAGTTCAATTCAAGCAAGCCTCATCCCGCAGGGGAAGCTTGTGTTACAAATGTACAACAGTTGGTCGATCTCGCAGCTGAAAGGTATTTTTCATTTTTTCAAATATACAACAGCAGTCCCCTTATGCCTCCGGAGATGGTCGCACACAATGCTCTGTTCTGCTGCTGCTGCTGCTGCTTCTCCTTTGCTGTTGTTGATGTTGCTGTTGCTGTTGGTGGTGGCGGTGGTGTTGTTGTCACTCGTTTTGTGGCAATTTGATTTGATCGGCGGTCGAACCACCAGTCTTTAATGCAAGTAAAAACAAGCTTGAGCCATTTCGAAATTGACCCTTCGATTTGTAGGACTGTAAGTTGTTATCTCGCGTTCGTGTTGGACTCAGCGTACCCTGTCCCCTGGGACAGGCGTTTCGACCAGGCAGATGAAACCGTCTGCGTGATGAAACGCCTCTCCCCGCCCACAGCGTGACCCTCCGCGACTGTGCGCCCGATGCGTCGTGTCTGCAAACCCATGGCCCCATCGTACTTTTTATGCCCTGCGGCAACGTTCGCTCGTAAAGAAAACCGCAATAGAAAGCAACTTGAACATAGTAGGGGTCCCCCGGTAAGGCGGTATTGTGCCAAAGCACTGCTATGACTGCCTTATTGGGGGAGCCCGCCGTATTCGTTCAAGGTTATGAGTGCAATACCTCAATACCCCAGTCGCGCCAAGCGATTTTGACTCCCAGTCGCGCCAAGCGATTTTGACCTCCTTATATCGGAATACCGTATTACTAGCCCTTACTCAGACCGCCTTGTTGGGGGACCCCTATTGCTCTGCTGTTTCTGCAGGCGCCGGATGAGGTGCGTTCGTGCGTCTGCTCCGTCGGCCACAAAACTGTCAAAGTTGAGTCTAGGGGCTGGGCGGGCATCAACAAACCCGGTGGAGTGGCCTTCATCACCAAGAGATACACAGGTATGACATGTGACTTCGCTTATTTTTGTAAAATTGTTTTCAAATACGTGAGCTTTTCGGTGTTTGGGTGGCTGTGCCTGGGTCTTAAGTGGTCAAAAAGTAGTGAAGAGAATCAACGAACACTATCGTGGTTTAAGCATGGTTATTTCCGGGGATTTTCACGGATCGGGTCACTTTTCGCGGGTCAGACCGTGTCAGGGTGACCCGACCCAATCCGACCCGTGATATTTAGAATACCTCCTGACCCGACCCGACTACGAGACCCAATGAGCTTTTGAAAACCTCTTGAGCCGACCCGCAGGCCGGATCTTAACCTATGAAAGGTCGCGATTATTTCCAATCGTTGCCAACATCAAGTGGGCCTTGAATTTTTGGTTATTTTTATCTGTGTATGGCATTTTTTACCCCTTTAGACCTGCACCTGTAGTTATGTGTATGTATGTTTTTTTCCCGGGACAAAACTACTTGGATTTTTTTTTCTTTTTTTTTTCAGCAGTAGAAGGGTGTATACTCCTATTAATAGCGTTCTAAGCACCATACAGCTCTTGACATAATGTACTGTACCTGGTATGGAATTTTAGAGTGCACATTATATAGTCTATACTAACGAAGTACGTGTTTTAGTGTACAAATAAATCGAATGGGTTTCGGTATTATACTAAACCGCCATATAAATACACGAAGGTTTCGCATTCAAATGCACACTGGCTTTAGTATACTGTATTAAACGCTATACAAACCAGTAAGTCGAATAATTATGATAATGATCAATGCTTAAATCAACACTTTTTTTGTTGATCCCAGCACTACGAAGTCCCGGCTCAGAGAAACAGCATGTTCGGCGAGGTGGTGGATTTGTTGTACTTCGACGTCAAGCACCGTCATAGTTGACCCTTGTCGCCTTTCCTAGAGGGCAACCTTCACGTTCTATTGCACAAATTAGGCAACGCCGACTGCCAGCTATTTGTCCCCGCCACGTTGTCAGTAGTACAGCAGTAGCAGCAGTAAATGCATGTCATGTCGTGATAGTTAATCTTTTTCAGGTATCTGCTTACGCCCTCTGGTTGGCTAACGGGCTTCTTATGAGCGGCTCAACCAACCTATGGAATCTTGCCAAGCGGCAGAATCCCGATCCGACAAAATCAACATACGAGTCTTTCCAAGCACAACATACAAGCTCGCCGGGTCAACCTAGAACCTTCACAAGCTACAACACGTAAGCACAGGTCACCCCCAAGGTAGCGTTAGGGTTAGGGTTACGGTCATAGGAGCAGGGCTATGGCTGGGAGGTCTGTTTTAGGCGCCACGGCCACGGCCCCTGTAAAGGTTCACCATCAATGTCTAACTGCGCCTCGCGGCTCTAGCGTCTGAAGGGGATAACCACCGCCTGTTCTTGGAAACCCTTGTCGGCCGTTTCGTTCTGGCTTGGAGACGCAGAAAGTATTGCACTGGTGGGACAGATCAGATCCCTCCGTGTGCTGGATGCTGACATGCTCACACCGTGATAAGGCACAGCACAGTATACAGACAGATCAGATCTATGATCTAGATGATCTATGTCATCATCGTGATCTGTCCGATGTTCGCACTTGAGTGTTAGGAAACTCGCACTCCCGTTCCGGTGGAATTGACTAGCATATTGTCTGTTGGAAAACCCCGTAGACTTTCGTTGCCACTCAGCGAAATCTGAAATATTTATCCGACGAGGCGCCTAAATTTTGCAATTGTAATTCCTTGTGATTTGTCTCGGAAATCGCCTCTTGTCTGTTGGAACCCCCCCCACCCCTGCCGTTTCTTTCTCACTGAACAGAGACGACCGAAACTTGTGGGGAGATAGTGGAGCTGGAATTATTCGATGTCAAGTATGTTCTTGGAGGGAGGGAAAAGCGAGTACGGAGAACCTATATCGCGTGCGTGGAAGACGAGGAAAAGGGCAGGCCGTCTTGCCCTCGTGAAACGTTCACGGTTGAGGTGCCGGAGGTGAGTGGGACAGGTCAGGGCCTAGATAGACCAGGTCCTAGACTTTTCGGACAGATACATCCCTGATATATGGGGTCTGTTAGGTAAGAAGTTATGTGAAGTTTCTGCTGGGTGAGAGAGAAAAATGCATCAAGAGAGCGTACACAAAGTGTGCCGAGGCGAGGTTAGATGCGGCCGTCCTGCCCTCGGGACACGCTCACGGTTGCAGTGCTGTAGGTGAGTGGAACTATTCCGCACGTTGAACGCATCAGATCCCTACTTCAGAATCTTGATCTTTTCGCGCAGATGTGTCCATGATATATAGGATCTATGAAGCTATAAACTATGTTACGTATTTTCTGGGGGTGGGATAGAAAAACGGTGAGAAGAGACGGCATTGTATGCTCTCCCGAAGACAATAAAATTCGCGGCCGTGCTGCCCTCGGGTCACTTCACTGTTGAGGTTCCAGAGGTGAGTGGAATTGTGGGCGCATCGGACCGATCACCAATCTCCAATTGATTCTCTAGATGTTTCGGCAAAAATGTGTTTGGTCTCTAACTCGTGTTGCCGTACGATCTGGATGATCTAGCACTTGTTTCCAGGGTTTGATATATACTCTTTATGTACAGATCCTGCACAATGTAGCATGATGGCAGATGCAGGATCTACTGTAGATGATATGTATATGATCTAGGTGATCTGTGGATAATCTAGATTATTTCTATGATCTATACGATCTGTGAATGATCTAGATCGCCATCTGTCTGAGGTGTGAAGTATTTATTTTCACGCGTCGGGAACATCGGTGCTCTAGATCTGTCATGGCAAGCAATCTGTATTATCTGCGTGATCTATTATTCGTATAATAGCACACGGCGACCGAGTGGGATATGTACCGATGCAGCTCCTGTGCACTTCGTCTTCTCAGCGGCAGGTATATGAGCTGTTAAATTGAATAGCTGGTCTACAGTAAATCATGATCTATCCGTGGTGTATACCTATTCACACGTGGGACAGATCAGATGCCTGTTGATCTATAAATGATCTGCACAGCTTATAGATCGTGTTGCTGGGTGAAAGCCGGATTATCTGAACGATCTAGCACATATTTTTCCCCCCAAATACGAGGTAAGGACTTGGAGACGGCAGGAAGCCGGGGGGTGAGGGTGGGGGGGGAGGCGGGAAGAGCGAAGGACGGGGAGAGAGGGGGGGGGGGGGGAGGGAAGGCAGGAATAGAGAGAAAGGAGGAATAGAAAGTGTGATAGCTGTTGTTTCGGGTGGGGTTGTCTAATGCCTACACACTATATGCGTGGCGTGCCGCGGTTCCGGACAAAGCAAGCAATGGGTGTGTTAGTTCGTGATATACTTCGAAAGTACAATGTATGAAACAGCTGTGAATTCCGAACTTCCCCTCTAACTTGCACTTTTTCTCTATTTTGCTCCCCTTCCCGTTTTGTGCTCCCGCCCCTAACCTGTTTTTTATCGTCTCTGCGGTCGGCGCGCGTGCTCAATTCCGCCCCCCCCCCCCCCCCCCCCCCCCACCTTCTGTCTCACGCTCCGCCCCTTTTTTATTTCGAGGTTTTCCTCCGTTTGGCGCGCGTGCGCAACCAATACACACATCGGCGATGAACCGAACCGAACCGAACCCAACCCAATTTACATGTCTTCACCTCGTCACCTCGCCCCTCCCCACCTCACCCCACCCCACCCCCCTTCCCTCACTCCACCCCAACAATCCCCTTCCCACCTCTCCCCTCTCCTCAACCCACGGTATCAGAAGCGCCAATCGAGACGTGGAAACCCCACCGTGACCAAGCCGTCTCGCCCTGCCACCCCGGTAGCAGCGAAGAAAAAAAAATCATCACCCGTCACATCTTCCCCCGCTTCGAGAACGTCACCACGGAGCCCTCTCGGCGGCATATGCGTAGGAAACGCCCCTTCTATTCAGTCGGTGGGGGGGGGCGCCGCGGCTGATAAGTCCGGCAAGGGGGGGAAGGCGGAGACGGGCAAGGGGAAAGGGAAGGGGAAGCGGCCGAAAAACTCTGAGGGAGTGGAGATGAAGAAGAGACCTAGGCATGAGGAGGAGGTGGTCGTGACTGGGAAGAAGCGGTCGCTATTTTCTGCGAAAGAAGACCGGTCCTCGGAACGGGCCCTCAAGGTGAGAGCTCTGAGAGATAACGCTTCTGAATGGTTACGTAATGCAGCTACACTTTTTAGTATGTACCTGGTATGTGTTAATAAGTCCTTTTAGATTGGGGGATGGGGGTAGGCAGGGGCGGGCAAGCGTTGGGTGAAGCGATGGAAGCATTGTGAGGGGGGTGGAGGTGAAGGAGAGATGCAGGCATGAGGAGGAGGTGGCCGTGGCTGCACAGACGCGGTCGCTGTTTTCTGCGAAGGAGGGCCGGTCCTCGGAACGCGCGAGTAAGGTTTGCTCGGAGAAAAAACGGCGTTTATTTTTCTAGTTTTTTGTACTGCTAGCCCTAATGAAACGCGCGATACACTACATACACTAGAGGTATTAATAGCACTTTTTGTCCAGAGTGACTTCTGAACAGCGGGACCCAAAATCGTGTGGATTTGTTGCTCTTGTTTTGCACAAATGTTTTTTATGTGTACCTAGGCCATGGGTTTGTTCATCACAAAAGTACTGCTTTGTCGGACACTATCAAGTATTAAGTAGTAGGTATTAAGTATTAGCCATTAGCTGTTAACTATTAGCTATTAGCTATCGAGTATTAGGTATTACCAGGTAGTTAGGTATTAGCTATTAGCTATTAAGTATTAAGCGTTGGGTATTTAGTAGGTATTAGTACACACCTCAAGTGAGTAGTAGTAATAGAAAAAAGTATTAAGTATTATTACATATTAGTAGGTATTGGTATTAGTATGTGGTATTATTATTGGTATTAGTAGGTATTAGTAGGTATTATTACACCTCATAGAGTAAGTAGTACGGTTGTATTACAAAAAAGTACTAGGTATTATTATGCATTATTATTGGTATTGTTATTGGTATTGTTATTGGTATTGTTATTGGTATTATTAGGTATTAGTACACACTTCCTCAAGTGAGGAGTAGTATTAGGAAAAAGCATGCTACAACCTCTATCGTCGCGTGTGTGATTATGTCATTTAATGTCATTATCACATTTAATGTCATTATCGCATTTAATGCCATTATCACATTTAATGTCATTATGTCATTACGACGTTTAATGTATCATTATGTCCTTGCGTCATTATGCCATTGTGTCATTATGCCATTGTGATATCTAAAGTCATTAGACTATGTCCTTATGACATTATGACATGATGTCATTATGAAGTTATGTCATTATGACATTATGTCTTTTTGACATTATGGCATTGTGACATTATCCCGTACTCCTGCTGTAGTTGCTAGTAGGTAGTCCCGGTTCTATAGGCGTTGACTGGTTTTATTTTGACGTTTTCACTGCTGTGGCTTTTGCTGCTGCTTTTGCTGTTTTTGCTGCTACTGCCGCTGGTTATGCAACTGCATGCGCTGCTTTCACTGCCGGTACCTACCGCTGCTTATGCTATTGTCGCTGCTTATGCTTGTGGTTATGCTGCTGTTGGTACTGCTGATGCTGCTGCTTGTGCTGCTACTTCCCATTCTGCTGCTGCAGTTACCAGTGTTGATGCTGCTTTTTTGCTTGCTACTGCTGGTTATTTTGCTGTTTTTGCTGCTGCTGCTACCCATTCTTATGCTGCTGCAGTTGTTCATGCTGCTGTTTGTACCGTTGACGCTGATACGGCAACTGCTGCTGTTCTTGCCCGTTAGTGCTGTAGCTGTTACAGAACCCTCGCACAGATCAACACAGAACACGAGATAGGCAATGCCGCCGATCATGGACGTCCCCGTTGTTGTTTGCTGCTGCTGTTTCTACACTGTCCATGCTGCTACTGCTTTAACTGCTGCTTGTGTTGCTTTTCTGCTGCTTGCCTGGTATGCTGTTATTACTCCTGTTGTTAATAGTAGGGCAGTTGATGCTGATGCTGATACCTAGCTGCTACTGCTGCCGTTGTTGCTGCCCTTTTTTCTGTTTTTTTTCATCTATCGGTTAAAGAAACCCTCGCAAAAATCGACAAAGAGCAAGGGAGCGGGATCGATGCCGCCGAGAATGGACCTCGCAGTTAGCCGACACAAGAAGGACAAGACGCCCAACAGCTACAGGACCGCCGCGCTGGAGAAAGGAACAAGTGCAAGGGGACAGATTGTGGACCTCACCCCGGCTGTAAGAACGCCTCTATAGCGTTTATGTTTGCTGTTGGCCCGAGATAAGACCAATAGACTACGGCAGGGTTGGGATATCGTATCGAGATGTTGAATATCGTATCGAAAGTCGAACTTCGATATATCGTATCGAATTATTCGATATATCGGAATTTCTCTCTGGAAAAGGGGGCGGGATCGATGCCGCCGATTGTGGACCTCACCCCTGCCATAAGAATGCGTCTCCGGTTGTTGTGTTTGATGTAATATCGTGTTGATTGCTCGAGATATTGCCGATATCGGTATAGTATATGGGAATGTCGAATTTCGATATATCGTATCAAAATATTCAATATATCGTAATGTCGCTCTGAGGAAAGGAGAGGCCGCCTATTTTGGACCTCACTCCTGTCGTAAGAATGCCTCTTCGGTTTCCCTTTTTGCTGGTGATGGCACGACATCAAGGCCAATAAACTATGCTAGTGTTGTGACATCGAAATTTGGAACTCCAATATATCATAGATCGAAAGTGTTGACTCTATCGGAAGTTGAATTCCGCTGTGAAGTGCGTTGGATAATCTCGGTGTGGAAAAAATGATCGGGCTCAATGCCGCAAGATCGTAGCCGCAAGATGTGGACCTCACTCGCGTCCTAAGAATGCCTCCCGTTTATACTTTTCATGCTTTCCATGCTTGCCGTTTGTTTAATAGTATCGTGCTGATATTATAGCGTGAAAAATACCGATGCATTACTCGCACAGCAATAGTGCATATTGGTTCGGAATGGCAAAACTCGATACCTATTACAAGGTGCAGGGGGTGGAAATTGGGAAATGGTTGGCGGAGGGTTATAGAAGCGAAAATCCTGCATGTGTGGAAGAGTAGTCGCTTTCTATCGGACCATCTACGCTACCTTGTCAAACGACATCTACGACATGTACGCTACTTTGTCGGAGGGTAGAATCGTTAGTAATAGTGATGTCATGCGTGGCATAAATATCGTCCAGCATGCCAGAACGGAACGCCTTATAGACAAGAAACAAGAATGCCGACCAAGGCTGGATTTCTTAGGTGGGAAAAGAGAGCTTTTTACATTCGCCAACTTCGTTATAACTGCTTAATAACTTCTTGTTTTACTGGACCCATCCAGCCTGCCGTTCTTAGTGGTCGTTTACTTATCTTGATGTTAACGTTAACACAGTGATTATTAGCATTAGTATGTAGTATTATAAATATTTTAGTATTAGTAATATTATTAACTGTGCGACGTTTTGATTTTGGCCAAAGTGACTGGGATGGGGCTCTTGAACTAACGCGCAAACACTGCATACATACCCAGCATCGGTCAGGTACCATACGATTTATATTCGTTTTCAAGATTGTTGGTTCTGTACCTAGGCGATGGGATGGAGCCTCTTTCATCACGATGCACGTTCGTTTTTATTAAAAATACTGAACACCATCAGCCATAGACGCATCGTCAAGTAGGTGTTATTTTCAGACCACACGCCGTAAGAATGGCACCATACATTGTATCACACCTTGCTGTTGATTGTGGGTAGGGTTACTTTGTAGTGGGTACGTACTCGTAGTGTTCTTTTTTTTAATCATTTTTTTGGTTGTACATGAGGTGTAAACCCTCTTTAATTGACGAGCGTCAGAAAATTTTGGTGAACCCCTCCCGTAGCATGCCTCCTTACTCTTGGAACTGCATTCCGAATCCTCCCTTTTCCCTCGTGTGTTGCGTTTGTCACCCCCCTGCGCCGCGTTGTGTCGATCTGCCAGGTCGCGCCGAGGACGTCTAAGCTTGAAGAAGGGTACGTACGTGACTGCTCGTTTGGGCAATTTTGCGTATTTTCGAAGTGGACTGATTCCCTCGTTAGTCTTTGTTTTTTTCACGGGTACCAAGGGTACGGTGTTGGGGGGGGGGGGGGGGGGGGCCCCCCCCCCCCCCTTACGACCTAATATTTCAGTTGATCATGGCCTCTGGCGTGAGCGTCTACCATTTTTTTTTGCGAGGCGTGCCTGTTGTTTTATGTTTTGAGGTCGCGATGTGTTAAGCTTTGGAAATGTTTCACGCCTTGAGCAGATGAGCTATCCCCACTTGATGATCCAGATTTTTCAGGGAAGATCTGTATGATCTGTATGGTCTAGCTCATGTTGCCGGAAGGGAGCTGTACGATCTGCGTGATCTAGCACATGTTTCCCGGGTACTCGTCGGACAAGAAATACAAGAAACACTAGGGCGTTTGCGCCACCGCATGGCAACCCTTTTTTTTTCCTCTTCATCTTTTCATCGTTATTGTACCTCTCATGGTGCCCGTACGGTATTGCATTGATTGCGTACCATCTCATGGGAACCTTCTTGTTTCCCTGTCATTTCGTGTTTTTTAATCGTTCTCTTTTGTGCCTCTGCATGATGTCCATGTGGCACTCGTCGCGTTCTTTTTCGTGCCAGGAGGATGCAAACGCTCACGGCGGCACTCCACGCAATGTTCGACGAGATTGATCGGAGCTCCGGCAACAGGTGACAGTATTTGAAAATGTTTTTGAAATAATTGTGTTGGCAATCAAACCGAAAAACGGGGTTGGCTTGGTACTAATAGCTAGTTCGCACGTTGGACATATCATATCTCACGTCATGATCGTGTGACTTGCAAGTACTGTGCTGCAATTCTAGGATAGCAAGTAGCTGCGCCCGTTTTTTTTTAAGGCTGCCATAGCAGGGGGCAAGCGTAGATGGCCTTAAATCTTACGTCAACTCTTACCTTAACCCTTACCTTGACTATGAAACATACCTAGCATACCTCGTACCCTAACAAGTGGCATGTTATTCTCGCGTGTTTCGTGCGAATAAAATTCGAGCCGATTTATTTCAATCCCCAAAAAAATCTTGTGATTCTTTTTGCTGTTCCGTACTGTATGGTTGGTGTTGGGTCTAAACTTTCTTGTGATGTTAAAAACAAAACGCCCCGAAACTCGAAAACCAGACTATTTTTTCTATACAACATGACGTTTTTGGGATGACATTTTGGGTATGTTGTGTGGTCTCTTTGGGGAGTTAAAGCCGGTAAATCGACTTCGACTTATGTGGGACCAGGGTGTGTTTCCTGTGCTATTTTGCGTGGTTTTAGTGTGTCACCCTGCTAAAACAAATCACCCAACTATTAATAAAACGAATGGGTGTCTTGTGATTCTATCAATAGCGCGAATAGAAATCGAGCCTTTTTGGTATGACACTTTGGGTGTGTTGTGTGGTATCCTTGGGGGGCCAAGACCGGTAAAGTAACTCCGACTTATGTGAGACCAGGGCGTGTGTCATGTGCTACTTTCCGTGGTTGTAGTGTACCACCCAACCAAAGCAAATGGGTGTCCTGTGTTTCTATTAATAGCGCGAATAGAAATCGAGCCATTCCATTTTTCTTTCTCCCAGTTTATGACTTTCGGTGTTGGGGTGGCGTCGTTACCCGTGTTGTTGTACAGTCAACTTCTGTGTCTATTGGCTCATTTTATCGCTAGTTTTTGGTTACAAGGGCTGGTTTTTTTATTTTGTTTCTTTTTTATTATCACCTTTTGCTTTCCAGCTCAACTCGTGAGAGGGAGCTGTTATACGCTCAGCGACCTGTAGGGCAAGCCGTGGTTACATGCAGGGGATAAAGACAGCAATTTGCGATCAATCAACAGTGGGGTACCCGATTTAAGGTATATAAGAGCACGCCAATGGTACCGCTCGCGTCTCAGATTTGGTTATAACTCAGGGTTTTTGTATACCATGGTAGGCGTTACAACCGTATAACAGTAGGTTTTGGTATAGGCATGGCAGGCCGTTTCGACCCCTCTCAGAAACCCTTTAACCCTTTTCGAACAGTACCCACATTTTTGGGACAGAACTACTTGAAAATAGTGTGGAATGATTTTGGGGGTGGTACAAGCCCGTTTTTTTTCTATTGCAGTGGCTGGTGGGCACCCCGATTTAAGAGCGCCCCGTGACAAGCCCAAACAAGCTTTCCTAACGGCACATCGCTCTTATCATGGTATCGGCAATGGGAAATAGATACAAGCACCTCGTAGCTTTTGGTATAGGCGGGACATTGGACATGCCGATTTGACCGTTCAGAAGACCAGTGACAATGGAAGGCCAAAAGTTTGCAGTTCCCGAAAATCCCAGCCAAACTTTGCCTGGACGGTCTCGCCCATGGGTCCAATGTTGTAGATTTGTTTTTTTGGAACTTTTTTAATTTTCCGGAAAAAAATGATTTTCGCGGCCATCTTGAATGATTTCTCGCGGCGATCTTGAGCGATTTCTCGCGGCGATCTTGGCCAACATCAGCTTGAGAAAGCATTTGCTTGAGAAATTCTCAAGCAGATCTTGGATTAAGTGCGGCGTGATTTCGTGTTCTCCACACACTTCGTTCGATGAAATCGACGACAGCGTCGTGAATTCTTGAAGGTGGCTCGTTAGGGGCTACGCCCCCCCCCTTGTCGTGCGGTGATTTGTGGCGGGCGCCGATCAGGGTTCTGTCAAAAACACATTTGGCGGCTGGTGTGTAGAAAACTGAGTCAAAAACTCTATCGTCTCCCAACTGGCGGAAAACAGTTTTTTTTAAAGGATTTGACGGAATACCGCAGGGCACGACAGCACAAAAACCCGAGCATCAGGCCTGGGCTGGACCTCCGCTGGCCTGCCACATATATAAGGAGTACACAAGAACTCGAGTGCAAACCTGGTACACCCAAGGATCCCACCCCAAAAGTTAACTCACACTATGACAACTTTCATTCATACTGCATTCAACAGATGTCTGGTTTTGTCCCCCTCACGCGGGGTATACAGTTTCCGTGCGCAGGACAAGGCTGAACGTGTTGGTCCTCTTGACCCTGGCATGAGCAGGGGAGTCTGTAGCCGACCTGTATCCTTCACGAGGGTATACACACCCCGTAACACGCGCGATCGAAGTATCACTGATCACACGCAGCTTGCAAAGCTCAGTTTTGATCAAGAAAACAATTTTGGTCGATCTCACAGCTGAGGTGTATTTTTCATTTTTTTAATACCACAGGACAGCACAAGCAACCTCTCACGCCCTAGGGCATGGATCGAGATGAACTCTTCAGCGCTGCCACCTACACTTATGTGGCCTTGTGCAGAACGAAGAGGAGTGACCATGGGTTGTCTCTATCTTGAGATCGAAGGTCAATCGTGTTTGGTGGACAATGTTGATCACGGCTTGATGAAAAGTTGACAAATTGACCTGTTGGACCGCATGACCAAAAAGGGAGCCAGGACAAAAAGCTTGAATCGTGTTTCCCCCGCAGCGACGTTTCCCGGAATCTTTCAGCAGCTATCTCCCAAACAATCTTCGTAAACTTTTTGACCAAACTACCGGCTTTCCATTAGCATCGGTCTTGAATCTCGAATGCTCTTATCCTGATCGCTCTTAAGTCGGGGTACCCCCTGTGCTGTCGACGCTCTTAAATCGGATACCCCCGCTGTGCCTCTGTATGGACGTTGCTTTGTGTGTTGTTTTTGTCAAGAATGCTGCCAATGCAGGGGCTGCTGGCGGGCGTGAACAGCGTCGTCGCTTCATCCGCGAAAGCGTTCGGTGACAAGGAGCTCGACCAGGGACTCAAGTACCTAGACGAGGTCGCGTGCAAGATCATGATTTACGAGGGGAATGTGCACCTCGTCTAGCTTGCTGGCCGTTGACGGCTCTCAACGCGTGCGACTTTCGAGGTGGTAGTACCCGTCTAGTTATCTTGCAAGTGACTGTTTTCTTGTCGAGTATATTGGTTGGATGTCTAGTCTTGACCCGTCAAGGACTCTTTTGACATCATATAATACTCTGGTGTGGGGAGTTCCTTGACGGCTATCCTTGGCGGCTGTCCTTGACGGATTCATGTGACGGCTGTGTCCGTCAAGGGTCACGAATATACTTTAGTGTGGGGAGTTCCTTGACGGCTGTCCTTGGCGGCTGCCCTTGACGGATTTATGTGACGGCTGTGTCCGTCAAGGGGCACGAATGTCGTCTAGTTCGCTTGCCGTTGAAGGCTTTCTGTTCGAGTGTGCTGGTTGACTGTGTAGTCTTGACCCGTCAAGGAGTCTTTTGACGTAAAATATGCTACTGTTAGTGTGGAGAGGTCCTTGGCTAATGCTCTTGACGGAAGACGTGACGGCTGTCCGTTAAGAGGCTAGAGTTCCGTCAACCGGCATCTTTGTTACTATCATACTCGTGGTGTTCATTTTCTTGTTTCTTTTTTTACTTTTTTTTTTCGTCTTGAGCCTTGATTCATCCTATGTTTTGATTGTAGTTTTGAACTGTTCGATACACTGGGATGATACTGTGTTTGAGTGGGATATCACCATCACGAAACCGCCACATAGGCCAATAGGAAGAGTCTTCTATCTACTAGTGTACTGTGCTTGAGCTGGAGGGGCGGGGGAAGGGAGGGTATCGGACTCTTTTTTTGTTTCTTCCTGTAACTAGGCCCGTCTGTAGTGCGGAGTTTGCCGCTCAATGCGTAGGCAAAGGGTGTGATATCCCGAAAGCTTCAAATTGCCCAGTAAGAAGAGTTGGCTCTATCCCGAAACCGTCAAATTGACCAATAGGAAGAGTCGGCTCTACCCCGAAGCCGTCGTATTGCCCAAGGGTGTGATACCACGAAACCTTCTGTCTCATTAGGAAGAGTTGGCTCCGTCCCGAAACCGTCAAATTGTCCAATAAGAAGAGTCAGCCCTATGCCGAGACCGTCAAATTGCCCAATAGGAGCAGTCGGTTCTCTGTTGTACTGTTCTTGAGCGGGAATTGGGCGGGGGTGTGCTCATGTCATGCATGGCCGTAGGCGTTCGACTACAGACCCTCGCATCCCTACATTGCCGGGACGGAGCACGTCGGGTTTGGGCGCGCGGGGGAGGGGGCGGTCGTAATGTTTTTTTTCGTAGTTGGGCTGCTTTGGAATGCGAAGTGCCCCGCTCGTCGTGTGGGCTGGGGTGCAACATAACGAAACCGTGGAGTTGTCCAATACGAAGAGTTGGCTCTATCCCGAAACCGTCAAATTGACCAATGGGAAGGGTCCGCTCTATCCCGAAACCGTCTAATCGCCCAATAGGAAGAGTCGGCTCTGTGCTGCTCTTGAGCGGGACGAGGGGAGGGAGTGTAAGCATATTATGCACGGCTGTAGCCCGTAGTACCATAGACCCTGTTATCTCTGCAATGCCGAGATGGGGTACGTCGGGTTTTCACCTACCGGGCAGGCGTTGCTTGCACCAAGCGTGAAGCGACGTGAAGTGTTCGGCTTGTCGCGTGACGGGTGGGCTGCATCCCAAGAACCACTTGTGAGGTGGAACTCGGCACCTTGCACGCGCTTTCTTGCGTGTGCATGGAAGCCTTAAATGAGTTGAGAGGTGTTGGGCGAGTCTCGTATAGGGCCAGCTGCAGCTGCGTCTGAGGGTTGGCCTTGGGGTATCGGACTGGTTTACTTTTGTCCATCTAGCTGGGGCCCGTTCGGAGTGCTGTTTGTCTCACTCGCTATGATATGCGGGGAATGGCCTTGCGGTACGACACGGGCTTGGAGCCTTGAATAATGTCGTCCGTTTTATTTTGTACGTTAGGGCGATTGCTTGTGACTGCTGGGAGTATCATGGATTTGCTACTAGTGCTGTACCGAGAGGATTTCTTCATGAGATTTGCTTCCTCATGATACTGATTGATTCATTGGTGCGAGTTTAGTCTGGTACTACGGTGTCCATGAGATTTTATTCATTGGTTTGGTTGAGTCTTTCACATGGAGTTACTACTACTGTATCGATGGCATTTTTCTTCATGAGCTTGATTGATGGATTGATGCGGGTTTAGTTAAGTCTAAGTCTGGTCAAGCAAAAATTCGCCGCGTTTGGTGTATCATATTCCTGGTGTATAATGTACCTGGTTTATTACGTACACTAATGCGGCGTGGGTAGCACGCCAAGAGCTCCGCGAAAAGGGGCTGCTGTCCGGTGGATGATGCTTGCGGGGAAAAGTCGGCAGATTTTTTTCTCTTGCAGGATACGGTACATGATGGACGTACAGTTTCTTGGAAGTTGTGGTGGCAATGTGCAATGCTTGCGCTCGCCGTGAAAATTGACTAGACCTTTTGTTTCTCAGGATGCGGTATCATATCTATGGTGGGCGTGCGGTTTCATTAGAGTGGTGCTGACTATTATGGGCTTTGTCTGCTTGGTAGATGTTGCTTGCCCTAAAAATCGGCAAATTTTGTTAAAATTGAGATTTTGTTGAGATCGACAAATTTTGATGAAATAGACACTTTTTTTTCTTTCGCGGGTTTGAGTAGATGGTATGGTGTCCAGACGTGGGGTGGCTTGACGAAGATGGAGGTTGTTTTTTGGCAGCAAGGGCTACGCACGGATGTACGGAATGGTTAATTCAAGGGCTGGTTATCATACGGACGGACGAGCAGAAGAAAGGGCAATGGATTGCAGAATGAATTGGTGGTGTGGGTGGTATGATGCTGTATAAATGGAGGTCCATCAGTATGCTTTGAACCTGCAGAACTATCTGAGAACCTGCTAAATATGCTTTCAACCTGCAAATAATGGTGAGTTGGGGAAACGGCAAGGGGTGAATGAATTGGGCTCTAACGCTCCTGAGAGGCATCTGCTATGTCCTTGACGTATGTCTCTGACGTCTGTCCTTGACGGACTTCGGTCATGTCTGTCCATTATGGGACGAAATTGCAGTTAACCGACATGTTTGGTTGGTTGACCATTGCGTGGATGGTGTTGCACGGCTGGTTGGCATTGCGTGGGTGGTATTGCACGGTTGGTAGACCTTGCATGGGTGGTGTTGCATGGTTGGTTGACCTTGCATGGATGGTGTTGCGTGGTTGGTTGACCTTGCATGGGTGGTGTTGCATGGTTGGTTGACCTTGCATGCATAGTGTTGTACGGTCGGCTGACCTTGCATGCGCGGTCTTGCACGGTTGGATGGCCTTTCATAAGTGGTGTTGCACGATTATTAGCAGAGTAGAGGGGGGAAAATATGAAGAAACGTTTAAAACCTGTTTTTTTTTCGTGTTACTTGCGCATACGAGGCTAGGCTGGAGGCAAGCTTGAAACTTGCGCGCTGCATGTCGATGGACTCGAATAACTGGTTTTGCTTCTGCTCTTGCCGCTGCTTTTGTTGCTGTTTTTGTTGCTGTTTTTTGCTGCGGCGTTTGGTTGCTGCATTTTTTACTGCTGCTAGCGCTTATGCCCTCTTTTATTGGAGGTGAACTGTTTGTTTTGTTTTCGCTTTGGTGCTGTTTTTGAATCTCTGCTGCGTTTTGGTTGCTGCTTTTGCTGCTGCCTTCTTCCGCAACTACTTTTTTCGCTCCTGCTTTGCGCTTACACCGGCTATTGTAAAGGTTTAGTTTTTTCGTGGCTGCTTTTGCTTCACTGCGCGTGCTTTAGCAACTGTTTTTTCGCTGCATGCTACTGTTTTGCTGCTACCCAGCCAAGCTCTTGCAACTACTTCGCTGCGTTCTTTTGCTTCCCTTTCGGTCGCTATGTTCGGGATGTTCCCACACGGTCTAGGTTCCACGCCATTTTGAAACAGTGATGCTTGATAGTAACTACTCCGTATTGTTATTGGCGTAGAAATTGAGCTCCCTCATTTGGTTCAGCGCCTCGTCTCCATTGGAACATTGGAATCTCACGCACCATTCCAATTCCAATGCCAGCAGTTAGTTTCTTCTGGTCTGTAGACTGTGCGCGGAGAAGAGGTGTTGTTGCCCATTTTGCATTCAGAGGTTGTCAAGGATGTAGGGTCGGAGGCGCTATAAGTCTTCCTTGGAGATGTACCCTAATCCCTCCCGCCCAACCGCACTTGGTAACAACCCTCTCGACGTCGTGCTTCACCCCCCCCCTCCCATTGCACACACCGCACCCTCAACAACTACAAAACTATCTAACGCCGCCGCACTACGAGGAGGTTGTCAGAGGGAAATATGTCGGTTGATGTCGCTCTCGACCCTTTCGACGGACAGCCGTCATAAAGGTATGGTACTACCACACTAAATCTAGTATGTTCAGCCTAGGAGGGCGTGACCGGTCAAACCTGGACCGTCAACCGACGTATTTTGTTACTCAGATATTGTCAAGGACGTAGGTTGTTTGTAGGTGCTGAAAGCCTTCCTTTTGAGGAGGTGCGCCCTATCCCCTGCCATATCACAACCACACTTGAGGTATACAAGTCAACATTATGCTACCCCCCCCCCCGTCTTACACACGCCGCACAATCAACAGCTAGAAAACCACCCGTGGTTGTCAGAGGCAAACGCGATGCTTGACGGCATTCTTGCCCCTTGACGGATATCCGTCAAGGTATGATACTTTACCACACCAAAACTATCATGTCAAGCTTGCAGAAATCTTGACGCGTCAAACCTGGAAGGTCAACCGACGTATTCGCTCAGAGTTTGTCAAAGGAAACCTTTAGGTTTGGAAGGTGCTGAAAGCCTCCCTCTTAGAGGTGCTCCCTTTTCCCTAAGCAAGTAAGTCCAAACAACAACAACACACTTGATAAATAAAAAAAGCACAGAAAACAGTTCTACTCTCCAATATTAGACTAAAGCCACGCGCTTCCCAAACAAGGGGGATGTTTGGGTGTCGTAGTGCCCCCGGCGTTTATCTTTCAAGGCGTTTTCCTAACTAGCTTGTGTCAAGGGGCGAACAGTGTTGTCTCCCGGACCCTCGGCTTCGTTGCCTAGGTTGGACCTCCCACGCGAATGGCTCTGCTAAATCTGATGGGGAAAAACATGCAATGAAACGGAGAGCCTAACCATAGTCACCAACAGACGGCCAAACAAAGAAGGGTGTGTACCTCAGCAAATATGCGATAGTTAAGAAGTGTTGTTGCGTGAAAATACGAAAGAAAAGTATTCAGCGCTAAAGTGTTGGAGATATAACGATCGCTATCCTAGGAGATAATAAGTGGTCTGGCCGCGGACGGCCAAAAGAGGAAGAAGATAAAACATAAGCAAAATATTTTCACGTAATACATGCAAGAAAAGCGTAATGAGCGCCCACATGTTGGAGGTGTCTTTTTAGGGGCAGGAACGGTGCTCTTACCATTGACCAAGGGTAGGATAGGATAGGGGGAAGGGGGGGTACTCAGTGTGTGCATGGCGGTATAGTCGTATGACCATAGACCCTCGCATCCCTATCATGCCGGGACGGAGCACGTCGGGTTTTCTCCAACCAGGCAGGCATTGCTTGCATCAAGCGCGAAGCGCCGTGAGGTGTTTGTTGAGAGTCGCGTAAAGGGTGAACTGCATGCTTCCAATAACCGCTCGTAAAACGGACTTCGGCACCTTGTTCCCTATTTTCTTGCTTATGGATGACAGCGCCAATGGGTTGCTTTGCTTTCTGGTGTGGCCACTCCAGAGACGGCAATGGGTATTACTATGTAACTGCTCCGTGGGTTCCTTACCATATCCATACACTACGTGATGCGATCATCCCCCTTGTGCGGAGTTAGGGTTCGCTACCCCAAATAGGGTTCTCCACCCCCGCACAATATGAACTAACTCGATAACCATCATGGTGACCGCCAAAACAAAAGAAGAAAAACAGTACCCTGGGTGTCTAGCTCACGCAGTGATTATCATGTTTTACAGCGTCGTTGCCAACCAACGCCAACCCCAATGTTATACCCTGGTACATAATACCAGGTATCTAATGTTTTAAGGCGTCGGTGCCGATAGGAGGGTGGGTCCGTATTGTCTCTAATGTTGTCCTATTGTCCTTGCAGTGGCTCGGGGTGGGTCCGTGTTGCCCCTACTATTGTCCTATTGTCCTTGCAGTGGCTCGGGGTGGGTCCTTATTGTCCCTACTATTGTCCCTACTGTTGTCTTATTGTCCTTGCAGTGGGTTGGGGTTGCTCGCGATAGTGACCCTCCTGTTAGAAGGGGTGTAAGCATTTCGTTAAGGAATTAGTGGGGTATTAGTCCGTTTGAACACTTGCAAAAGCTTAACCAATAGCTTACCCAAACTAAGCCTTATAACAATTTGGTGTTTTTTTAACAGCCTTGCGATATCGATCCGCAATTGATCACCAACACATTATTTTAGTCCGTGTGGAACAGAGCCACCGGTGCGAGTATGATAGTATGATATAGCTCAAACCCAGCAGCGAAAATTAGGGTATCCCCCTAGTATATCCTATAGCCTACTGTAGCCTACGGTAGCCTACTGTAGCCTACTGCAGCCTACTATAGTCTTGGTCGTCTCGAAAGGGATGCGTGGTATCACTGGTCACATGACTAAGGCCAGCAACCAACGACCCCCCCCCCCGCCCCGCCCCCGCCCCACACCGTAGCTTTGCTATTCAGAGGTTGTCAAGGGTGTAGGTTTGTAGGTGGTGAAAGTCTTCCTTAGAGATACGCCCTTGCCCCTCCCGGTCAACCTCGGCAATCATCGATTGGCAATCCTGAATTCGAATTGTCGACTGGCCCAAATGTCTCATCGTTCGTTGGAGAGAGGTGCAGTCGATCGCCTCCCGCCCCCTGCAGAGGAATCAGGAGACGGCGTTTTCCGGGGGGGGGCGGGGGGGGGCGGGGGGGGCACATGCTGCAGTAAAGGTGTACCACAGCATCACAGTTTGTTTTAGGGCGGTTACTTGAGGAGCTCTAGTAGCCTCCCCTAAAGATATCTTGGGTAACCTGGGTGTAAATACAACCATTGTGATGACCAAACCCATGGCATAATAGGTACAAAAAATGTTCATGTTGCAAAACAAGAATGATGACGAATTTCCACGATTTGGGGCTAAGAGGCACCTCGTCGTTCCGAAGATATACTTTGCAAGGAAGCGGAGTCAGCGCCGCTAGGAGAAAAAACCAACGATATACTGGCATGATGGCACGCGTCAGCTTGACTGGCGAGGCCCTATGGAGGACCGTGGCTTGATGAAAGCGCCCATCGCGAACGATTCTATACTTTGTCCTATATAAAAATAACGATTCCTCAAGGCTCACCCCGCCTAACCCCGAATCACATACTTTATCCTACATGATAATAACGATTCATCTAGGCTTACCCGATATAGCTGTGAAGGTCGTATCAAGCAAGCCCCTTCCTTGCAGCAGATTGATGAAGGGAGTAATTTCGTCCATAATTCCATACTTTATCCTAGATACTAAAAATAAATTGATCGGGGCACAACCCGCCAATTCCCCGAATTTCGTACTTTGTCCTAGACAATAACAAACGATTATTCGAGGCTCACCCCGATATCTCTGTGAAGGCCCTATCGAGCATATCCCTTCCGTACTGCGGCTTGATGAAGGCGGTGATGGCGAAGAAGAACGATCCGAAGTCGATTCTGCCCGTGTCGTCCGGATCCATGGCCGACGTCAAGGAGCTGATTTCTA
Source organism: Undaria pinnatifida (assembly GCA_012845835.1). Taxonomy (NCBI): domain Eukaryota; class Phaeophyceae; order Laminariales; family Alariaceae; genus Undaria; species Undaria pinnatifida. The sequence continues at coordinate 12,234,276 of JABAKD010000004.1, forward strand.
GCTTGGTTGGCACCTGAAAAGGGAAATAAGTCGTATTATTACATCCGGATCGTAAAAACAATGGGAATTTATCGTAATTACGATAGTCTAGTAGAAGCAGGAACGATATTTATTTATCGTAATAACGATAAAAGGAACGACATTTAATTATCGTTTTTTTTCACTCCCCTATATCGTGGGAATAGCATGTGCGGTTTACCGTTTACCATGTATGTGTGGTGGGCAATGGTTTTCGTTGGTCATGGGAGGCATTGTTCACCGGGTTGCGCCTTCGTTGGGTCTCCAAAGCAGCCTTTGCGCGAGCTGCAGGGCTGCTCGTTTAACGAACCTCACGAAAAGAAGGCACCAGCCCTATCGCACGATGGGCCTGTTGTCGCTACTCTTGTTACTACAGCAAGTAGTCTCGGTATTACAGTATTATATACTACTCCGGAGTAGTATACATACACTAACTAGTATACACTATTATAGACTCGTGCGTGCAGCCAGAGAGAAACCGTAAAAGACATAGGACACTATGATACATGATTGATTCTCGTACGAGGACCAAAGCAGAGCCGACGACCGCCCGCGTTCCACGATAGAGGCCTTAATTACTGGTTTACCTCCAAGTATTAATGCATTCATTTGTAGTCTAGTAATACCACTGTTTCGACAAACCTATTTTCTGAAATGGCGGACCGCTCCTTAACCAAAAGTGGTGAGAAAAAAATAATGATGTCAACATAATAAATAATCATTGTTAGAATATCAATAACGTTAAAATAACAATAACGGTGAAATAACAATAACGTTAAAATATCAACAACGTTAAATATCAATAACGTTAAAATAGCAATAGCCTAATGTTAAAATAACAATAGTCTAATGTTGAAATAAAAATAGTCTAATGTTGAAGTAACAAATTAATTATTGTTCTGCGAAATGAATGTTTATTATTACCTGGGTCATGGGTTTGGTCACCTTCGGAAGCACTTTTATCGCTTACTCAAAATAATCAAACTTTGGGTGTGAGGTGTTTGAGCAGAGTTCAACCAAGCCACCACCCTCAGAAGGTTAAAACAATGGTTGATGTCTCATTTAACGCCGTAGCTTGTCTTAAACACTAAACTAAACACTAAACTAAACACTAAACTAAACACTAAACTAAACAGACAGATGACCTTACCACTAAACCACTAAACCACTGAACCACTAAACCACTAAACCGCTGAACTAAAACGGATGCTTTTCCCTACCTTAGCACTAAAGCACTAGACTACCTTAGCGTTACACGAACGGATGATTTTCTCCTCGGGATATCTGTAACCAACGGAGCAATGTCAAGCTCGGTACGGCATGGTAGGGCATGGTAGGGCATGGTAGGGCGTGTGTCAGAACTGCAGGTTGAGGAGCTGTGGCGACACACGTGCAGAATTGCGGTGGCGAGAATGTGGTGACGGGATTGTGGTGACGGGATTGTGTTGACGGGATTGCGGTGACGGGATTGTGGTGACGGGATTGTGGTGACGGGATTGTGGTGACGGGAATGTGGTGACGGATTGCGGTGACGGATTGTGGTGACGGGATTGTGTTGACGGGATTGCGGTGTCGGGATTGCGGTGACGGGATTGCGGTGACGGGATTGTGTTGACGGGATTGCGGTGACGGGATCGCGGTGACGGGATGGTGGTGACGGGATTGTGGTGACGGGATTGTGTTGACGGGTCACCCCACATTAGGGTTTACACTTTTTCGGGGAGTCTAACGTTTCGGATAATGTTCCGGTTGAGCTACCCGCAAGCGAGGAACGATCGGTTAGTCTGGTACTAGTCTGATATTAGTCTGATATTGTTTTGATAAGACTATTAGTATGGTATATTAATATGGACTAGCGCATAGAAAGGCTGGTCGGGTTGCGCGATGGAAGGCCTGCGAAGTCATGTGGGTCGGGTTGCGCGATTGAAGGCCTTCGAAGTCATGTCTGTTCCGGGTGATGTTGATGTTGAGATCGCCATGTGAGGAGCTCAGAAACAACTTCTGTTGCACTCCTATTTATAGCGTGGGAGGGAACGGCTCCAACGTGAATCTCGGTTCGGTGAGGTACGTGTGAGGTATGCGTGAAGTATGTGTGTCCGAACTGCAGTTCGACAAAAAATGTGGCGACACGTGTGCAGGATTGTGTTACTCTAGTAGTAGTATTCGTATAAGTACTGCTGCAAGCGGTTTTCCAAGACGCTTGACTGGATGGACCCTAGACGCTGTAGAACTACTCCCATGTTTTTTTTTTGGGGGGGGGGGGGGAACTAGTTGGAATTTCGTGTAAGATCATTACCGCCGCACTAAAAAGGTCAAGCTTACAATGAAAAGCGTCTTGAGGAGGTCTTGCAGGTGCTGTGTCCGGACGATGGATTCTTCCTCGTCGGCGTGCATCTCGAAGGCGATCCTCAGGCGGTCCACCTCTTGATCGCTCAACAAAGCTGCCGGACTCTGCATTGGGACAAACCACGGCCAGCGTCGGGTGTCGAGAAAAAGTTGTGAAACTTGTCGCACGGATGACGATGGAATGATTCTTATCTTGTACTAAATCGAAAGCGTCTTTGTTTAGCTAACAACGAAAAACGTCTTGAGGCAGGTCCTGCAAAAAATGTTCCACGCGAACAACGGTTTTTCCTTTGTCGGCAAGCACCTCGAACGCGATCCTCAGACGATCCGTCTCTTGATCGTTCAAACAAGGCTGCAGGACTCTGCTTTGGGACACGTGCTAAGTACACATCGGATAGATCACAACAATCTAGGCGATATAAATAATATAGATCGTAGATACGACCTTCCACGCATCGAACAGATCACGAGTTGCAGACCATCTAGATCGGCATGCGCCTCGCACGATATCTTCAGCCGGCCTCCACCTCGTTATTGCTCAAAAACAGCCGCACGACTCTAACTTACGGTGCCGACAAAAGGTTGCACATGTCAGGGCTCCTTGCCGCGGTCTAGCGCGAGGGCATCCCTTGGCGACGCCTGATGGCGGTGCTTGTTAGGGCGCCTCTGCTCATGTAATCTCCGTTACTATTTCATGGCTCAAAACATCGCACAAGACCAGGCATCGAATACTCCATGTACGTCCTAGCACACAGGCTAAAATACCCACTACTGATCGGATTTGCGATGCTTTCATGAAGCATCTGATGGCCATATCTGCCGACGATCGTACAGAGAGCGATAGCACACTATGAAACCATACATTCTGCAGCTCATCAGGCAACTGACGTCCTGGAACGTCTTAACTATGGCTTACACATCTACGTAGATCAACCCACAACATTGACCCACCCTGAATAGTCGAATATGCAGATCACCCGACCATCGAAGGGTATCAAGGAAACATCCAGAAATCGGAAGGGGGACCGAAGACGCGGCTATTCGAAACAAACACAAATAAGGCTACACATCTTCCCACATTATATAAAGAGAATAATAGGCGTCTTGCACATTGTACTTGTAAGTCGAAACCCTTACCCTGCTATGGAGATTACAACAGTGGGACCTCGAGATCGGGTATGCACTCTTGCGATATACCAACAAACACTAATCGGGCTACGAAAATGCGAAAGGGATATCGAAACGAGAAAATGCTTAGTCAGAAGGGATACACGTGGAAAGGTAAGAGACAAGGGGAGACAAATCACACTGCCAGGTGCTGCTGCCCAAATCGGTTTCGTTCAGACTGTTCACGCACCCACGCCCTGATATGACACCAAGAAAAACGCGCTGTGATACACGTATCGTGTGCCTCCTTTTGTTCCGTTGCGTCCTTTGGTTTTGTTCGTTTACGCGACAGTCTCGTTTCGCTGCGCCTTTTCGTTTCATACCATAACGCTGAAGTGTATGGTGCAGATCACCAATTTGTACCGTCCTATGTAACCTTGCACAAGTCGGCCACATCACGATCTAGATCATATAGATCATGCAGATCATCTAGATCACATAGATCGGCACACATCTCGAACCATCCTCCGTTGATCCACGTCTCGATCAAATCGACAAAGCTGACGGGCTCTGCTTCGGACACCAACGGCCAGGGCCGGGTGTCGACAAAAGCCAGCACACCTCGGATAGATCACGATATAGATCATCTGTGTGTGATCTAGATCATCTGTGTGTGTTCTTCACATTAAACTGACATTTTCACCCATCTACATCCAGCAAAAACAACCAACCAGTGTCCGTGGCGATGCCCGATGCCTCCTGAAGAGACGAGTTATCTGTGGTTACAAAATACGATCGACAGAGATACGCACACATTGCAAATACTTGTACAGCAAGGTTATTGGGCCATGCAATGGACCGCAATGCATACGCGGGCAAAGAAAGATGCGATGCCGACACACCAGACTATTTGCAGCAAAAACGAAAGCCAAACGGGAAAAAAAGACGATAATAAGAAAGGAAGAAGAAAATCTAGGTCATCAAGATGCTACAAGCAGGTATTTTTATATGTGCCGTTACGAAGTGTTGCCCAAGAGCCGTATGTAATACATCCCACCCCCCGGCATGCATATATATCCGGGCTTACGGTCTCCGAGGCGGAAACAGATATCATGAGTCTGCAAACCAAAGGCGGGGGGAAGGTGTCCTTCACGATCAATGCAGCCGGCCAGGTATACAAACAAACAATCCAGTTTGTATACTTGGGCGGGGCTATCACCGCAGACAGAGGCCTTAGCATTGAAATAACTCGGCGTCTTCAGAGGGCCTGGGCGTGCTTCCAGCGGTACACGATGGAAATCTATGATCGCCCGGGTGTGCGCTTACGGTTGAAGTGCGGTTGCTAAAAGCCGAGGTGGTCGAGACACTGCGCTGGAGAGGGGAGGGGGGGGGAAGGGGGGCCGTCCTGCCCAAGAGACTAAAGTCTGGGTCTGGCCATCATCGTCTTGAAATTTGTGGGCCTTTCAATGGCCGTCACAAGATAGCGTAAGACCGCCCAGACTTCTTCGCCATGTTGCATTCTCTCCCCAGTGCCATTTATTTGATGATGCGCTTGTTACCCTCCATGAGCCCAATGCCGTCTTTAGTCAGTTCCAAGGGTCTGCTAGTATGACATTTTTTTTCTCTTTTCCTTTCCTTGCTTCCTCTTGTCTTGCCTTTTCTTGCTTTTCTTGTCTTTCCTATTCTGTCTTTTCCTTTGGTCGTTTTGCGCTTTCTTGTCTTTCCTTTCCTTTTTCTTCTTTCCTTTTTCTTCTTTCCTTTTTCTTCTTTATCTTCTTTGTTTTTTTTTTCCAATTGACTTGAGTCTGACGTGCGTATGCGTAGTGATAGGTACTACGTTCAATATATACGTGGTAGACTTTCTTTGGTGGCAAGCGGTATAGTCGTTTTTTCCAGGAGTTAGTGGTGAGACGTATGCACCAGTATGGGCCTGGCACATCGTAGACTGGCTCCCGATTTCACTTTTTATATGTTTCTGGTGGAGGCATGAATTACGTCAGCTGTGATTTATGCGTGTACCACCTTTGGTTTGTTTGTGTTTTTCCCTGGGATATTCGTCATCTCCAGAGTGACTGGAGCCTGTCCTGTAACCACGGATTTAATTGTGCGAGTTAATGTAAGAACAACAACAACAACATATGCGCAAGAGCCGTGCCATGCAGACCCCAGCCGTCAAATATGATAACATGTGTCAACATGATAACATGATGACATTGTGATAACATGATAACATTATGTCATGATAACATGACAACATGATGACTTTGTGACAACATGATAACATGGTGATAGCATGACAACATTAGACTATAGCACCATCTTCACCACACAGAGCGGAATAGGGTCGTGCCTACCTACCTACCTACCTACCTACCTACCTACCTACCTACCTACCTACCTCCCTCCGTACGTACGTACGTAATATGGCCATCCCACACCAGCACGATAGGTGTTGCAGTGTTTTCGGGGGGGGGCAAGCGTTTCTGACGTTTTGACCTTCAACCAAATGTTGTGCGGTTGAGCTCCTCAAGTTAGTACTCGTAACTACACACCGTATTTGGAGGTGAGTCGGATACTTTCACGAGTATACCTGTCACCTGGTATCTGTTTTAGGGGTATTAGACTATAGTATTATAGTACTACTATAGTATATTAATCAATCATAGGGCATAGAAATGGTGGACCGGTTGCGCGAACAAATGCCTTCGGACTTACGTTTGGCGTAAGATATTGAGCTCCTCATGTCAAGGACTCAAAATGTTCTTAGAATTTGCTGCACACACCCTACGGTGGGATGACTGCTGTAATTGCTGCTGTAATGACTGCTGCAGTATGGGATCTACCAGAGGTATGTAGTCTATGTGTGCGAACGCTATTATTGTGAGTCAGCCCACCTCTTGATCGCTCAACAAAGCTGCAGGGATCTTCTCTAGAACAAACCCTTGCAAATGCTTGCGACACACATCGAACAGATCACCATGATCTCATGATAGAGCAACAGATCATCGAACAGATCACCATGATCTCATGATAGAGCAACAGATCATCGAACAGATCACCATGATCTCATGATAGAGCAACAGATAGTGCATATCATATACCCCGGTATAAATTTTTATGTTTTCATTTTTTATAATACTCCGGAGTATTTATTTTTACACAACATGGGACAGATCGCGATCTACACTCATACGTATCAATTAGTAGAGCACCTAGATCCATCGAAATCTATCCTCTCAGTCGGTCGATCCACCTCTTGATGGTCCAACAAAACTGTGGGACTCACCTACGGGACACGGGCGGCCAGACCCGGGGGGCGGTAATCGATAAAGGCTGCACACCTTCGACAGATCACGATCTACTGCAAATCGCCTAGACTATACAAGTAGACTCGTCTATGGATCACCAAAAGTATCTACCAGTACAGTTGTATTACTATAGTCTACTCTATATATTTTCTAGTATAATTGCCGTTTGTCGTATGTTGCGCGAGAGCCCTATTACGCAGATCCCAGTGCAACACGAATAGTAAATAAAATTAATAAAACTGTAGATTCTTGCTGCTGCTGCTGCGGTGTGTTTGTGTTCCAGCGGTTTTTTTTTAAACAATAACCACAACAGCGGTGGGCTCCCAATAGAGTATAGTAGTGCTGGGTCACTATTTATAGTAGTGCCATTTGCTCTTTGCAATGCTTGTGGAATCGCTTATTAACAGCACGACTGGAACCATGAATGAGCAAACTCTCTGTAATGTAGTAAACGTAGCAAACCAATCCCCAATATTATTACGCGTATAGTGCCGGTGTCCGGAATACTGCCGGTACATCGGGATATTATTGGTAATAACACGTACCGACACCGTTGGGCGGTGGCACTGCCCCTATAGACTAGACTATAGACGAGGGCATGATCGGGCGGTGGCAATAATAATACAATAATAATACCACTGCGACTGACCTGTTCAGAGTCTGGTCTGCTCTCGGTGCGCGCAGATGTCGCATTCCGTTTCCTCATGCTGACGTGGCCTGATCACCTGGCCACCAATCAATGCTGAGGGTGCGTGAGTCTGGGAAAACTTTCCCTGTGGTTGCGTAAGAGTGAGAAAGAACGCTCTCGTTTTTTTCGTTCCGTTCGATCCTCCGCGAGAGGGCAACACACGACGAGAAGGCGAGCTCTCGAAGTAAGCTCTTCGTAGCAAACTCACAGGCCAGAGTGCCCTCGAAGAGATATTCGCCGTCTCTCGTGTATATATCTCGTGAGAGCAAGTGCCACACGCGTCGTTACCTACGCGTACCGTCGTCGTCTCGCGTCTCGGGTCGCATGTCGACATCCTCCGTCCTCCACGATCTCGCCGCACTTTCTTCACAATCTCGCCGCACATTTTTACGGTTTCATGGTGGAGTTATTTACTTCTGTGGTACTATTTACCACCAAGCATCCAGGTATCAGGTAAAATTCGTGAAAAGTGACGGTTTCATTTGTTTCATTCGATGATTTCGGGCGTTCGTCCGCGCCGCGTCGACGCCCGGCACTGCTTGATTTAGGTGTTAGGGAAGACACACCAAGCATAACGCACCGTAGCTGCAGGGAGTTGTGCGACACGCTCACGACATACATGGCATAACACGACATACATGACATCATGCTGAGATGCTACACGATGCTATTTATGCCCATCCATCCCGCTTCGCGCGAACAGACTTTTTTCTAAATTTTGTACCACAGACAGGTAGTTGTCTCTGCCCTACTTCTCCAGCTCTCCCGCCCTTTCGCAATTCAGATCCGGAGTCACATAACGGGCACTCCTCCCCACCCCAAGTGCCGTCCCTGGTACGTGCTTCCAATTTTATCGAGAGTGAAGAGTTGAGCGTTTTTTTCTTCCCTCGTCGGCTCCCCCCCGTCGAATCGTGCATTTATTTACACGCGCTACGTGACACGCTCAACCTACCTGCTGCTGCTGCTGCATGCAGTCGTTTTTGCCCAGGCCACTGACAATACCGCCCTTCTTATTCCATGCAGTAAAAGTTAGATACGGTACCAGGTATTATAAGATGGTTACAAAATTTTGTGATGGCAGTACTGTTTGTTGTTTTCAGTTTCACGACGACGACAAATAAATGAACGAACGCACATTCATCATGTTGTCTGATCTACTGTTAATACACATAATGATGTATGTACGCGGTGTAAGCTGCCTTCGTCCTCGCCTTTTTATATTACGTACGTACGTTTTGTTTTCGCTAAAACAACTAGACTATCTGTGGATAACAACAGCAACAAACAACAAGCAATAGCAAACAACAACAACAACAACACAACAGAACAGCAACAACAGCAACAACAGCAACAACAACAACAACAACAACACCAAAGACAACAACAACACAACAACGAAAACAACGACAACAACGACAACAACGACAACAACAACAACAACAACTGTTAACAACAACAACAACAACAACAACAATGTCAACAACAACAACAACAACAACAACAACAACAGCAACAACAACAACAACAACAACAACAACAACACAACAACAACAACGACAACAACGACAACAACGACAACAACAACTGTTAACAACAACAACAACAACAACAACAACAACAACGACAACAACAAATACAACAACAACAACAACAACAACAACAACCACGACGACGAGCCCGCGGGTGCGATGTACACCTAACTACACATACATTTTGCAAACAATTTTGCGACGATGGAATGATCCGCCCATACACCACCAGGTATGTATGATTTAGACTATGAGACTATAGTCTATAGTGTACACATTGTCATCATCGTTTTATCACGATGCTTCGACGCATATTAATATTTTTGCTCTGCCACAATTTGTTAATTTAGCGTATCTAGATGATCTTCCGGCATGTAAATCGAATGTATACTACTAGTGCTAGTAATTACAGTACTGTTACCTGTTTCGCAAAGCGCGGCAGAGTGTACCTCTCCGCCACAGCCATTTTCCAATTTCTCGTCCCCGCATACTTCCAAAAGTATTTCATGTAGACTATTAGACCTAATAGTCTAGTCTATATCTTTAATTTATTATATTCCTTATCGATGCTCCATCCCCAGGCTGCACCCTCTCCCAACTGAGGAAGCCAGCTTGAGTAACAACGGCGGCAGCGTCTCAATGAGCGACCCGTTGTGTGCATGTCTGGGGGTACAGTATAGCAGTATAGTATCAATACTACCGAGTGAGGCGGGGTGGGGGAAGCGTGAGCGAAGGGCGTGGAGGAGGAGGAGGAGGAGGAGGAGGAGGAGGAAGAGCGGGAGGAGGAGGAGGAGGAGGAGGAGGAGGAGGAGGAGGAGGAGGAGGAGGAGGAGGAGGAGGAGGAGGAGGAGGAGGAGGAGGAGGAGGAGGAGGAGGAGGAGGAGGAGGAGGAGGAGGAGGAGGAGGAGGAGGAGGAGGAAGAGGAGAAGGAGGAGAAGGAGGAGGAGGAGGAAGAGGAGGAGGAGAAGGAGGAGGTGGAGGAGTCTCCTGGTGGTGCCGTTGTCGTCGCACGTCCGCGCGGGTATGTATGTGCACTTCCAAGTCCCCGTCTCCCCCTATCTGATCCACCGGCGCTTCCGAGCCGCCCCCTCCTTCTGTCCAATTCATAGGCACTTCCGACCCCCCGCCCCTGTCCTATATACCGTCCGCGATACAAGTGGCGCTTAGCAATTTCGCAGTTCATATTTCCAAGCTTGATTTTTATACGAAAATAGGTAACATGATCTCTTTTGCACTGAAAATAGAGCGTAGGACACGCATCCTGCCTGACATAAGAATTTCAGCCTGGCCAGAAGTAAGAGATCCTTAACTGACCAGTGTCACATGCTGTATTCAACGGGCACACATCCGACCCCACCCGCCCACTATGTTCCGTGCACCCGCGGGCGCTTTCCACTTTCGATTCCCGCGGCCACACCCCCTATCCTAGAGGTACACAAACCTCCGCGACGACCGAATGGAAGAGATTGATTGCTGCAGCCGCAAAACTAGCGGCAATGCGTATGTATCGAGATGCGACAAGTACGACAGCTGCTTGTGTAAGAAGTGTATGATAGCGCGAGCAGTATAAACTCAGGGTCTCTACAGGAGGGTGACGTATGTGATACCAGACCTGTGTCAGCTCAAGGTATACCTAGGGCATTGAAGAAACCGGGAGTCGGCACAGGGCACTTGTGTGCAGCGTGTGAGCTATTGCTTTCGCCGTCGCTGGCAGCATGGGCAATAACTGTTAGGGACTATGTGGGAGTGCAAGGGCGTAGTAGGTCCTTAGCTTCTGGATTGGCGGGGGGGGGGGGGGGGGGGGCGTCGGACAAGATGAGACCTTTGGTTGGAGAGAGACATATTGTTAGCACGCATCATCTAGAACAACGCGAGAAAACGACTTCACGGTAGGTTGAACTTTTGTTACCTTTAAAGGCTTTCCATTGATCGACACCAACATTTGCCATTGAACCGTCGTTTCCTTCACCAAGAGCCTCAACGTGGGTTACAGCAGTAAAATGAAGCGAATTGATCCGTCCTTGGTCTTTTTGATTCCGCCAGAGAAGAAAAAAAAAACGGAAAAAAAACAAAACGGTTACAGCCTCGATCAACCCAGCTGGAGTGTTCTCGAGCTAACCAAGAAAGCGCGGACCGTATTGGGGAGGGGGGAGAACACCCTGCTTAGTGACCCCGGATCTGAGTTGAGTTACTACGCTTAGGAAGGGAGAAGGAGGGAAATGAAAGTGCAAAGACACAGCAGAAGGGATGATGAGAAAAACACAAACAAACAAAAAACGCTAGCTACATGGCGCGGGCCGATGGGGTTGGGCAAAGGGGGTGTGTCTGTCCGAAACGTAACATTGGACCCGTGCCCCGGCGACAAAGGAGGTGTTAAAAGGTATACCACTTTTTCGCAATATATGCTTGTATATGTATATGTATATTATAAAAAATGAAAATACACTCCAGCTGTGAGATCGAAGATTTCGTCGAAACTCATCTTTGCAAGCTGTGTGTGATACTCCGATCGCGCGCATTACGAGTTGTGTGTCCTCATTAAGGATATTGGTCGGCATATATATGTATATGTATTTGTATGTAGTCTATGTATATATATTGTGAATGACGGGGCTCCCTAACTTGTTAATAGTCTTTATATAATAGGATTAATGCTCTATTAACACTATTAATAAGATCGTCGGAATATCATTCTTGTTTTGCTTTTTGCTGCACAAAAACTAATGATGTTTTTTTTGTATACCTCCTAGAGGCCATGATGATGTGGAGGATTAAAATCGTGCATCGACTTGCCCGTTATTCATTCTCCAAACCAAGTTCTTGGGTGGGGTATATGGTATATATATGGGCATGAAGTTGCCTTAAGTGAATGGTTCTCCACACCAAGGTTTAAGGCCTGCGCGCTACTATCGAGGTATAATTAAGGTTTTTTAAGGTATTATTAAGGTATTGTTAATGTATTGTTAAGGTATTATTAAGGTATTATTAAGGTATTATTAAGGTATTATTAAGGTATTATTAAGGTATTATTAAGATATTATTAAGGTATTATTAAGGTATTATTAAGGTATTATTAAAGTATTATTAAGGTATTATTAAGGTATTATTAAGATACTATTAAGGTATTATTATTATTATTATTTTTGCCCTCCGACAATGTAGCGTAGATGCCTTTCCGATATAAATCGAATATCCTTCCTTAAAGCAGCAGTAGCACCTAATATGAAGTCGAATGATCGCACCATAATGCAGTGGTATCTTCCGCCAACCATTCGCCCATTTCCTTTCCCCACAACTTCTCCTTTTATCTACTATTCCCTTTCCCTATATATACCTGGTATGTTACAGCTGGGAGTCTACCTTAATCCTCATCAACATTGTCACCCCAGGCCAGTGGCCTTAGTCCTCCCGATTCTTCCTCCCTTTCCCTCGCGGCCTGACGATCCCTCAGAGATAGTCTATATCGATGAACTCTGCGCGAAATCGCGACCTGAGTGGTCACAGAGATGATTTGGAATAGTCGCTCCTTGCACACGCCTTTCCGCGCTAGGGACGATGCGTCCGTCCCTCCAACGATGCTTGCCGCTACCTGATCTATCAGGTCGCTGCCTTCTTTACCGAGGCGCCCAAAGCTTTCCACCGCGAGGGTGGCGAGTTTGTAGCTGCGTTCGTCGAAGGACACCTGTCCCGGACGAGCGTAGTGGTTGCGCTTGCGCGCCTCGGAAGTGGAAGCCGCTGATCCGTTTCGATCCGCGCTTCCTGCCCGCATGTGGACCCCTGCTTGTGGGTCCGCATACGTCACGTCGAGGAGTATCGACTTGTCGCGATACTCCGGTGCCATAGCATCTCTTAGTCCACCTGCCTCAATCACGATGTCCATTCGCAAATCCCTGTCTGCGTGGAACGGGGCTCCGCTTTCCACCTGGTGGCGGACGGACATGCTCTTAAGGGTGCGGGAGAGCGCGTGCACGAGGGGTTGGTGCTGGTTCACTTGCGCGCCCGCTCGATGACACAATCGCGCATGCCGCGTATTAACCTCCGCTTCACCGCAGCATGGGCATCTCGCCGCGAGGAATTCTTCTATCCCCAGAAATCTCTTCCCCGCAGTCACGAACTCTGATGCAGGGATGGTTCTAGCTGAGTCTACAGGTCTCGCCCTTAGGAAGGCGGTAGCCCCTGATCCCGATTGACTCCGTTGCCGGGCCCTGGCCAAGTCTCGTGTCTCCTTCTCGCCTTGAGATTCGCTTGTGTTCTCGCTGGGGCCTCGTCTCGGGGAGCTGGTCCAGCGAAGAGACGTACCTCTCACTATTATTAAGGTATTATTAAGGTATTATAAAGGTATTATTAAGGTATTATTAAGGTATTATTACCCCACCTTTTTGCAATACGTACCATTTTCTGAATGCCGGGGCTCCTTAACCTTTAGTCCAATACCTTCAACACCTTTGATACCTTTAATACTATCAATACTATTTACATCGGAAAGGCATCTACGCTGTATTGTCGGAGGGCGAAAACAATAACAATACTATCAACACTATTAATACTAATAGTACTATTTGTACCATTAATGCCATTAATAGTCTTAATAATATGTGTTAATGTTATTAATACTATTAATACTATTAATACCATTAGTACCATTAATAGTCTTGATATGTATTAATAGTATTAATAATAGTGTTAATGGTATTAATTGACGCGTTCTACGATAGAGGTGCCCCAACCATTGTTTTTTTCTGAGATTCCTCACTTTGGGAGCTTAAGGCCTCCCTAAGGCGAAAACTGATTTTGGGGAAAAAAAAAGCTGCTACACACACCGGGGATGAAAATCACGGGGCCTACGTACACAACGAGAACCATGCAAAAACAAACGGCCTATTATTTTTGTATTTTCCGACGATTTTGGGTTAAGAAGCCCCGTCTTTTCATTCCGAAAACATTTTCGCCAACAAAAGGTATACTTCTAGTATCGTAGCATGCGTCTATTCACAATATAAAATTGTCGGAAATTCATTCTATTTTGGAAACCCGTCTTTGTCGAACAACTACAGCAGTACAGCCATGCATGCAGTTTTTGCAGTTTTTGCCGCATGTATACCTAGGGCCATGCATGCATGCGATTTACCAATCTGGGAGAAATTCTGTTCGTCTCAAAAACTTTTTTGAGGTGTGAGGTCAAGAGACCCTCATGTGAGGGACCCCGGAAAAAATCAAGTTCATGTCACCTCCAACGTAGCATGGGTGATGCTACCATGCTATCAACCAGAACCAGCCCGGACCGCTTGGGCCGCTTGGGGGGGGGACATCTATTATTTTATGTACAAGGGCTCCGTATGGGTGCCGGCATATGCCGGCACCCACGCTTCGCGTAGGGCAGGGTGCCCAGCACTTCGAATTGTTCGATTCAATACCTGGTAGCGTAAAAAAAGTCACCACACACGATCATAGTCTGCGCGTAAAGTATGTAAGGTAATGCCAAAAGTTCGATATAGACTAACGATCATAACAATGTACTACTATTAATAGCAACCGTTTTTTAAGTGAATCCGATTCCGAGCTTCATTAATCAGATTTCGATCGGATAAATCCGAGTACACGCCGAGTGACCCTTTAGTCTGGCGACGAAACGTGTCGAGTGCGGTTCTTATGATATTTTTACTCAATCAAGCATCCGGGGCCAGTAAGGTGACTGACCATGTCCGCTGCGTGTGATTAGAGAAGTTGTACATGGACCAATTGCATGATACAACAGCAGTCAGTCCAGATCGAGTCAATCAGTGCAACTTGCTTGGGTATCATCGTACTATTACAGCAGCAGCAGTAATACACTTCACTTCTTTTCTTTTTCCCATCCCGTATATTGTGATGCTCGCATTGCTCTCGCCCTCACAGTAGTACAACTTAGATCCGGGGTCATATACGGACTCCCCTCCCCCCTCCCCACTACGGTACCTGCCCTAATTTTTATCGCGAGAAGAATTCAGCATTTTCTTCCCTCGTCGATTCGCGTCGAGTTGTACCTACCCACGCTGCTTGCTAGACGATTTCAGCAGTTAGTTGATCATTTTTCTCCCATGTATTTTTGCAAATAAATAAAGCCAACAAAGCTCACAACGGTGGTTATTTAACTCAAGGACCAACGCTCGTATTAATAGTAGTAGTATTCGAGTGTAACCCCACTAGACCAGCGGGGCGACCGGCTCTATATCACTCACTGCCCCGGTGGCGTATCAGGTTATATCCTCGAGCCTGGAATTACAGGTGAGCTTCGTGAGTTCGAATCCCCCCGAGTGCGTATTCGTATCATTTTTCGTCTTGTGCACTAATTGACTTGCGGAAAGCGCGAGAGCGTGAGTTAGCAACACTCAATGAAAAAGCGACGATCAGTGGGTGCTGTGGGTCCTGAACCCTATGCGCCAAAAACAATGAAGGCAATAACCGGGGGTAGGGAGGGACGACACCAGTGACCACCGCTTGTATGCCAAGAAGCTGGAAAGTAGAAGTGTGCCAAAAAAAAAAAACATTACCTGGTAGAGGAGATGATCAATCAGCAATCAGCAGCAATAAGCACGTCGAGTACGAAGCAGCACAAACATATTTGTCCGTTACGTACCAACACGACCGCTTGTACTTGACCGGCAAACGACCACAGCAACGGAGTCAGGGGCCACAGCAACAACAAAGCACGCCATCCACACACATTTCTCCTAAGAGTCTTCTCGGGGAAAAAAAACACCAAACAATGCGATACGGGGACGAATGCATGCCACCATTTAGTCTACATACTCCTGTTAAGATACGGCCTCGAAAGGCCTGTAATTATCCGAATTTGAGATCATTTGGATGGGTTTCGTATGATAAGGTTGGCGTTTATATTCGGGAAAGCAAGAAAATAGATCGGAGGCACGTGCCCCCGATCTCAGAAGCTATCCGGGGCTCTGGTGGAATCGAATAAAGCAACATCTCTACGAAGGAAAAGAAAGTGAGTACTCTCCGAGGACCTGCTCAATTGGCAGGCCTGAAGGGGGCACTCTGCGTCCCCACCCGATAAACTTACAAATGGCGTCGTCGGCAGGACATATTTTTATTGGGTCGTGGGATTTGAACCCACAACTCAAAAAAAAACATGGTCTGTCGATGACGCCATTTGTTAAGGCATTAGTGGGGTGTTAGACCGTTTGACCACTTGCAAATAAAAGGTTAACCAAGAGCGAACCCAAACTAAGCCTTATAACACTCTCACCCCCTGAAACGGCGGGATAGCAGGTCGGCCGGATATACGGGCGGACCTGTCAATTATCCAAGCCGTTTCATTTCCTGGGTATACCGCGGAGAGTAGTTTTCAAGTCCAACATGGGGAAAGTCTGAAAATGTTTATTATGGTGGATGTGGGGTTTGAATCCACGACCCAAAGAACCCATGTCCTGCCGACGACGCCATTTGTAAGGTTATAGGGTGGGGACAGGAGGGCAGGCCGTTTCCACCACCTCGGTCGCCAACGCTGAGGAGAAGTCTGCCCTCGGTTTGACGAAGATATCGAGCAGGCAAAGACTGCTGCGCGGGAGGCGTCCCTAGTAGCGAAGAGGGCGCAACAAGCCCTTGCCCCATCAGTTGCGTCGGCTGCGGCGGGAGCTACCGCGCCCCCCTTGCCTTCGTCGCGCCCGCAGGGTGTCGCATCTCAGCGACCACGACCCGGGAACGACGCCTTCTTCAAGGGCATCGTCGCGTGCATGGCGTCTGCACCGAGGGTAGACTTCTCCTCAGCATTGGCGACCGCGGTGGTGGAAACGGCCTGCGCCCTCCTCTCGAGTCGCGTGTTCCTGGCTCCACAGCCAGACCGTTAGAGGTGTGGGACCGGGTTTTGAGGAGCCGCATGTTCGATCATGGTCTAGTTCGTAGAACCGGAGTTTCCTCGAATCTTCCATATTTCTGCATATGCGACTCATCAGGGTGGGCTACTGTTAAGATACGGCCTCGAAAGGCCTGTAATTATCCGAATTTGAGATCATTTGGATGGGTTTCGTATGATGAGGTTGGCGTTTTATATTCGGGAAAGTTAGGAAATAGATCGGAGGCACGTGCCTCCGATCTCAGAAGCTATCCGGGGCTCTGGTGGAATCGAATAAAGCAACGTCTCTACGAAGGGAAAGAAAGTGGGTACTCATCGATTACCTGCTCAATTGGCAGGCCTGCAGGGGGCACTCTGTGTCCCCACCCTATAACCTTACACTACCACCTTCGCGTGGCGCAGCTTAACAACAGATCCTATGCGGAACTTGTGTAATACAATCCTCGAGGCCCCAGGGACGCAGCCACTCGCAATGCTGCTGTGTGGCTTTTCTTGGCGCAGTAATCGTAATCACTACTACCTCCTCCTCGTTTAGTCATGCGTACGCTTGCCACGTCAATATCCATGTGTGTACGTACGTGTACCTACCGAAATTCAATAAACAAATGCACTACTACTAGGATCCGTTCCGCAGTACCATGGAGATTTTTTTACAACTAGTAATATTATTTGTTTTGGGACAAAATATGACGCCAACTTGGAAAGAACGTCTTGCCAAGTTCTATTTTATCAAGCTCTTCATACATCAAGATCCGAAGAAACACTGGAGAGTACCGTTCAGAACACATTTTTTTGCCCGCTTCTCGCTTGGACGGCGGCCTTCGACCAAAGTGATTTGGCCGAGAAATGCTACAGCACTGCCCACTGAGCTACACTTGACTCAGTAGCTCAGTGGGTAGTGCTACTACATATATATTGCTACACTGTAGTTGCAAGGGGAGTCGCCGACCTATATCCTTAATGAGGACATACAACCCGTAATACGCCCGATCGGAGTATCACACACAGCTTGCAAAGATGAGTTTCGACAAAATATTCAATCTCACAGCTGGAGTGTATTTTAATTTTCATAATATATATATATATATATGTTAAACTACCAAAATAACCTTTCATAATGTGGTCAGCGCGCACGCTTGAAAAAGACAAATATGAAGTCGATGAGAATATATACATTTAGCACTATCCACTGTCACTTGACTCAGTAACACTCGCAGTGAGTGGGTTATGCAAAAAATCAGCCAAATATGTTTTCGAGTTCGTTAATTGATAATCACCGACTTCGTAAGAGCTATTTACGGAGCTATCCTCTCTCCACGTACTACAGTTAGAGTGCTCAGAAAGACACTAACAACTATAATAACCATTCATAACGTCTCCAGCGCGCACGCTCCTGAATACCAAATATGATATCGGTAAGAACCGTACTCACGACACGTCCTGCGTTGGTTATGTAGCACTATACCCGCTGAGCCGAAAGGGCGACATACAGCAGTAGTAGCTACGATAGGGCAAGCGCTTGGAGGCGGCCATGAAAAAAGCATCGTCGGGAAGAAATTTAGATGCCAATTTCGAAGTGACGCCAATTTGGAAATGATGTCCCTTATTTATTCGTTCAAGCTCTACATATCCCAAGATCCAAGAATAGCTCGGGCGGATACCGCCCGAAATACAAAAAAAAATTAAAAAAGCGCACTTCTCGCTTGTCTCGCTCAGCGTCTATCCGCGTTCACGTCGATGTGCGGAACGTATACGGCAGGGCGAGGGGCGTTAGAGCCGTCCCCCGAAGACGGCGCTCGAACGAAGCTATTTGACCAAGAATTCCAGTTCCGAGAATCGCATACTCCTCCTGCAGACGTTATTTGCGTCATAAGGTCGCGCAAAAAAACGGTTTTGAGCCTATTTGTATCAGGTAGACGTGCAGACCAAGCACGTTCAAAATGAGAAACATTTCAACAGCACCAAACGCAATAATATAAAAAGACGAAGTAGAGCGATCTGCTACTACTGGTATAACACGCGTTCTTCTGGACGTATCATGTGTCGTCTTGCAGCCTTTCTAATCTTCTTGCATGGCATTCTTCACAACTGCTCGCAATTGCCCGTGTTTTACTCGTTCAAGCCCTGCAAAAGTCAAGCGAAACAACCGCAATTTGGCTAGTTACTTGCATAATAGGTCGCGCAAAAAACCTTGGTCTATTGGGTCAAAGCCTACTAACTAACCTCGCAATTATTTACGCGGTCGCAATTCGGCTGGTCATTTGCATCATGTACGCTATGTCGGGATTTTTTTTTCGTTAATGAAGAGTGTCCGTCTAGAATTTTATTTCCTAAATAAAGTTGCATCCCCGCCTTCGTTCCCGGCCGAAGGGAACCTTTCGCAGATTGATGTCGTAGTATATACGTGTATGAAAAGCACGTCATTGCTCAAGCGTTGTTTGTTTTTTTCTTTTTGTGGGTTGTCCATCTTTGTTGTACGTTGTTGTTGGCGCGTAACCAATTTATATGTTATCAGATATTATTTTTTCATGTGCGTGTTCACCCGAAGTTATACACATTCTTCACAACTCCTCCTGCAGACGTTATTTGCGTAATAAGGTCGCGCAAAAAAACGATTTTGAGCCTATATCAGGTTGACGTGCAGACCAAGCACGCTCAAAATGAGAAACACTTCAACAGCACCAAACGCAATAATATAATAAAACGAATTAGAGCGATCTACTACTGGTATTATAACATGCGCTCAAGCCCTGCAGACGTCAAGCAAAACAAACGTTCGAGAGTATACCACCGCCAAATTCAAAACTTTAGCAACTACCTACCGTTTGGAAATGATGCCAATTTTGGAAATTATCCAGACGCTGCAGACGTTAAGATACAACCGAAGTCGCAAGATTACCTCCTCAAATGTACAATATGTTTGCAACTTCTCCCTTGTCTCGCTCAGCATCCATCCGCGTTCACGTCGAGGTGACCAACGGATAAGGAAGGGCGAGGGGCGTTGGAGCCGCCCCCCCGAAGACTTTCACGTGTCTCATTCATTCAAGCCCTGCAAACGCCAAGCTAAACAATCGCTCGAGAGTATGCCACCGCAAAATTCAAAACGTTAGCAACTACCATTTGGAAATCATGGCAATTTTGTAAATCATCCAGGCGCTGCAGACGTCAAGACACAACCAAAATCTCAAGAATTCCTCCTCGACATGCAATACTTTTGCAACTTCTCGCTTGTCTCGCTCGGCATCCGTCCGCGTTCACGTCGATGTGCGGAACGGACACGGCAGGGCGAGGGGCGTTGGAGCCGCCCCCCGAAGCCGGCGCTCGAACGAACCTATTTGATCGGGAATTCCAGTTCCGCGAATCGCATACTTAGGCCGAGACGAAAAAAACTCCTGACCGAATCCCTGAAACCAAGTGATGGTTTTATATATATATGTTTTATGTGTGTTTCCGATGAGGAATTGCTTACTACGATGTCGGTATTGTGTGACACGCGTGCAGCACGGTGGTATCATACCCTCGTACCTGCTTGATGACCTCGCAATCAATCGTCGTTTAGTTGTTAGGTCGCTATACGTACATGGATCCCTAGACTGTAACGCCTTTCGCCACTGGAAACCCTTTTTTTTGACAATATTACTTGAAGTTAGTATAGGGAGGGATTTCGGGGGTCTAAAGGGGCGAATCAACCCCCAAAAGGGTTGCCGCCTCCCCCCGCCCCCCCAAAACTAGCTTACATAAAGCAACAACTGCTGCCACGCGCGTGTGGGGCATACATTGCGTGGGATTGATGCGGGGAATCAATTTCGGCCCAAGAAACAAAAACGTCTTGCCTCAGACGGCAAACAAACGTCATTGCTTCAACAGGAAGGCAAACCATCCATCCATTCATCCACAGTGTTTTCTCTTACGGTCGACAGCCGTTGTTCATTAATAAGTTGCTTCCATTTTGCATGCCAAGTAAGACCCTTGTTGGTTCGGCACACCCCCTACGTCACCGCTCACACGGCCAGCCGGCCAAAAAGAACGCAAACGCCAACTGCCATATCCGCACAACAACGACATATGTCTCTTCTTCCTGGTGTGGCCGTACGAATCCCACATCAACCCACACCTACCACGATAATGGCGTAGTACATACATACCAAGTCCCTCGCTACGCCCTCGTAAAAATAATCTGGTGTATTTTGAGCGTCTTTAGCAATGGCCCTTAGGCACACGGTACTACGGTAGCATAAAGGCGAACCAGTGGTCTTCTGAAGCTCTTTTGCACGCGACGACCTCTGTATACCTCACACACCACACACAACACTCGTTTCGGCAGTAAATGAAAGTCACTTTTTGTGATGAACAAAAAACCGTGGCCTCTACTACAAGAAGTAGTAGTTAGTAGCGGTAGAGGAGGTTACACCAAGACACAACCATTTTGCAGCGAAACAAGAACGTCGTACACCGTGTACACGAAAGCATGGTGTAATGGTGTACATTTGACCATTTTGTGCTAAGGAGGCCCCCGGTTGTCGCGAAAAGTTTGCCCTAAGTAGATTACAAAGGACGCATGCTAGGATAGAGGTACCCCAACCATTGTTTTTTTTTTTTCCGCAAGGTTCCTCAACTTGGGAGTTTAACCCCGTTTCAACTGGAAACCCGTTTTTGGGGACAAAGTTACTTGGATTTAGTATAGGGAGGGGTTCGGGGGCTCTATAGGGGTCAAGACATCTCCCCCAAAAACCGATTTGGAGAGAAACAACGAAACTGCTATGACCCCAGATGAAACATCCCATGGCCTATTAATAGGTACACAACGAGAATAATCATCCATGAAAATGACCTGTATTAATAGTTCGACGATTTAGCCCAGGTTAGGGAGCCCCGCCATCCAGAAAACATTTTCGCCTGAAAAAGGTATACCTTAATACCTCTATCGTAACAAATGGGCCATTTCCGACGATAGTATTAGTAGGTTAAGGAGTCCCGTCATCCAGGAAACATTTTCGCCATGAAAAAGGTATACCTTAATACCTCTATCGTAACAAATGGGCTATTTCCGACGATAGTATTAGTAGGTTAAGGAGCTCCGTCATTCAGGAAACATTTTCGCCAAAAGAAGGTATACCTTGATACCTCTATCGTAGGACGTGTCAGTTCTCATTAACCGTTTCACCGGTACAGTACTGTAGTTCATATTCATCTATCTTATCTCCGGGTCCCAAAAACGGAAAAAAAAGTGTGCGCGGTCACCGTGCCCTACGTCAGACGGCCAACAGCAAGCAGCCTTTCCCTGTCCATGATGTTTGCCGAAGGCATCCATCCATCCGGCAAATCGTAAATTGCCGAGCAACAAACTCGAGCACGAAAAAGGCCGGTCAACCACTAACAAACCCACACAAACAACAGCTTTGGCGAAACACGGGAGTAAAGCTGCCGTTCGCTTATAGTAAGAGCCTTCAGGAATCCGAAAAAACAAAGCTTTTCGGAGCGCAAAACCGGGAAGCAATATTAAGGGGCTTAAAATCGCAAGGATATCTTGTAGTATTATCACACCCTCACTTCTAACGAGAAAATAAGGCTTCTTTCTAATAATATGCTTTGGGCGTCACTAACGTTCCTCCCTTCCGTACGTACAAGTCAGTGTAACACGTTATAAACCGGTGTACTTGCCCGACACGTCTGTCGTTTAACGACGGACGATTGTCACAACACAACGCTATTGCTCGTGACGACAGCGCTAAAAAAACGGACGCTTTAACCAGAGCATGTATACGCCGCATATTCGTAAGCTTCCTCATTTTTTTTTTACCCATAAAAAAACTGCGGGCACCTTTTCTCTCTGTCTCTCTACCCCCACGTTTGTGTTAATCACTACACTCTGCCCGAAGGGATAATGCTGACTACACGGAACCCATCCATCCATCCATCCATCCATCCGTCCGTCTACCCATCCAGGAACGGGCAACACAGCACCCGTCTAAGGTCTTGCTTGGCTTCTTTTACGTGCGCCCCGGCAACGATTGGTATCTAAATAAAAAAAATACCAGTAATGCCGGGTAGGTGAGGTAGGTGCTGGGCCATGTTCAGCCATGGCCTATCTCGTCCATGGTGTAGTTGGTGTCGATCGGGTCAACCCTGTTAGAACCGAAGAACTTGTTGCCCATCAATTCCAAGTAAGTTGGACCCCCCAAAAACTTGTTGCACAATAATTTCAAGTAGGTTGGACCCTCCCGAAAGGGCAAATTTCTAACTGGGTTATCGTTTAAGCTAAAATACGTAGACACTCCGGGATATACACAAACGCACGCCTCACCACAAAATAAAATAAAAATGAGCGAAGGCGTAGCTTATCTGTACAAACGCTTGAGACCCTCCCCTCCCGCCGGTGAAGAGGCTAAACCTATGCATGCACGGAAGCGAGAGGACGAGACCCCCCGAGCGTACGATAGGACACCACAGAACGTTCAACGGAATTTTCCCCATAACGTTTCTCAGAATGTTCCGCATTGTTTCCCCGCAGATAATTCCAAAGAACATACCACATAACTTTTCCTCATAATGTTCCAAATAAGGCTCCGCAGAATTTTCCGCTGGGAATGTCTCCAAGCAGAATCGCAGAATTATCCGGAAAGAGTTCTTCCATTCCACACAGCAGCCGCTAATCCTCTGCTGAAAAAGAAAGGAAGGAGTTCATACAAAAAGTGGCCCTGCCTCCAGAAAGGGGGGATGCATGTATCTTCTGCCCGCAAGCGGGAAAGCCGCTTTGTGGGCCAGGCATCATCTCCCCAAAACTCTAGAAATTCTAGAGGTCTAACCCCTATCCCCTACGACAGCAAGCGCCTCCCAAAACGTCCACAAATCCAGAGCTCTACCCCCTGTCCCCTCTCCGTCTCGAAAGGGATGCGTGGTCAATGGTAAAATGACTACGGCAAGCAACAAATGAGTACGCCTCTCCTTACCCCCTCTAACCCCTAACCCCCTTCGGAGCAAAAACGCCTTATTACTTCTTTGCCGCGGGCTTCTTTTTCGGTGCCACCTTTTTTTTGGGAGTGCTGGCCTTCTTCTTGGTGACGGCCTTTTTCTTGGCGGCGACTGGCTTCTTCTTGGTGACGGTCTTTTTCTTGGCGGCGACTGGCTTCTTCTTGGTGACGGTCTTTTTCTTGGCGGCGACTGGCTTCTTCTTCGCCACCGTCTTTTTTGCCACCGTCTTTTTTGCTACCGTCTTTTTGGCTACCGCTTTTTTGGCCACCGGTTTTTTGGCCACCGTCTTTTTCACAACCTTTTTCTTGGGCGTGCCCGGCGTCTTCTTGGCGGTGGTAGTTTTTTTCTTCCCCGCGGTGGCGGTTTTTCTCTTGACGGCAGGCTTTTTCTTGACGGCGGGTTTCTTCTTGGCGACAGGCTTCTTTTTGACGACCACCTTCTTCTTCACGATCTTCTTCGGCTTTTTCGTCGCGGCGGCCTTGCCTGCAGGGCTGAGCTTGTAGGACGCTTTCACCTGAGACGATACGGTTGAGTGAGTAAATGAGGGAGGGAGGGAGGGATCGGGGTGGGGTGTTCATTCGGCAGTTACCACTAACAATATTCGAGAAACGCAAAGATCCAAACAGACCCACCCACGCAAACCGCTACATGTAACAGTGGCTGTGAATCGGACCGAAAGTTCAATTAAATAAAACGATAAATCTGTTTCGGCGAAGCTTAACTCTAACCCGAACCTTACCTAATCGAATATTTCGCACACCGGAGAGATCACAATCTATGCTATCTAGATCACCTAGATAGCGTATCTGCCATCATCGTGATACGTGGTGTAGGTTTTGTGCAGTACAGATCTAACGTAGGAAACATTTATATGCTAGATAATGCAGATCACCCGGCTCCCACCCTAACCCAACAAGGTCTATATAGGCCATGCGGATAATACGGACCAGGGATCTGTCTTCCTTGGAAGGCACAGATCATGCACAGATCATCAACAGGAATCTGATCTATCCGATGTGTGTAGTGTATCAATGATAGTATATCAATGAGATTGCAATAATCGGCTTGCTTGAACTTCGACTGATATCAATCGAGTGAAATGAGCCCCTACCCACCCCCCGGCTGGTGCAGGAGGCAATACAGCCAGCTGGTAAAATACGATACAAAAAAAATCGCACCGCGATGTCAGCGATTATTTTCGATGTCGACTGAATCGCATGTATGAATCAGTTGCGATTAAGAGCCTTAGCCATAATATACGCACAAGTAAGTGTAGCAACATATACTATGCAAATAGGATGCATGATACAGGGAACTCTAACTACTAGTAACTCTTATTATTATTATTATTATTATTATTATTATTATTATTATTATTATTATTATTATTATTATTATTATTATTATTATTATTATTATTATTATTATTATTATTATTTATTATTATTATTATTATTATTATTATTATTATTATTATTATTATTTTACTATTGTATATAATTTCATTCGCCTTCCGACGATCTGCAGCGATAGTGTCAAGTAGCTAGCTACTGCAGCAGCTGTAGTACCAAAAACAATATATATGGTAATAATGTTAACTACTGAGTACACGCGATGGCGGACCCCAGCAGCAGTGGGTGTGCTGATGTTATGTTTTGTTTTCATCGGCGCCATGACGGCTTGCTCGCCTTCAGTTTTCGGCAGCGCCGTCGATACAACATACACAAACCAGACCAACCAGACCAACGACAATGGCGGTATCGAATAGCAGCAGCAGCAGCAGCAACAGCAGCAGTAGACTGCATGAGATCCAGGAGACCAGAACAAGATACATCATAAGCTTTCATATGAAGGGAATCGTTTCGTGCTTTTCACGATATGAATCCCGATCTTCCTTCCCAAGAGCTCTTCTCTTACAGGTGCGCTAATCTGTGGTCTACGTACGGCGGTCGCTCCACCCAAAATTATCCGTGGAGGAGGCCGGCTGGAACAGCAAAAAAAGCAATCGGCTATGGCGGTGACACGCACTTTCGATCATTATTACCATTTTAGCGCAAGAGCTCCCATCTGCAAGGAGTGCGGGGATCTGGCGTTTTGGATCCACTCTTTAGCCTTTAGTTTGTTGTGTATTCCCTGGTAGAGTGCGAGATGGGCGGTCGAAGAGCTTTAGAATCAAGTGTGCACCGCCCGACGCCTGATGCAGAACGCCAGATCTCACTCGTGGGTCTTCATTCGATCAATACAGGTGTGTGAGTGTGCGTTTGCATTACATCAAGGGCAGAAGAGAGATCACTGGGGCAGTAGCAATCGACGTCCACCGCCTGTTCCATCATGACTCGACAGCACTAACAACCCGAGCATCAGGCCAGGGCTGGACCCCCGCTGGCGTGCCACATATACAGGGAGTACACAGGAACTTGCGTATAAACCCGATAGACCCAAGTAGCCCGATAGACCCAAGTAGCCCACTCCAACAGCTAACTCATACTACTGTAACACTTATTGTTTCATGCATACTGAATTCCAGAGATGTCTGGTTTTGTCCCCCTTAATGCGGGTTATACAGTTGTTTCCGTGCGCAGAACAAGGTTGAACGTCTTAGTCCTCTTGAACCTGGTATTAGCAGCGGAGTCACCGAGTATACATACCGTAACACGCGCCATCGACGTATCAAGACTGAGTTTTCATCAAGTTTTCCTGTTTTGGTCGATCTCACAGCTGAAGTGTATTTATTTATTTATTTATTTTGCTTCACAAACTCCTACTTTCCAGCTTCTGGACAAGCCGTGGTCACAGGTGTCGTCCCGTCTTCCCCCGGGTTCTTGCCTTCAATTTTTATCGCGCATAGGGTTCAGCATTCCCACTGCTCGTCGATTCTTCATCGAATGTTGCTAACTCGCGCTCTCGCGCTTTCCGCAAGTCATTTTGTGCACAAGAAAAAGTCCCCACTAACTTATACGGGTATGCACTCGGGGGAATTCGAACTCACGAAACTGACCTATACCAGGCTCGAGGATAACTTGATACGCCACCGGGGCGACCGGAATATATGTACGTCCCAAGGTTGCGATAGGTATGATATTTTACCAAATAAAAAAAGTGTACCCGAATAAATGTTGGACGTCGTACCTAATGCACGATAGTTTAACCCCTTTACATCTGGAAACCCGTTTTTGGAGACAAAATTACTTGGATTTAGTATAGGGAGGGGTTCGGGGGCTTAAAAGGGGTTAAACATGCGTACGGTGTTGATGGTCGTATAATCGTATCATACCCTGTCGAGGTCCTCACCGCACGGAACGTACGTAATGTTTTGGCGAGGCATTGAGGTCCTTCGTACCCGAGCTCGTCCAATACCTACTACTACTGCTGTTGTTGTAGGTAATTTCGCACAACGGTCATACCAGATACCCCGGCAAGCATTGAACGGCGCGGCGAACCAAACGGACATAAAACTTAGGCAAGGTATCGAGGTTCGCACCTGACGTACCTAAGCTTGAGGCAAGTGTCGAGGTTCGTACCGAGCGGATACTTATACCCCGGTATCACCTCGGTATTTCGTTCACGGGCGTACCCGATACCCGGGTATGTATTGAGCGGCGTATCTATCGTACCTACCGCATTTTTTTTAAGTATTGGAGATCGTACATTTTAGGCTAAAAGCTTGCCAGGTATACTACCTGGTATCACAGCAGTTAGGTAACATGCCAAGGCGCATACATAGGACGCGCCTCGGTGACGGGTACGGGTACTGTAGAGGTACGGGTACGGGTAGTTCAGGGTTATTTCAGAGTTGTTGGGATTACCCGGGCGTACCGCAGAGCATACCTTATCGAACACAATCTCGCAATTTTTTGCTGGGCGTATGTTTGTTCAGTCTAAAATCGTTATGATATCACATCGGTATCGGGCGCTGCAGCAGTATTTTGTCCCTGATTTATGATTTCTAATGTGAGAGGTGTTTCTAGCCGCCAGGGTTATGGAGGGTTAGGGTCTGAATTAACGAGGAACTTGCCAAATCGAAATTCGATATTTTTATCAGAATTTATTGTAATTTGCATCTGATGGGTCAAAAAATGAATCGCCGAGGAGTCATTCTCATAACTATTACGAAAAATCAAATTCAACAAAGAAGTGAAAACACAGTTAGAGCCCGAGTTAACGAGGAGCTTGCCAAATCGAATTTCGATTTTTTTTTTGTTAGAATTGAATGCAATTTGCATCTGATTGGTCAAGAAATAAATCACCAAGCCGGCATTCTCAGAATTATTACGAAAAATAAATTCAGCAACAAGTAAAAAAAGACTTTCTCGGTCGAATTTAGTCAAAAATTGAAATTCAATTTGGGGAGTTTGTGCACCTAGACATGGCATTTTCTGTGTAACCGACGCCGGCCACGCGAATTGGTGCCATGTCGTAGGCTGATTGAGAGGCGAGAAGCCACCAACGCGAGAGATAGGGCCACCGGAGCAGCCGCAGCGCGGCCTCCGAAGGTCCTCAGCACAGCGTAGACCGCCTGTGACGCCTCGAAAACAATCGAGACCGCCACAAACCCAGTATTTCGTCGTCCTGCACCTCGAAAGTTACACAGCCAACTAACACATACATGACGATTTCGCTCAGAATTTCGACCGCTATATCCCCGTCGCTGCTGCCCGTGTGGGGCGGCGGGGCGGCGCCAGCCCATCCAAGAGACGCCTAAAGCCATAGCCTCCTAGCCGCTGGCCGGCAAAAACAATCTGCCGCTTGCCGCAGCGCTCCGGGAGGACGCGAGTCATCTCTCGCCTCGGTCGTTGCCCACGGGTGTTCATTGACCCTTTTGCGTTTTTTTAATTCTAGAACGCACTACGCCGTTTCTTGATAAGAAGCAGAGTTTAATTTTTCGTGTATTTTTTAATAAATAAATAAAATAAATCGAATTACGATTTGCCGTGTGCTCTTCGTTAATCTAAGCCCTTATTTGATCGAATTTAGTCGAAAATCGAAATTCAGTTTGGGGAGTTTGTCCACCTAGACATGGCATGTTCTATGTAACCGAAGCTGGCCACGCGAATTGGTGCCATGTCGTCGGCTGATTGAGAGGCGAGAAGCCATCATTGCGAGAGGTAGGACCAATGGAGCAGCCGCAGCGCGGCCTCCTAAGGCCCTTAGCACGGCCTAGACCGCCTGCGACGCCTCGAAAACAATCGAGACCGCCGCAAACCCACTTTTCGTCGCCCTGCACCTCGAAAGTTACACGGCCAACTACCACATATTACGTGATGATTTTGTTTAGAAGCTCGACCGCTATGCCCCCGTCGTGAGGGGCGGCGGGGCGGCGCCAGCCCATCCAAGAGACGCCTAGAGCCATACATAGCCTCCTAGCCGCTGGCCGGCAAAAACAATCTGCCGCTAGCCGCGGCGCTCCGGGGAGAACGCGAGCCATCGCTCGCCTCGGTCGTTGCCCACGGGCGTTCGTTGACCCTTTTGCGTTTTTTTAATTCAAGAACGCACTACGCCGTTTCTTGATAAGAAGCAGAGTTGATTTCGAAATTGGATTTTTTCGTGTATTTTTCATGAAATTAAAAAAATAAATCGAATTACGATTTTCCGTGCTCGTGGTTAAGTAGGGCCCTCATCGGGGCGTGTCCTGTGAGGCCACTGTTTATGGTACCCTGATGTAGGCCATAGATCGTGATCTATACAAGATTCGTCTACAGTAAGATCGGTGTACACTGCATGTGGAGATGAATCTTGGTGCTGACAATTTCGAAGATTGGAAAATCCACCGAAAAGGGGTGCTTCGTCCCGATCTCAGGCTGAGATCTCGATCTCAGGCTGAGATCGGGACAAGGTATTTCTTCTCCAGATGTTGTCTCGAGGGTAGGCCGTAAATTTGCCCCCGCGCGCACACACGCACAGAACAGCAATAATTTGCGAAGATATGGCAGCCCCCTGGGCCATTTGCCGAGCAGCTGCCGCTTGACCCTCGCGCACCTCGATCGCCATGGTCTGTAGCGTGTTGTGGCGCTGCGGCGCGTTTGTGTGTTTCTCGGCTTTTTGAAATCGTGTAACAACCCTCCTGAAAATGCCAACGAATATATTATTGAAAACTGCTGTTAGCTTCTGCACCTAGACTCGTTTTTACCATATATATCGTACACACGGTTTGGAAATCTTACGATGGCATTACCAGGTATCATTTACGCGGCGAAACGAATGACAGGAACATCTGTGACCTGGATCGAAGTACAATAAACAATGGCCTGAGACCTGACTATAGACGAGACTATAATAGACTAGACTACGTATATATTTTTCTTTCTTCTAGATTATTTATGGCGATTGTGAACAACAGCAACAGCAACAAGCAACAGCAAAAACAAAACATCAACAACGACAACAACAACAACAACAACAACGACAACAACAACAACAACAACAACAACAACAACAACAACAACAACAACAACAACAACAACAACAACAACAACAACAACAACAACAACAACAACAAACAGCATGAGTGTACGTATGATACGTCCGCCAGTGTTTTCATTTGCCGACACTCGCAGAAGAATCGATATACCGCTAAAAAGGAGGGGGACCCCCGGAAACCGGTGTGACAAGTACGTACTGCAACATCGAACGTTGCCCTGGCGACTCAACAGAGGCGCAAGAAACAAGCGGATGGATGCTGCTGTATTATGCCATGCATATGTACTGCACGAACCGACGATGCAAGCGGCGAGGAAACGACGGCGGGTAGAGTAGCGTTGCTGCACCGATTGCTCTCTCTCTCTCTCCCCAGGAAACTTTCTTTTCGTATCATCCTCATCATCGTCATCATGCTGCTGTTTTCATAGTACGGCGAAAAAGTCCGAGGCCGGTAGCAAAGAAAAAAGAAAAGAGACGCCTCCGGCTCCGCAAATGTCGCAATCGAAGAAAACAAATCTACCGACTGGGTGATGGCGACCGTTCGGAGACCAGCAAAAAGAAAGCGTTCACCGGGGAGATTCAAACTCGCGACCCGGAAGCGCGCGAGACAACCCATGGAGACAACCCGGGTAGATCCTACTATTTTGGTCTACTCCCTCACCGGAGATCGGCTCGAACCGAAGCTTACCACACCAAAGGTACATGGCAGTACCAGGTTTAGCGATACACGTCATCGGCTGATGGCTGATATTCTCATCGTCACGCTGTGAGTACACACCTATCGGTACACATCACAAGACGAGGAAGACGTTTCCCGAAAAAACAACACACCAGGTACTGCTGTATCATAGCACCACACACAACTAAGTTTTGTTGGTACTAGCCAGCTCCAGGCTACCAACTGCTACCTTTCGCTGAGTACAGCGCAACACCTCCCTGAGGTCTCGTGTGCTGGTTGGGATCTAGCATCGCACAGCACAGGCACGCACCTTGACAAGAGAACCGTTCTCCACCCCGAGCTTGAGGGCTTGGCGAAGCCGGTGGGGCGCGAAGGTTACTTCGGGGTGGGTGCTCGTGATGTGCTTTTTCAACGCGGGGAGACTAGAACCAGACCGCTCTTTCAGGGCCAGCAGCGATTCGACCACCATCTACAAGCAAACAACGA
This sequence comes from Undaria pinnatifida, assembly GCA_012845835.1. Classification (NCBI taxonomy): domain Eukaryota; class Phaeophyceae; order Laminariales; family Alariaceae; genus Undaria; species Undaria pinnatifida. Next base: position 12,265,678 of record JABAKD010000004.1, read on the forward strand.
AACGGAAAGAGGAGGGAGGGGGGTACATGTCAGGGCATGAGGGTTACCGCGTGTCGTGAAAGGAAAGCGCGCGTCGCGAGCGAGCCATCGGCTGTCGGGGTGGGGTGGGGTGGCTATGGTCTGAGAAATGGACCCATGTTTTTGGGAAAAAAACTACTGGGAGTTAGTGTGAAATCCGTTGTGCAGTACGTGGGCAAACGGGATGCGACAATTAGCCTTGAAAGGAAGAGAAAATAAACCAAGACCCCACCAAAATACAAAAACTGCAAAGAATACACAACACAACAACAGCAGCGCACATGAACTGGTCAGCAACCATCCATGATGCACTCGTAGGATGGGAGAGCTCTACCCGTCTTGGTGGTCTACGTGTTGATCATTTGACTACGCAAAGCGGTTCTATCCCATGCTTGGCTGGAGAACGCTTGCACTTGATACAGCAGAAGGCAGAAGCAAAGCTTGCTTCATGCAAGAGGAGATGGAATGACAACAACACAGAATAAAAGTGCTTCCATGTAATTCAAACCGAAGCTATAACCTTCGAGCACTTACCGTGAGGTACGTCATGTTGTCCGAGTCGTTGTTCGGCGTCACAAGAAGCTAGCTATATGCAGTGGACACTGGGTGGCCTTGTTGTCTTCAAGCTGGGTGGTGTTGTGGAGGTGTGCTGCTTCGGTAATTCGTGCGAAAAAACCCACACTCAAAAAAGTACGAGCCAGCCTTCCCCAAAAAGTCAAATATCGCGGGACAAAAACGGTGGTATATAATTGACCGTTCTTTTAGCAGTACACTCCCGACACGGACACAAAACACTTGGATTTAATGTCAAATTATTTTACGTACTCGAAAAGGGATTTACCTGTTTTAGGATTTTAGAGCACGACGGAATTGTCGAGGATATTGCGTTGAAACGTGCAGGCAAAGACAGGTGTTGTTCGGGTTCGTTTCTGCTTCGGACTGGCACACAGATCCCACTCGTCATCCAGACGATTTGCCCGCTAGCTAGGATACAGGGTAGTTAGTTAGTGCCTAAGTGCCATATGGCAGGGCCTCTCTGGGCCTTTGTCAAAATGAGTCGATATTTCCAGCTCAAAGCATGCGTCGATTACTTTCAAGAAAGGGCAAGAAGTCGGAGTTTCGCGTGTATCTTTGTTTTTGTCGTTTTGGTCGGTTGGGTTTTTGAAGTTGAACTTGGCGGTTGGTATCTTTCTCATTTTTCTTCTGTTGCCTCAAAAAAGTAACGACCCTCCTGCTGATAACGTATTGCTACACTGTTGTAGCCGTTGGTTGTGCCTTGGGGAGTGGGGGGGGGGCGGGAGTGGGGATCAATCGCCAGCACGGCTTCAGCTGCACAGCAGTAGCAGCAGTATAACAGAAAAAACAGACGCCAGTGGGTGATCGTCGTCGTTCCGAAGACGGATAGCGGGTATGTAATACAAGGGGCTCCGCTCCGCGGGCGGCTGACGCCGCCCGCTACGCTCGCGCACAAGGAAGATTTCAACTAATAAATGTGAAGGGGGCAGAAGAATGAAGAGGTCCATGATTTAGTGCAACTAGCGATTTGACAATGGCAAGAGCTACTTGTTCGGAGCTGATTGCCCACAAACAAAAAACTCTGTGCTGCGCTGTATGTATGTTGCCGATGTCACGTTCTGATCGGCAGTAGTAGTACGACGGGTGTAATATGCAAAGAAAAAATCGCGAAGAGGACCTGGGATGGAGAACAAAACCAACAACGAAAAAACAAAAAGACGAGTACACACACGCACCAACAACGGTGGTACCTGGTGGTACTCTGTTTTGTTCTAAAGAAAGCACAGGACTCCGCTCCGCAAGGCTGCTGACGCCGCCCGCTACGCTCGCGCAAGAAAGCATGTAACTAACTGAAACGTGTAAATAAATGGGGCAGGAAGAAGAGGGCCGTGATTATTTGGTGCGAATAGGGAATGAATTGATAATAATGCCAAGAGGTGCGTGTGCAGAGCTGCTTGCCCTCGCTACGCTGTGTGCTTGTTGATGTCACGTTCTGAACGGCAGGCAGTACGTGCGATATTTGCGGGGGGGGGGGGCATGGGGACCGAGAAAGGACATCAACTGAAGAAAAAACAAAAAGACGAATAATACACAAAATGCGTACATAAACCTGGTGCTTGTATCTGTACCATACCTGGTACTACAGCTAGACTACTACTATTAATATAGTAACTAACTGCTGCCGTATGTTCAAAAGAACGCACAGCGCCGCACGACGCAGCACCGCGAAACGAAGGGAAACGCACGGCACCGCGCTGCGCTGCGCTACTGAACTATATATATAGCCGAGCTGAACTGATCTGGGGGTGCATTGTTGGTGATCCAATAACAACGTCATATGTACAAACCTGGTGTAGTATAGTCTATAATAGTATTAATAGTACCGGTACTACGTGGTATGCTACTATTTCGAATATGATATTATTGGCGTGTACGAACTAGTAAAAAAGTACTGCAAAGCACGCAGCATGGCAGAGCACGGCAAAGCACAGCGCTTCGCTCTGCCGAGCTAGCGCTGCGCTGCGTTGCGCTGCTGAGCTGAGCTGCAGGGCATCGCAGGGCACTGCACGGCGCTGCGTTGCTGTGAGCTATAGCGCTGCGATGGGGTGCTGGGCGGTGCGGAGCTGATTGGTGAGCCAAGCCCAGATCTCAGCTGATGAAACTTCGTCAAGTACGAAACAAATAAATATTTAATGGTGGTGGGAATCAAAGAAAGGCTGAATTCTGGACCGTTCCGCAACTAATGCACAGGCGGCAAATTAGCGGCAAATGGTAGGAAGTTCAACTTACTAGACAATAGCGGAAGAAAAAATCGCAAAAAGGTTCAAAATCGTGTTGGCAGAACAACCAAATTTGCAGGAAGCAGCCGAAAAGTAAAAAGAAAAAACTTAACCGGCGAAACGAGCAGAAACAAAAACAATAAAGGCCGAGCAAGAAACCAAAGAAAAGCTGGACCGTTTCGCAAGTAATGCACGGAGGCGGTGTCGAAGTGGGACCCCCGAAGATGCCAGGGAGGTGCCAACCGAGCACTTACTTTCAGAAAAAAGATCTAAGTAAGTCTACGAAAATACATAGACTAGAGTACTATTACTAACTGTATATACCAGCTCTCCAATTAATACCTGGTGGCACTGTAGCACAGCAGCAGCATGAGCACCAATTTTTATCTATTCGGGACTGCCGTGTACGCTGAGTGCTCCATCCTATTACTCCTGCTGCAGCATGATGAGCACTGCTGTGCTGTTGTTGCCGTGTTTGGAATTAAGCCGACAACTACCAGGCAAAACATTACTAAAAAAATTATGTCATTCAATGGCCGTTTCCAATCGTTTCGGGAAGGTACTCGTACGCTCAAACGAAAACGCGCAAAACCGCAACGCACGATAACGTGTGGCTGTTTTCGACAAAAAAAAACTTTTTTTCCTTGCCAAATAAATCTGATTCGCTGCTTCGACACTCGAACTTGCCCCACCGTAATAAAGTGTTCGATGCTCAACGGATTCGTCACCACGAGGCCGGATTATTATTAGAGCGGCAGCCGTGCGTCGAAACGTCACCAACTCAATAAATACTACCAGGTACTATTAATATACTACTACTGTTGTTAGTCGACTTTCTGACTTATTATCTTGGACTTATTATGCTTGTTGTTTCCATGCTTGTTCGCACGAAGGGTGAACCGTTGTTTAAATTATCATTTAATGCGGGTTTATTTTTGCCTTTGTCCCCCCCCTCCCAGCCCCCTTAAAGAATAGACTACATACAATAGTTGGCCTCGGTTGGCACACCGGCGCTGTAAAATATTTTTTATATGCATATTATTGGGGTTGACGTTGGTTGACAACGACGCCGTAAAACATGACAATGACTGTGCGTGAGCTAGGCACCCACAGGGGGGACCGTTTTTCGTTTTGTTTTTGGCGGTGACCGTGATGAATGAGATGGTTATTATCGAGTAGATCATGTTGCTCGGGACAGAGAACCCTCACTCCGCACAAACAAGGGGAATGCTCGCTTCACGTATATAGACTATTATATATATATAGTAGTGTGAATATGGTAAGGCCCCCACGAGGCAGTTACATAGTAATACCCATCATTGCTGTCTCTGGAGTGGCCACACCAGCAAACAAAGTAACTCATTGGCGCTGTCATCCGTGAGCAAGAAAGCAGGCAGCAGGTAGGTGCCGAAGTCCGTCTTACGAGCGCGGTTCTTGGAAGGATGTATGCAGTTCACCGTTCATGCGACTCGCCGAACACCTCACGGCGCTTCGCGCCTGGTGCAAGCAACGTCTGCCTGGTTGGTGAAAACCCGACGACATGCTCTGTCCCGGCATCCATTAATAGTATGGATATACGAGGGTCTATGGCCATACGACTACGGCCATGCACAAACTGTGAGTACACCCCTTCCCCCCGGCCGGGGCGGTAATATGGCTCGCTTCGCTCGCCTGACTAACGTCGGCAAATCGGCTGGCCATCAGCTAGCTGGCATCACCAAGCCGGACTCGTTGACTTTTCTAGTCATTTGGTCGGCTAGCGAAACCTATACCTACCGATTGATTAGTTGTGAGTCGTGAAAACCTGCCGACCCACAGCTCAACGGATTATTCTCCCCTCACCAATAACTGTTGTGGTTCCCCCCCGCCTCTCCCCCTCAAGAGCTATAATTAACACGTTATTACTGGAAAAAGGCGTTGGAGCAGCACCAGCACCACTACCATTTCCCGGGACTCGGAACCCAGTCAATTACTCGTCAGTACCATCACCACACCAGTTATCTCGGACGGCTCAGCCTTAACCCCTTTAGATAACCCGAAATCCTTCCCTATACTAACTTCAAGTAATTTAGTAAAAGAAGGGTTTCCAGTTGTAAAGGACCATGAGGAACTGAAATCATGACGGACTCCTCTCGCCAGTCCAAAGGGTACAGGGAGTCGCCGGCAGTCCCAAGCGTCACAGCAGCCCAAGCCACTGAGTCCTGGCCAGTTTAACGGGCACCAAAAAGAGCTGGAATAGCTGAACCCCTGCCAGTCCCAAGGATACCATGAATGAGATGGCGTGATGGCATGACTGGTGACCGGAGGACTGATACTCGGAAGGTCTCCGAAGTGTCGATCACGCGAGCATTCGTATTTTGGGTTGAGCACGATATAATTACGCCCCAAATAAGATACAAAACGATGGTAACGCCAGTGTCACTGCAATGTCCATAGGAGAGAAAATATCTGCAACGGAGCTTGCCCACACGATGAACAGTTTAATCTCTACTGTAGAAAAATTTACAGCCAGGAAAAAACAGTTGCAAGACAAACATCTGCCGAATACACGTGCAGCCGCGGCAACTCACGAAGAAAAAAAAAAGCTCTGGCGAGGACGTCTAGATAGACGCATCAACTAGACGCATCAACTAGATGCATCAACTAGATGCATCAAATAGGCCTGCGCCGGATGCATCAAGCAGACATCCACATGTGCACCAAAGACACGCCCAGATGCACCCACGGCACAAACAGATTATTCAAATTCCTGCTTGTTAAGCTGCAGCAGCCCGCAACTCCAACGCGCAGATCAGACCATGAACCACGCTATACACAAAACTAAAAGGAATAGTTTTCGTATTCATATTAATACCCCAGCGGTTCATATATTTCTCCGTCCACAGTGGTATGCCACAAACAAAACCTCCGCCTCTACCGCCCATTGTTGCCATCCCCAGCAGGAAATATCTGCCACAAGAAGCTCTACGCCCCCCGGCCATTATCGCCATCCACCGAGCAGCTGTCAGCCGTACATAACCCAAAAAATAAAAAGAGATTTTGTGCCCGCAGTTTTTTTATTGGTCAGTTTTTGAGGTTGGGATTTTATTTCTCTCTTGCGACCACGGAACAAGTTGTGGGGACGAGTTCATGTGAGAACAAGAGAGCATACCTACTGTGGACGGTGACCATCCGCCCTCGCGTAGTATCCATCCTATGTGCCGCCGTATTTCATCAGCAGCTCTACTGTACCTACAAGCTAGGACGAACCTTACGAGCGCAGCAGTGGTTATGAGTGCATATGAAACCACAGCTCCCCCAAAGGTCTGACAAGCCACCCGAACACAAAGCGACACTTAGAGCACGCCCGTGCCGGATATACCCTACAGGACGCTTGGGGCATGCCGATGATATTCACGGATATCTCGTCGATCTGCGTCGACAACTCCTGACAACCCGACGAGCCCAGCAGTGGTCATCACATCACAGCTTTACGGAGGAGCTCCAAAGCCGCTTGAACACTACACGGTGTACACGCCCCCCCCAACCCCCCCCCTATCCGTATTATGTGCCGCATTTTACTTCATCAGCAGTAGTCTCAACTCCAGCGACAACCTCAAAAGCACAGCCGTAGCACCACAGATCTCCGACAGCTTTTGACAATTTAAATGGGGACGTCCCTCCATATCCATGCCATGTGCCACCACATTACGCCCGCACCCCAAACGCCAGCGACAACTTCACGGAGCGCAGCAGTGCCACCACAGCTCTCCGAAGAGTTTGGAAGACCAATTACACGCGAGAGCATGTCGGTGATGTTCATCGGCATCTCGTCGAAACGTCCGAAACGTTTGTGCCATCCGGCAACACCGGCACTATAGAGGCAACCGGCACCACTCCTCGTACTGCCACTACTGGTTATTCCCATATGTGCCAAGCGATCTCACAGGCACTATAGCGGGCAACCGGCACTACTCAACCGGGCACTATACAGGGGCCTCTGCAGTAGGTAGAACGTGTCCGTACGACACCACATCATACTCACGGTATCTCTCCCAAAGGTTTGCAGAAAAACTACACCACTCTTACAGTGCATAGAGCATGCCCACACACAGCCCTTAGTGCTTACAGCCCTTAGTACTTAGAGCATGTCGGTCTTCATGGGCATCTCATCGATCTACATGGGGTAGTACTGCTCAGTGGCTCTGAGGATAGGGCCAATCACCCAACACACGGTATCATACCACAGCAGGCTTCGAAAAAAAAGTGCATGACACTCATGAGCATGTCGGTGATGTTGACTACACACTGCGACACCACAATAGTTGGGGCACGTTGTCCACGCTCTAACGTAGCAGCTAGAGCATGTCGGTGATGTTCATGGGCATCTCGTCGATCTGCGTAGAGTAGTACTGCTCGATGTCTCGCAGAATACGCACGTCATCCGATTTCACGAAGTTGATCGCTACACCCTTGCGTCCGAATCGCCCTGACCGACCGATACTGAAAATAGAGCGCGGTGGGGGTGGGGGTGGGGGTATAGATGAGGTCAGGGTTAACGCTAGGATTGAGGGTGTAGGTTCGATTGGGGTTGGTGGTGGTGGCTATAGCGCCGAAATGATTCTGACCGATCGGTATTGAAAAGAGGACAGGGGTGGGGTTAGGGCTAGGGTTGGGGTTGAGGGTGGGCCTAGAGTTGGGTTGAGGGTGGGGCTGGAGTTGGGGTTGAGGGTGGGGCTGGAGTGGGGGTGAGGAGTGGGCGTGGGGATGAAGTTGATAGCTACACCCTTGCGACCGAATCGTCCTGACCGACCGATAACGAAAACAACAAACAACACAAAAACGCCGTGGGTGTCAATGGGGGTAGGGTTGGGGCTAAGGTTGGGGTTAGGGTTAGGGTTGGGGTTGGTTTCAAGGCAGGGTTGGGATTGGGGGTAGGGTTGAGGGTGGGGTTAGTGTCCCGAATCACCCTGACCGACCGATACTGAAAACAAAATAAACGTACGCCGTAGGGGTTGGGGTGCGGTAAACATTCGGGGTATAGGCGAGGGGTTAGGGTAGGAGTAAAGGTTGAGGGTAGAAGTAGAGGTTGAGGGTTTATGGTCCCGAATCGCCCTAACCGACCGCTACTAAAAACATCAAAACGCAAGCACGGCGTGGGGGGCAATGGGGGCCAGTTGGGGTCAAGGCTGGGTTTGGGGGTAGGGGTAGGGTTAAAGCTGCGATTGGAGGTGGCGGTGGGGCTAGGGCCCCGAAACGTCCTGACCGGCCGATACTTGAAAAAAAAACACGCGTCCGCCATGGGGTTGGGGCTGGGGTTCATATTACGCGCAAGGGTGGGATTGGCAGTTAGGGTTCAGCGTGGGTGCTTGGCACTGAGTTTAGGGTTCCGAATCGCCGTGACTGACCGACGCCGAAAAACGAAAGCACGCCCACGCCATGGGGGCCAAAGGGGGTGGAAGGTTGGAGGAAGGGGTGGGGCTGGCTGGGGTTGGAGTAAGAGTCGGGGTTGGAGCTTTGGGTTGGGGCTGAGGGTAGGGAGAGCGACCGGTACACTGTTGCGCCCGAATCGTCCGGACCGATCGATACTGAAACAAAAACGGCGTGAGTGGCAGTGGGCAGAAGAGGGGATTGCTTAACCTAGCGGATAGGGTTAGGGTTAGGGTTTGGGGGGGGGCTCGGGATGGCACCAAGACACTAGGGTTCGGGTTGAGGATGGCGGTGGTGATGGGGTTGGGGTTGGGGGTGGGTCCTGGTGAGGTTGAGGCAAAGCGGAGTGGGGTTGAGGATACCCCCGCCATCTCTTTCCTCGCGTTAGAGAGTTGGGGGTCGGGGTGGCGACGAAGGTGGCGACGGGGGTGGGGGGTATGGATGGAGTGAGAGTTCGGTCCGAGGGCGGGGGTGGGATTGGGGTTGGGGGTAGGGTTGGGTTCAAGATGGATGCGCTTCGTGCGGGGGGGCTGCTGCCGACGTGAGCTCGGAGTGCACCACGTACAGTGCGGGTCCCACTCGAGTACGGTGCCCTTCGCTTCGGGACCTCGGTTTAGCACCCACCCAAAAAATCGCTGCGTCCCACGGCCTTGCTTGGCACAGGGTATGGCGCGACTTGTATACTTGTACATCCTTGTCCTGCTCACCGGTGAATGTAGAGCTCTCGGTTGTTAGGGAGATCGTAGCAGATCACCAGCGACACCTGCTGCACGTCGAGACCTCTGCCCCACACGTCTGTCGCGATCAGCACTCGCGACCTGGCATTCGTGGACGCCGAGCGTAGGCATGGGGTTGGGGTTGCGGGTGTGTCAGGCGGATGCGGACAGGGATAGGGGTGGGATTGGGGATTGAAGTGGACTGGAGGTGGAGGTGGAGGTGGAGTTGGGGTTGGGAATGGGGACCGGGACATGGTTAGGTTGGAGTGGGGTTGGAGTCAGGGGTGTGGGTAACGGATCGAGCAGCTTTCTTGAAAACACCACCGCGCCATCACCATGAGAACTGCCTTACTCCAGGGTACCAGGCACACAATGCACTGCCGTACCGAAGGCGACGGAATCCGGTGTCTCTCCTCTATTTGGCCACGAAGGACTGCCAAAAAAAAACATATACATTTTTCGCAATTCGGTTACTGACTACGCTGAAATTCGGCGTCTGACCAAATTCGACGGAATTCATTACGATGGAATCCGGTATCCGACGACTCGAACCGCGATGGAATTCGGCGTCCGAATTTGGCAATCAGGGGTTTGATTGTGCCAATTCGGTGTTTGAATGTGTCAATTCGATGTCGAATTTGTCCAGTTGGCCGCCGAATTAGTTTGTTCGGCCACGGCAGGCACCGACTGACCTTCCTGACCGGAACTCCTCCATGATGGCGTCACGCTCCTTCTGCGGCATGTCCCCGTGCATGGAGGACACCGTGAAATTCACCTCGCGCATCTTCGCCGTCAGCCAGTCCACCTGAAACAAAGCAACCAAGAAGCGAAACGTTCGGAATATCCAATCGAGTACATGATCAGATCGAATGCGATTGGTGTTTTCATCAACTGCCAACAGTAGTGTCAACATCGAAAACAACGTGATATCAACATCGACATCGTCATCATTAGCAGTGTAGTCTAAAACATCACTACCATTAGCAATATCGTAATGTCAACATCAGATATCTTGTATCAAGTACTGTATAAATATCAACATTTAAAATCCACATCAGTATCGACGTTAGGATATCAACTAACATCAACATCAAGGTCAACATCATCGTCATCAACGTCAATACCAACACCAACGTCAACAGGGGACGGGTTGCTTGGGTCCCCGGGAATACCGGGTACGTGCAGCGAGCGTCATTGGTTTTTCGTCGGGGATGTCATAGCACCTCCTGCTTTCCCCTCCAGCGGAAAGGTTGCGTGGGTGCCCAGGATGGGGGGTTTCAAACAAAACAGGAGGCGTTTTCCTCCCGGGATTACTGTTTTTCGAATATCAGGTACAGTATAGCACCAATAACTATGAGAGGGGCGGCAGAGGCTCACCTTCCGCTTGGTGTTGCAGAATATGACGGCCTGTGTAACCGTCAGGGTGTCGTACAGGTCGCACAAGGTGTCGAACTTCCACTCCTCCTTCTCCACCGCCACGAAGAACTGCACACCAATCGGCGGACAATCAGCAACAGAGGCGCCAAGTAGCGACCAATCAGCAACAACGGCATTAATCAGCAACCAATAAAGCAATAGCGGCACCAATCGCCAACCAATCAGCAACAGCGGCACCAATCAGCAACAGCGGCATCAATCAGCAACCATGCGCCACCATTCAGCAACAGCTCAATCAGCAACCAGTCAGCAACGGCAACACCAATCACCAAGACGCAGCGAGCCAGCAGCAAGCAAACATGCTACACTCTACTCGTAGGAGACCGGTCTTTTCGAGCGAGTTGAAGGCTCTTGGGCCTTAAATATTAACAACACACTTCGGACTAAGCATTGGTTTAATATCGAACTCGATACCCATCACGAAAAAAACTATCACTGCTGTACGGGTGACATTACAGTAACATTACAGTGACATTACATTGACACCAGATACCTCGTGTATCTTTGAAGCTCTTGGTTTATCGGTATCATATCAAAATCATATCGACTTAACTTTTCGTGTATATCGTTATCGATTGCCGAGATGGAATACTCTCGATTTGGTTTCTCGCTTATTGCCATTGTATGAAAAAATGTCAAGAGTCGTTTTATCATCCTATACAACTGCACCCATCAAAACATGATATTTCGTACCTGCTTGATGCCCTCCAACGTAAGTTCGTCACGCTTGACGAGGATCTTAACCGGCATGTTCATGAACTTCTTGGTCATGTCCAGTACTTCTTGCGGCATGGTAGCGCTGATGAGCACCACTTGAGTAGAGGGGGGCAGGTATCTGTAGATGTCGTAGATTTGCTCCTTGAATCCCTTGTTGAGCATCTCGTCCGCCTCGTCAATCACCAGCATCTGAAGGATTCGAACAAAGCGACCAAAGGCAAGAAAACAAACAAAACATAATCATCGACGGTTACACACCGACAGGATAAACATCTGACGGTTTTCAAAAGGACAAATAATAAAACACTATAACCGCCGGCTTTAACACGACAAAACACGATCATTCTCGCCGGTTTCCAAAACCACAAAAAAAAAATCGGAAGGTTTTCAGAAGGGACAAGAACCGATCATCATTGCCGGTTTCACAGCGAAAAAACAACAACAAAACCTTTCAACGAGGTGCCAAAAAACGAGGGCCGATCGAAACAAAAACGTGTGTGCACTTGTAACGCCAAGCGTGTCTACCCTTCTATGCACCTTCCTAAAGGAAAAGCGTGTGCGCGCTTCCTATGCAAAAAATGCGCGCAATTCCAACGGAAAACATGTGTGCACTTGTGACGAGATTGAGAGACAGCGTGTAACAGCAGCGGCTACGGGTAGCTCAAAGGATAAAGCGGGGTCAATTCTAGACGGATACAAGGAAGCACTTTTTTTTTTTGTCTTAAATCCTCCAGCGGATGGGGAAGCAGCACGCCACGCCACGTTACAGCAACGATAAGGGTAGCGGAGAGTTGTGAGCCAACACTAACGCGTGCGCAATTCGAAAGTAGATTAAAAAAAGAAACAGCACGCAACAGCAGCAATTCGGGCAGTGTGCAGCTCCAAGGAACAACTGTGTGCGCAATTCTAACGACATCTAAGAGACAGCACGCAACAGCAACAATGAGGGTAGAGCACGTTCTAAACCAAAACCTGTGTGCAAATCAAAGCAGACCAAGAGACAACACGTGACAACAGCGACAAGGCAAGAGGCCCGCGGGCCTGACCTTGCGGCTGCGGGAGTTGTAAAGAGACCAATATATGCTATACGAGGCGCTGCCCAACAGCAACGATAAGGGGGAGGGGGAGGCGTGTGCGCAGTTGAAAAAAACAACGAAAAAAATAAAAACGAGTACCAGGAACGCAGTTCACGAGAGGTGAAGAGGCATCACGCAACGGCACATGTTGAGGGAGAAAAAAAGCACGTGTGGGAAATTTTAAAGAGGTTGAGAGAGAGCACGCCGCGGCAACTAAGAAAGGGGAGGAAACGCCAGGGCAATTCGATAGAGGTCGTAAGACAGGACGCAACAGCAAGGATGGGGGCATCATGGGGTGGCATCCAAACTAACAACGCGTGCACAGATCGAAATGAAGCAAGCGACAGCACGCAAGACCAACGGTGAGGGTACAAGGGTAGCCCGCTTGCCTCACCTTGAGGTTACGGGTGCGTAGGTTGCGGCGCCTGATCATGTCGAACACGCGCCCCGGGGTCCCCGACACAACCTGATATGTCCGCAAAAACAACACGGCACCGAACAACACTTCAGCCCACGATTAATATCGGCACGGCACATAATGGGAGGGTGTTCGCTGATTTTACCGATCGCAGCTGACATCCGACATAATCCAAACGGAAGTGATCCATCCGGGGTGGGTCCGATCGGTCAACGTAGCAATGAAAACAGCAACAAAAAACGTTGGACCATACACTGGGCAGATCATTGACAGATCATAGATCCCTGTTGATATTGACAATCTATTTTTCCCTGGGCAGATACTGTATATCCCTGTCAATATGTTCTGCATGATCTAGGTAATGTTTCCTGGGTTGGATCTGTACTACACAGATCCTGCACAACACACCATAACCACAGATATACGATCAATATGATAAACATGGTATATGTGATATATAATCTAATGTATCTATATGATCTATATGATCTGTATTCTTACATGATTTATATGATCCGTAGATGATCTTTATGATCTGTGGATGATTTATATCGTGATCTGCCCGATGTGTGCAATTTATAAATACCCTGGAACTTCCGCACGTTTCTGCGGCAATCCAGTGTTTCGACCAAATCGTCCCCCGATACAAAAACACAGTCAAACAAGATAGCATGGTTGTCGTTACGAATGCGGGCATCAGGATACTTGATACAGTACTTGATACTGTGGTCGGCGGTACCAACAGCCATCTCGAAACGGGTCCCTATTTTTTGTGTCGTCAAAATGAGAAACTTCCTCCGCGCGTAAAAAAATAACAAATAACCAAGTTCCAATGGGTCTATGCATGAAAAACAATCCCCTTCCTAACGGCCTAACTCTCTGTAGTAAACCCAACGTTTCGACAAATTTCCGATGAAAGGTTCCCCCCAATGACGCGTGGTGCGATATAGAGGTGACACGTTTTGGGCTGAATATTTTCTAATGTTTTGTGTGTTGTGTGTTGTGTTTGGTGTGTTGTGTGTTGTGTGTTGTGTGTTGTGTGTTGTGTGTTGTGTTTTGTGTTTTGTGTCTTGCGTTTTGTGTGTTGTGTGTTGTGTGTTGTGTGTTGTGTTTTGTGTTTTGTGCCTTGTGTCTTGTGTCTTGTGTTTTTGTGTGTTGTTTGTTGTGTTTTGTGTGATGTGTGTTGTGTGCTGTGTGTTGCGTGTTGTGTGTTGCGTGTTGTGTGTTGTGTGTTGTGTGTTGTGTGTTGTGTGTTGTGTTTTGTGTGTTGTGTTTTGTGTGATGTGTGTTGTGTGCTGTGTGTTGCGTGTTGTGTGTTGTGTGTTGTGAACGATGGCGCTCCTTAACCCCCAAAAACGTTTTTGTTCGTTCGTTCATTTTTGGCAAAACGTTTCGTTTCTTGCTTAGGCCACGGGATTTTTCCAATCGGTATCCGGGAGCACCTTTTCAATTTTCTCCCAAATCCGTCTTTGGGTTGAGAAAGGTATCGAGATAACTCCTTCATGCTCCTTCATCTTAACAGCCTCAGAAAACAAGAATGGTGCAGCTATACCGTAGCATGCCCCCTGTCCTGTACTATGTAGTCGGATATACTCAAGTTCCGAAAAAGAGGGCTAATTAAACGAAGCCTTCGTCTCACCTAATACTTTATGCTGTCGACCCGTTTGTCTCCAACACAATACTTCCCCAATACATATCCAAGTAGTACATTAAGCTGCCCTCAACTTGCGAGCGCTGTTTGTCGTCGTTGGCGGCGGCGACGGTCGCATAAACCGGTTTCATAAGCGATTTCTTTGTAAGCGATTTCTTTGTAAGCGATTTCTTTGTAAGCGATTTCTTCGTAAGCGATTTCTTTGTAAGCGATTTCTTTGTAAGCGATTTCTTTGTGAGCGATTTCTTTGTAAGCGATTTCTTCGTAAGCGATTTCTTTGTAAGCGATTTCTTTGTAAGCGATTTCTTTGTAAGCGATTTCTTTGTAAGCGATTTCTTTGTAAGCGATTTCTTTGTAAGCGATTTCTTTGTAAGCGATTTCTTTGTAAGCGATTTCTTTGTAAGCGATTTCTTTGTAAGCGATTTCTTTGTAAGCGATTTCTTTGTAAGCGATTTCTTTGTAAGCGATTTCTTTGTAAGCGATTTCTTTGTAAGCGATTTCTTTGTAAGCGATTTCTTTGTAAGCGATTTCTTTGTAAGCGATTTCTTTGTAAGCGATTTCTTCGTAAGCGATTTCTTCGTAAGCGATTTCTTTGTAAGCGATTTCTTTGTAAGCGATTTCTTTGTAAGCGATTTCTTTGTAAGCGATTTCTTTGTAAGCGATTTCTTCGTAAGCGATTTCTTTGTAAGCGATTACTTTGTAAGCGATTTCTTTGTAAGCGATTTCTTCGTAAGCGATTTCTTTGTAAGCCATTACTTTGTAAGCGATTTCTTTGTAAGCGGTTTCTTTGTAAGCGGTTTCGAAACGGGTCCCTATTGTCAGGCCTGGTTAGTGTCAAAGACTCGACTCGCATGAACCAATTTCCAAGACAGGGTTGACGAAAAACGGCCCAGTCCTCAGTCCTCCCACCTGCACGCCGTAGTCTAGGCGGCGGATGTCCTCCCCGATGCTCTTGCCTCCAATGCAAGCGTGGCACTGCACATTCATGAAGTCACCCAGGGCAAGGATCACCTGCTCACACGTCGTGGCGGTTGGCAGTGCGAGCACGGGGATCGGGTTCACAGACGTGCAACGATAGCAAAGAAACAGTTTCCACAACGAAGTCGCGGTTGGCGTTTTAAACACGCGCGATGCCTTCAGTGCATGCGTGACGCTGCACTTTCATTAAGTTACCCAGGGCAAGAATCGTCTGCTCACACGCCCCCCCCCTCGAGAAAAAAAAACGGGGTTTCAAGAAACAAAGTCTCGGTTGGCGTTTCGAGCACAGGGACAGGGCGTCATAAGGATGAGGTCTCTCCATCTACCTCCCCCTTCTCCAGAAACGAAACCCGTTCCGACTTTAACGTCGCCGGCTTAAAATGTTGTCGGTACACTCCAGAACCATAAAAAAATACAGCATATACACGTATAACCATTAACTTCATCACCAAAAAAATGGCCTGTAGAAGATTGCACGAAAGGGGTGAACACGGTCAGCACATACGTTACATCAACAACGCCACCAAGGCAAAAAAAAACGCAACACTCAGTCCACACACAACAACGAACACAGCACAACGACGAACACAGCACCACATATAGCAGGTACACAAAAATTGACTCAGTCCAAACAGCAATATATAGACTTACTTAATTTTGTCTTTCTCAGGGATTGCCCATCCCTGGCCTCTCAGACCTCCAACTTCCACATCACTTGCGGAACCTTTCCAGCTTTTCTTTGCTTTCCAGCTTCGTTCGATATACGAAACGCCAATATAATACTAGTAGTACATACCGGTACTACTACACTTGCGTTGTCGAATGCATTACGATGCATTATCTCTGTGTCGTAGCTTGTGACCACAGAGCTGATCTTTCTAGGGTGAAGAATCAGTACGGACACTGGGTGTGCTGGATGTCGACGAGTAGAAGAACGGTTTAATGTGAAGAACACACACACACACCAGGTTTGTACGTACCATCAGATACTACGCTGTTGGATCACATGCACGCCCAGCTCAGATCAATCCGGCTATATATGGCCCAGCAGCGCAGCGTAGCGCCGTGCGGAGCCGTGCGGAGCCATGCGGTGCGGTGCCGTGCCCTTCGCTGCGGTGCTGTGTCGCTGCGCTGTGTGCTTTCTTTCGAACATAGAGCAGTACCGGGTATAATGCGTGTGTTGTTGTGTACGGAGTACTTCTTTTCCTCTTTTTTCTCTTTCTATAGACTATGTATTTGATCTTTCACGGCCCCCTGTTTTTTCCCCCACGCAAATTACCCCCGTACTGCCGATCAGAACGTAACACCGGTAACAAAAGCACACAGCACAGCTGAGCACAACAGGGCAATTTGCTCTGCACATGCAGCTCTTGGCATTATCAAATCGCTGTTCGCACCAAATCGTGGGCCTCTTCTTTCTGCCCCATTTACATAGTCTATGTTTTTAGTTGCATTCTTCCTTGCCTTGCGCGAGCGTAGCGGGCGGCGTCAGCCGCCCGCGGAGCGGAGCCCTTGTATATAAATAAAAAAATCCCTAACCTCCTTTGCCTGTTCCGCCAACTCGAGTGTGGGGGATAGCACCAAGGGAGTTCATATTTAATGTACTCAGTTCATATGATACACGCACAACAAAAACGCCACCACACATACAAAACCGCCCTCCACCGTACACTCAGTGCAACCAGACACAACGAAAACGCCGCCATACGAAGTAATCACTCTTATCTTCTGTGTCTCCTCCGAAAAACTCGAATGTGTACGACAGCATCCAAGGCTAAAGAAAAAACTGACAAATACATAGCAAAAACTGTCAGCCACCAAGCACATTGAAAAATAATAACAAAAAATGCCACCACACACAGTAGTGAAAAGTGCAGCGACAACAAAAATGCACCATACAAAGTAATCACCCTTATCTTCTGTCTGCCCCGAAAAACTCGCATATGTACGACATCCGAGGCTAACGAAAAAATCGACATATGCATAGCAAAAACTGCCAGCCACCACGCACATTGAAAAAATTACTATAATAAAAACGCCACCACACAAAGTGAAAACCGGCAGCAACCGTGTCATACCTTCTGGGTCTGCTCCGCCAGCTCGCGTGTGGGTGACAACACTAGCGCCTGTGTGTCAGAAGAAGAGGTGTCGAGCATCTGCAGGATACCCATGGAGAACACCGCCGTCTTACCCGTACCAGACTGTCGCAAACAAATAATGCAGTTCAGGTTGCAGCAAGGAGCAAGAAACAGCGCCAAGCGGAAGAACAATCACTACAAACAGCAACAGCAAGCAAGTGATGGCAGCGGCAAAAACAGCAGGAGGTAGCAGCAACCTAGCAGAAGCAAAAGCAACAGCAGGTAGCAGCAAACTAGCAAAAACAAAAGCAGCATGAGCTAAAGCGGCGGCAAAACCAGTAAATCAACAACAAGCAAGCAGCAGCAGCAGCAAAAGCAGCGGCAGCTAGCAGCGAAAAATCACAAATGTAAAAGCAGCAGCACATCAAAGTGCAAGCAACAACAGCCAGCAAGCAGCAGGGAACAAATTACAAGTACAAGTCGAGTACGCGAGTATTGCAAAGCAGTACTTGTAAGCAACGCCAGCAAGCGAGCAGCAGCAAACATCATACACGTCGAGTACGCGAATATTGCGTTCCATGGCAACACCATAAGGTACATTCAGATGCTCGTATCAGGGGGAAATCGGTCCACCCCCTTTCCCACCCAATGTCAGCCTGGTCGATGGAAACCCGACGTGCGCCGCCACGGCATTGAAGGGACGCGAGGGTCCATGGTCCTAACACTTCGGTTTATTCACTATAATGAGTACATCTTCCCCCCCCCCATGCTCGCTGCCAATACAACCCAGCCGGATATAACTCCCCACCACTACGCCCGGCGCATCGTCCCTAAATCCAACAACCCTAACGCATTAATTTGTGGAACTCCCCTGAGGGAAACATTTTCCGAAGCGACATGGCGATAAAATCACAGTAAAGGAGAAGTGATTACAGCATCGGCTCCACGAAGCAGGTCTAGCTGTTTTCGCATAGCATTCACGTTTAAGGGTCCGCAAGGGTGGACAAACCTTGACAAGATATTCACGCGGATCTTAACCTCTTTCAGAATATCATTCGCGTTTTTTTTTGGGGGGGAACCACCTGGATGATCACCTCGCCATTTAGGGGCTTCGAAGGGAAATGTTGACCAAGAAAACACGCGATTGCAGCATCTTTCACACGAAGCAACCCCATCAATGCTAGATTAAACTGAGGACGGTTTTCCAGTCCATCTCCAATGCAGGTACCTGTGAGACATGCGCACAGCTTGCACCGCGGTGTGCTGCATGCTCGCACCATGATGACAACTCAGGTATACTGTGTTTTATCGCTGTACATGGACCCCAATAGCGTGGGATGATTTTTTCGTTGATTGCATGGGGATCCCCTCAAGGGTTAATCCTTTGAAAGCGAACCTTCATTAATAAGATAGAAAATGACAAGGATGGCCAAACTCTCAATGCGAACCTTGCGCAACAACCTCAAACGTCAGCCTTGCCAAGGAATCCCAATGTGAAGCTTGCCTCATATTCTCAACGCGAAACTTGGGTAACGAATTGTTAATGCGAATCTTAATCTTGAGTAACAATCTTATGTGCGAATCTTAATGTTGCGTAATATCATTGAGTGCGAATCTTGCCTGACTTTGGGCGATGACGTCCCGACCGCTGGTGATGGGCTTGACGGCCCTCTGCTGCACCGCCGACGGCCTCTCGAACCCGTACGCGTACACCCCACGCAGAAGCTCGTCCTTCAGCCCCATCGAGTCGAAATTCTCCACTACCTGTCCGATCACCATCGCCATCAATCATCGTCAACATCAATCAACATCAGCATCGTCATCGTCAATATAGTAATAACTATACGAGTATCATCATTTCAGCACCATCATCACGATCAGCATTTCGCGACCACGACACTTGTACGGTCAGCAGCTTGTCCTTCGGCCCATCGAGTCGAAATCCTCCCCCACCTGTCCCATCCATCACCATCGAGCAGTTATCATCGTCGTCATCATCATAACCATCGCCGACATCATATCATAAGCACCAACGAGAGCATCATCATCATCATCACCATCATCATCATCATCATCATCATCATCATCATCACCATCATCATCATCATCATCATCATCATCGCCATCATCATCATCATCATCATCACCACCATCACCATCCTATCATATCCCAACGACGATCACGATTAGCTCCAGCACCAGCATAAGCACCATGATGCAAGTACCTAGATACCAGATATCACACAAAATCTACGTCAGGGGATACTCTTGGGGGGAATGGTACTATCATATCACCTATCATATCACCTATCATATCACCTATCATATCACCTATCATATCACGGGCAATTTGCGTACGGAATCTCGATGCTCACCTCAACCTCGCCCTCGATGGTGAACTCGATGTTCTCATCCTCGTCAAAATCTGCGAAAAAAAACAGGGGAAAAAAAAACGAGCCGACGAGACCATCACCATTCCACACTTGACCAGAAAGGAGCGATTGAACCACTACCACAACATACACAACAAAATCCAAACGACGACTATATGCAAAACGGAACCAATCCATCCACGACTATGAAGGAGCAAGCTGTTCATACGTCAGGTCTGTCGGCGTTTGCCTCCACCCTCAAGAGCTGCCATAGGCACCAGGTAAATACTACGAGGTACCGGTGTACAGCATGCACCTCGGTTAAAGAGCGCGAAAGACGAGAGTTTTCGGGACATTTCCCGGCTGTGCTAAAACCTGTACCAGGTATACTTTATAAAACTGTTCCAAACAGGTCAGCTGTGATTTCAAAAAAATCAAGGGTCGATACCTATCTTTGCAAGCTGCGCGATACTCCGGCCGCGCGGTTTTACAGACATAATACTCTTTCAAGATACGTGACCTCCCTAGATGTTGCCAGCGTGAAAGAGTGACAGGATGATTGTACCAACAAATGCGATTTCGGTCTGTAATCATTCTGCGCAGTGATACATCACCCGTAAGGAGCGGGGAAAAACTAAAACGAAAACTGGAACCATAAGACCAGTGTCTACTTCAGAGCGCTTGAGCTCGGCTTGCCGCGGGGTGCTCTCGAGTCGGGGTACCTAATATTGACATTAACATGAATATGAATACATCCAATGCGAGATAAGCATGGATGGGGTAGCGCTACGGCACGAATCATACCATATAAGCACGGCAGTGCGTGCATAGTCAGCGTAGTGGAGTGCAGCAGTGCCTTTTGAAACTATTGTAGTGGTGTGACCAACGGCACCGTAGCGGTGCACCAACCATTGTTTTCTGAGGCCCCTCACTCGCCAGAGGGCCTTTCCATTACCCTCAGCGACTTTCTGGACAGGTCGTGGTCACAGGTGTCTTCCTCCCCCCCCCCCCCGGTATGATACATGCCTTCATGTTATCGCGCAGAGGCTTTCGTATTCCCAATGCTCATCCAATTTCAACGAACTTTGCAAGCTTCTGCTCTTCCGCGTGTCACCGTCACTACTGGGTACTGGGTACACACGGTTCGAGCATCGGCCGCGTCCGTCGGCACTGGGGAAAGAACGCTCAAGGTTCAGCACCCCAGCCCCTCCCAGGCATTCCAACATACTCTGAGGGGAAACCCACGTTTGTCTACAGCGTATCTAGGGAGGGGCTGGCATTGACATGTATTTACATGTAACATGGGGGTCGGGAAGGCTGGGAGTTACTGTAGGTGACGATATTAAGAGTAAGTAACAGCAAGTCGCCGACTAGTTATTAATACTTACTCAGTATTATTAATAGTCAGGTACGCAACGCAATAAATAACAATAAATAACAATAATATACTGAAAATAGTTGCGAGCGAAAATTTGAGGAGTTCCGCGCGTTTTCATCTGTCTGACGCCGCGTGTTCCGGTAGAGGTATTACTTTTTGATTGAAACGCCCTCTGAACGACGGGACTCAAAATTCTCGTCGTCGTCGTCGTCGTCGTCGTCGTCGTCGTCGTCGTTTTGTTTGTTTGTTTGTTTGTTTGTTTGGCAGTATGTTACGTTGTGCATGTACCTGGGTCATGGAATTGGTCATCGGGAATATAGATTTTCAATTTTTCTCAAAAAGTCAGTTTTTGGGGAATAGTGTTGTTGTTGTTGTGTTGTTGTTGTTGTTGTTGTTGTTGTTGTTGTTGTTGTTGTTGTTGTTGTTGTTATTATCAAGAGTGTTTGTGGTTGGATTGGCGTGTGATCTTTATTAACCCCTTTGAGGCTTGAGAGGGAAACAATGACCACGATAGTTGATGGTTACGGCACCGGTCACTGCCAGTCGATTATTATAAAAATTGGTGTCCAAACGACGACAAAGGCAAAAAGACTAGTGCGGGACGGGTGCAGCATCATCCATCATCTACTGGTACTGCTGCGCGCTCGCGCTACTCGTAGACGGTTGGTAACATCGCACTTGTCGTGCTTTGGGTCAATATGTCAATGTCAATATGTCGATGTCCATATGTCAATATAAACGGACCCCCAAAGGGCCAATAAAGACTACGCCAGTTATCAACAGTCTCAGGAGATAAGTATCAACAGCTGTCAAATCCAGCCAACTCACAGCCATAGCAAACACGCGCATCACCACATTCATCACATTGATCAAACATTGGATGTTTCCACGCTTCCCACTTCGGGATGCGGTAGGCTTGGAAACCCGAACTCCCGGGAGTGACGCAAGCAGCAAAAAAAAAGGGCCCTTGAAAACTAAGAGAAAAAAGCCACCACTCCAAGCAACACCTGTAACACCTATGACACCGACTTAACAGCACATACGACCTCATAGCTTGGTCTATTTCATCACCCGGCGATCATAATAACAAGCCGTTATTCAGCCGACTCACAGCCTTGGCCATGTATTTTTGTAATCGTACAAAACGCATGGTCGTCACACCACCAGGTCTGCTCCTCGCTTCGCACCCTCATGCTTATGTACATCATGCATTCGTGTTGGTTTAGTCCCAAGACAAAGACACTGAAGCCCTCGGTAGGACCTCGCACAGATGAATATTAGAATATTAGTAACTGTCGTCAAACAGTTCGTACTCAAGTGGGAAGCACGAAAGTCCCAACCCAACCCAACCCAACCCAACCCAACCCAACCCAACCCAACCCAACCCAACCCAACCCAAAACCCCAACCCCAAGCAAACCAACCCAAAAAAAAGCGCTTGCTGTCATTGGGCGTTGGTGCGTGTGCTTGCCAAAATGGTAAAAGCTGTTATCTTTGGGAGACCGGGTCGCCGAATGGGACAAGCACCCAGGAATGAAAAACTGGGCATGCGAGGCCGGAAATGAGCCCCCCCTTATGTTCTTGGCGTCGTCGGAAAGTATCATCTCGCTCGCTTCCACTACTAAAACCGCTGCATTAATTCAGCAACCCCGTAGGGACTTGCGATGAAAACCGTGTTGCAAAACACTAACCGTTACTTTTGAATAGGGCTGTGGGTTTACAAGTCGCCGACCACTTAGCCATTCGTTGGTTGTTGGCTAGGTACTGCTTGTACAGGTAGTTTAGTTGTGTGCGGTAACTGGTATTATACTTTGCGGAACTCTGCGTCAGTGCGTCTAGGGGCTTGACGTGTGGTGTTCTTCTAACAACTAAGCCAGTTAGTTTGTTGGCTTTTACTCCGCCACCCCATGAGATACCACGGCTGTTCACGGGCCATGACCAGGCCCGCGGGTCGGGCCATAACATCTAACAAAACTCGCGGTTCGAATCGGGTCGGGTCAGGAGGTGTTCGAGACCTTACGCGTCGGAATGGGCCGGGTCAGGAAGTATTCAATCTCACGGGTCGGGTCAGGTCACCTTCCCCTGATCAATCCGGCCCGTGAACATTAATCCGACGCGTGAAAAGCCCTGCCGTTAAAATATCTAGTGGCCGTCAAGTCCAACCCAATCACAGCCCGAGCGATTGCAGTATTGGCTAGGATAGGGGGTACGTCTGAATCGCAATGTAGGGAAAACTTCATGCGACACGCGCGCAACATGATGGTACTTTTACTGTTGTACGCTGATCCCGAACCGTTGATAGTACTGTACTTCTTACATGTGAGGTAAGGTTTGCTTTTACTGGATCCCAAAGGGTTAATAGGTAGTACGTTATCAATACTGCCAAGTACTGCTGCGGCGGTTATTAACTATTGCAGTTGCGCAAATACATGACGCCAGCGTGCGAGAGCTTCCTAGCATATACCAGGTACACCCTGGCAACACACAGAAAAGGACCACGGTATGGAGGCTTTGCCGTACGTAACTCTGACCGACTTCGCTAGCAATACGCACTCGTTCGAGCAAGGACTTTGGTTGGACGACAGGGGGGCAGGAAAAAAGCCGCCAAGTATCATATTCATCTTGCACACATTGGACAGATAACATCCCCTTTCATGACAAGCTACTCGTACATGTCTTTCACGGCAGGCATATCTCCGCCAACATACGATCTGCATGGCCAGTCAAATCATGTTACCGAACGGGAGCCGAATGATCTGAAAATTGTCTACCACATGTTGCCTGGGTTGGATCTGTGCTACACAGATCTGAAAAACCTATCGCAACGAAGGCAGACAAAGGATTTACTGTAGATGATCTAGATCGTGACGTGTCCGATGTATGTCAAGTTGCATTCACAATGCCCCCCGCTAGCAGCGAGCGAGGATTCGGATTCAGATGGAAGGGGGGGCGGGGGCGCATCGGTTGTCCGTTTCACTCCGAGAATCGTCTTTAGTCTTTACGAACTCCCGTACTGGTATGGTGCGGAAAACGCAAATGGTACACCGGGTACACAAAACAAAAATCTATACACCCTTGACTTTATGTTGGATGTGTACTTTTAATAGTGCTTTTCGGTAGGGTTGGGCGCTGGTAGCTCCGGACTGTATGGCCTGAACTCGGTGTGTCACCAGCCAGTACCCTGGACCCGAACAGTGCACTGGTCGTGGCGAAACCGCCTCCATCACCGCCGGACGCAGCCCGAAAAAGCCCCGGTCGAGGTGCGTGCCTTCTACTGTACACGATTTGGATTCACTGGATAATCCCGCCCCCTGCTAGATTCGGATCGCGTGTCAAAGACGATTCCTATATACCATTCCTATATACCTGACCTGGTACCTGGTACCGGCAGGTTTTAGGGTGGTATTTTAATAGATCACCGCACGCATGAGAAACGGGGAACCAAGCGTATCACGTTTAACAAGTCCCTCTCCTCATTTGCGTACACTTCTCTCGGCGTCTTGGTGATGCTGCGAGGTCTTATCGTAGGACGTACGTAAGTCGGTCGTATCGTGATAGAAGGCACCACCGGCAGCTCTCTCAGCTAGTACCCCTCGTAGCACCGGCAGTACATACAGGGCCACGGCCCCGTCCTACTTGTAGCCTTTCGCTGTTTGCTCGCTCGGTGGAGCCCTCGATTATGATGGATTAGGTCGGCGTTTGATCAGTGTCCATGTTGGACCCTGTGGGGGCAAATTATGCACCAGGTACCTCCTACTGTAGGGCCGGTTTGGGATCAGACCCAGGCGGGGTCAACGTGCCAAGTCGGAACGAGGTGGAGGTGTGCAAAGCTTCAATGCTGTACATAAACGCATATCGTGCCCGCTTACAGTTAGGCTTCGAATTACAGCAGTAAGCAGTAATTGGTTACGTCTTAAGTAGGTACCGGTATACTCCGTGCTCCAATCGAACGCAATACTGACGCATCACACGAGGGGCGAACTCGCGTCGATTTCTGGGCGCCCCCCTGGCTTATTTCTGGGTCTATGATGTAATATGACTGAGTCCTCGGTCATAAAGATGCTTCGGGGCGGTTCGTCAAGCTTATGTTGCAAACAGCATCGCCCCAGCCTCCCTACGATACAAGGACCTCATTATACCTGCCATCATACCTGGTACCGGCTGGTCTGTACATAAAACTATATACCTAGACCTCGCCCCCCTCGGACGTCTCGCTCGGCATATCCTCCCCCCTCTCAGCCCTTCTCAGCCCGTAATTGCCGAAAAGAAAATTAGTGGCTGGGAAAAAGAACCGTCCCGAAGTTCCTGGCCTTCCTTGCTTTCCCTAGTCTCATTCTTACTTACTTTTTAGCTCTCATTCTCTGATCTTTACTGCTTGCTCTCTGATATTTTTATTTTGCCTTTTCAGCAACTTCTTTTTTGTACTTTTACTTTTGAAGTTGGCCAATTGCTGGCTGTTGAGAGGGAATTGCCGTTGACGGCTGCAAACAATTTGAATTTGAAATTCGCCGGATCGGCAATAACAATTTGAAGTTGAAATTTGCGAAGCGGACCAAGGCTAGTGCGGGAGGAGGCTCCGCCAACAGTGGGGGTGGTGGAGGTTCAGGATCAGGCGTGTGGAAGCTGGTCGGGCAAGAACGGGACTCAGCTTCTTCTGGCAATCCTGATTGGCCGTGCCCGAGCAAGGGTTGTGACGGCTTCCTCATCGCACGAAATAATAGGAAAAACAGGAGTTCCCAGTACGCTGTCTGCGACACCTGCAGTGCAGGAGTGACGAGCCTTCCACGTGCCAAGCTTTTCATAACCTTGACAAGAAGCACTGGGGAAGCGGCGACAACCCTCGTGTGTGTGACTGGTGTGACGCGGACACCTGTGATTCACCTTCGATCGGCGTCCCTAACGAAGGAGCTGAGAGCTTGACGAAACGTGAGTTACATTTCTGTCGTTGTGCTGTGATTTCTTTTTCATGCGTACAAACACACTTTTGCATGTACTAGAACGTGAACGGGGCAGTCCCGTCATCGCGGTGTAAGCGGGAATTGTACAAGTACTCAGGTCTACGAGTAGACCTATGCAGTGACGCTGCTGTGTGATGCGATTTCTTTTTCATGCGTACAGCCAAACACACTTCATGTATGTACGACTACGAGTACGGGGCAGTCCCGTCATCGGGGTAAGCGGGGGTTGAACAAGTGGTCAATGCAGTGACGCTTTGTGCTGTGATATAAACACACGTTTTGGATGTACGACTACGACTACGTGGTATCTATACATGTAAGACGCAATGAAAACGGGCAAGTCTCATCACGGGGGTCAGCCAGGGTTGTAAAAATGGTCCATGCAGTGATAAATAACACAGCAGCATGATACCTCAGCACCAGTCGCAGTACACACTGGAGGTTGATATATAGCAGTAAACAGAAGCTGAAGTTAACCTGGGTGATGCTGGAGAGCAGTCCCGTGATTGGGGTTAGCGAGTTGTTCATGTAGTGACGCGGTGTACTACTACTGTTACTCATTTTTCATACAACCACATGAACTCTTTGTATTAACGAGTACAAGTAGGGTGCGCAAACTCTTCAGGAATCGCAGTACACGTCGGTCGTAATAGTGTTGATAGCAGCAGTAATAGAGTAGTACCGAACAATATATACAGCAGGTACTGTCTCTTACCCTTGGTTGTCGGTATTCCGCCGGTAGGCCTTATATAGCAGTATACCGGGGTATACGCTTACCAGTTGCGACTGTGAATCCCGTTCGTTCCTGTCCCAGTGGTGGTTTCATAGGTGTTAGCAACGTTGTGGTACCAGGCAGGGCTTTGCCCATAAACGACCGCTTTCATTACAACAGTGTTAAATTGTACGACCTCCTTTCCATCTTTGGAAATCGACGACAGCTACGTGGCCTTACTATCTTGAACATTCACTGAACGCAAGGTATTCCCATCCGTTGTTGTCGTTTGCAGAAGCCCTGCGAAGCAGCCGCCGAGGGCCGCCAAGTCGGCGAGGACATAAACACGAAGTGCACCGGCGACATCAAGGTCGGTGACCTCCTGAAGAAGGCAGGCGACCACTTGCTCGATATACATCCCGCATTCCATTCCCACGGTGCCACGAGGGCGTTCGACATCGAGGTACGTTTTACTCTTATCTTGCGTCCTGTGTGTCACGAGTCGAGACATCCATGTCTCTTGCTCAAGACTAGGGGATGGCGTGCGGATATAGTCTATGAAGTGCGGCTCTTTTTCCGAGTACCAAGAGCAAGTACAACAATACCACAACAATTACTAACAGCGAAAGGAGCTCCAATAATTTGGATGGTTACGACGTCTGCTGGAGAGAAGTACGAATACTTTTTTACACATACTTATCGACGTTCTCCCGCCATGCTTCAACGTTTGTGGACAGATCCACAAGACCATCGACAAAAAACAAGAGTGCAAGGTGCTGGGTACCTCCGCTGAGGAGGAAGAGTCCAAGCAAGCCTGCATGCTCCTTCGGAAGCAATGTTGACAGCACGTTCTTTATAGAACGTTAAGTTGTGGTTTATTATACCAGCATCGTTTTTTGAGAACTATGCCTAAATGCGTGCTCTTCGTCTTTCAGGAATACAAATGTACTTAACATGTTTGCGGTGTGTGCGTTCAAGTTCCTGCTTCCAGCATGTTTTTTTTGGCACTGCGCTCCTTTACATCTTAAGTTGTAGTTTTCCTGTCTCTATCCTTGACAAGCGCGTGCCTGGTGCTTATGCACTGCGATAATTTATTATTGATGATCGACTTAGAGAAGCTATTAATAGGTGTACAGGACCTAGGTGCTACCTGAGAGGTGGAAGGATATGCCAAGCAAGTCCTCCGACGCGCCCATCATGGACTGGGCGAATGGATGATAATAACAAACTCATAATCATAATCGTCTCTATCCTGTACCGTTGTACTCCGTACTATGTATGGACCTCTTGGCATTTTCAAGTCGCCAGTTGCGCCATTTGTGCTTCTTTTCCGCCTTTCTACTACTGAATGCCTATTCCTCCTTCCGCAAGCGTAGCGGGCGGCGCCCAGCCGCCCGCGAGCGAAGCCCTTGTATATGGTATTTACTGTTTAATACCAGGACAGCAGTGGAATGGGAAGAGGGGCGATATCTTGTTGGAAACACAACACCAGCTTCAAGCTTCCATGGCCACAAAGCTCACCTATCCTCGACCCCTTAGCCTGAGCCATGGTGTCCTCCTCCCCCAAGCCTCTCGCTTATCAGTGTCTAAAAGGCGCGTGGCGCTATACCAGCGCACAAGCTCCAGCTTTCAGCGACAAGATGCCTCACAGCGTCTGCAAGCCACCCCCTCCCAAAGCTGATCCACAAAACCACAGTTAGTCCCCTCCTTTTGAACAAATTAAGCCGGGGCAATACCAAGAGATGCCCGTGGGGTCTACTCGAGTGAGAGGTAGTGTAGTGTGCCTGCTTCTAAGGAGCGCTTGCTTAATGGTGCACAGGTGTGGTGCTTCTTGTGCGCGATTGGACGCCCGTACGTATCCCCTAAGCACCACTTGCGTGAGGCCTATCAAATGTGATGGAAATCCCTGAAGAGCCAAAACATGCTGCCAGAAGCAAAAAAGTACCCCTTGTGGTCCAGGACTTGTTTTCGAGCAAAGGCGGCCGCACTCGGCTCTTCCCCTCCTATATCTGTTATTTTCTGCCCCTACCAAGATCCTTCCCGACCATCGCCCAGGAATGTGCTCTGGGTATCGAGTATCCAGCATCTGCCGCAAGAAAAGTGACGGTCGATAATCGTATAATCGTGCCGCGTTTTACTGAGCTGGGGCCGTACGGCTTGTCTTGTGTACCATCGACCCTTCATCGAAGGCAGACCTTTGGGCACAATCAGCATCACCCACTTGCTCGGAACACTGCTCTCCCCCTTGACACCCGTAGCCACCTGCCAAGTTCACCCCCTTCTCGCCCCCTAGAACGAGCTGCTAGCTCGTAGGCGACACAAAATGCGTCCGCATTCTACTGCTGGTTCGAATCCTGCTCCGCCTCACCGCCCCAGCAGCAGTTCAACCAGTCCAGCTGCCGCTGTGATCGGGCACAAGTCACAGGCTGGTTCGAACCCTTCGCCTCGGCGCATCAGCAGTTCAACTGTCTCAACTAGCCCAACAACTAGTTCAGCGAGTTCCGCTGCCGCTGAGATGAGGCACAGGGCACAGCTGGTCTTTAAGAGGGTGGCAGTCGTGTGCCTGTACGTGGTGGCTCTGCTGGTGCTGCTCGTGCTGGCGCTGCTTTACGGGGTCCTCGTGCTGCCCGCTCAGAGGTAAGGATGCGCTTGAATACTCGTACAGCAGTAGTAAGCGACACCGAACGAGAAACAGGGTGATATACGTATAAGAAAGCCAGCGTGTCGTTTGCAGGAAAATAAGAAAGTCGGGGGAGGCGTAATATTGTACTGTAGTTGGGTGCATCGCCCCCTCCCGCAATAATGTACAAGAAACAAGAAACCAATGGATTACCCTGAGCCTGGGTCAACTCGTACCTGGTATTTCTGTGTCTTGCGAATCGGTCTCCTGTACTCTGTGCAACAATCTTTACATTCAACCGTTCTTTCTACCCAACTACATCAATCAGTGCACCCAGAGTCCGTGCTGATTCTTCATCCTAGAGATGCATACAAATTCTGCGGTCACAGACTGAAACAGAGTAAACCAAACCGTCGCAATTCATCAAGGTAAAGCAAGGGAAATGTCTGCGTACAAGGTACGAGAACACAGCAACAACAAGCCAGACCATTGGAAAAAAGAAGAAAAAAGAAAACCAAAAAGAAAACAAAAGCAAAACAAACCCAACGATAGGTGGTGTGGAGAATGTGATGCAAGACAGAAGATCGGAAAGGAAAGGCTGCAAGAAGAAGAACATACGTGCTGAAGAGGAACAGATACGTACCTGTTGCGGACAAAACAACACGAAGACAACTGCTGTTGCACGGACAAAACAACACGAAGAGGATAACTGCTGTTTCACGGACAAAACAACACGAAGAAGAGGATCATACTGGTATAAGGCCGGTGGGGAGGGGAATATCGGAGCAATCAACAGTATCAGGTTTATTGTTGCTTCACGTATCACACCACATGACCATGCATGCAAAGTCAGATCTGGGTGTTGTTTACCAGAACACCACGAGCCTCGGTATGAACTTTCGAACGTTCAACTCCTCTAGACTTGATGTACTGCTGCTATCCCTCTAAACTATATCGCCGGTATGTACCAGCCGGAAACACCGGCACTACTGCCGCGGTAACGGACGCTACTCTGCATACAGCCACGACTGCCACCTTTAATACTGATTGTTCCAGTATGTGCCAAGCGGGCAACCGGCACTACAGATGGGCCACTACTATTCATAATGCTGTACTACTACTGCCGCACCGCTTTGAGAATCCAGCGGGGAAAATATCGACCCTGGGTAGTTTTGTGAGTTCGAATCCCCCCGAGTGCATACTCACTCGTATAAATTCGTGGGGGCTTTTTCTGTTAAATTACACTCCAGTTGTGAGATCGAAGATTTTGTCGAAACTCATCTTTGCAAGCTGTGTGTGATACTCCGATCGCGTGTATTACGGGTTGTGTGTCCTCATTAAGGGTATAGGTCGGCGACTCCCCTTGCAACTACAACAGTGTAGCTATCAGGGTCAACAGGGTGATGTTAGTCAGTCTGTACGCTGAAACTATAAAACCCGTTTTTGAGGGGGACAAAATCTGACAGCTGTGGAAGGAAACGCATCAGTTTATCAAGTGAATCCTGTAAGTCGAATAACCGGTGAGGGGAGGGCGGAGTTTTCAAGGACGTGGGGGCCTGGGTTTGATCAAGAGGGAGCGGGGGGGGGACGGGCGGGGCAGCTCAATCTGTGCGTGGAAACTATAAATCCTATCCTGTAAGTTGTACAACCAGTTAGGAGAGGGCGGAGCGTTCGAGGGGGTGGGGGGGGGGGGGGGGGGGTGAAGTTCTTTTTGAACAACACCTTCAGGCCGCATAGATGTAGGGGTTTGCTATACGCGTGGTGCTAGGTCTAGGCGATGGTGCGGGTGGTGGGGAAGGAGGGGGCGTTGGGGAGGGGTGGGGGGGGGTGCGTGAATTGCAGCCGAGTATATATGAGATATTCGTGTGTCCCACTTTTGGTTTGCTTTATTTTTTTCGCGGGATATTCTTCCTCTGGAGAGTGACTGGAGCCTGCCTGGCTGTCTCTCTTGTGACCACGGACTTGATTATGCGAGTTAATTTGAGAACGACAACAACGGCAACAATACCTGGGTTCTGGGTTCCAAAAAGGAACCCCGAGATAGCGACCAGAACACGATAGGTTGGTGCAGTTGGTGGCCTGTTATTGTGCCTCGGGGCGGCAGGGGCCTTTATATGCCGACGCCCCTTAACAAATATGGCCCCTGTGACGGTTTCTAGCACTCTACGTGGCGTTTTTCAAGCGAGAGACAGCGGTGATGCCTTATAAAGGACTTGCATACGGTCCCTCGCAAGGAACTGGGGTCCTTTATGGATTGTCGCGCACATGTTTAAGGGGTGCACCTTAAGGGACAAGGCCCCATAAAGTGTGAAGAAAACGATGCGGAGGAAATCGAGGTCCCATATTATACCATATACCTCTTTCCCTTATCGCGGGGTTTCTTAACAGGAGCTGCCTATTGTGTTGTGAACCGTCTACGAGGAGTGTCAGCGCCCGACATAACGCGAAATATCATGGTAACAATGTTATTGATGCTATTAATAGTGGTGATGCG
This sequence comes from Undaria pinnatifida, assembly GCA_012845835.1. Lineage (NCBI taxonomy): Eukaryota > Phaeophyceae > Laminariales > Alariaceae > Undaria > Undaria pinnatifida. Next base: position 12,297,504 of record JABAKD010000004.1, read on the forward strand.
TACGTGTCGTACGATTCCTTGCGTAGTATTAAAAAACCCGATGAAAATCGACGACGAACGTTGGGAATGCTGAACCCTCTGCGCGATAACAATGAAGGCACGTACCAGATGGGAGAAAGGACGACACCGCACCTGTGAGCACGGCTTGTCCAGATTCCGGAAGGTAAAAGTGAGATTAAAATAGGCAAAAACACCTAACGATGTCAACCCTTTCAACCCCCGATCACCCAGTGACGGACGCTGCAATCATCAATCATCAATCATCAATCATCAATCATCAATAATCACTCATCAATCATCACTTTCTACCGCCTGTTTTCTCCTCTGAAAGCCCCCAAGAGGGGGAATACTCACGCGAAGGCAAAATGTGCTCATGCGAATAAACAGAGTCACCAAGTGACCAATGCTGTAATCGTCACCTGTTACCGTGAAGTCCGTGAATTTTCCTCCTCTAAACTCCCAGGGGGCCAACACTCACGCAACGGTAACTAGTTCGGGCGAAAAAATTGGTGACAAAGTAACAAATAATGCTAGAATCGTGACTTTTTACCGTCGTTTTTCTTGTTCTTGTCTTGAGTTTTGAAGGTTACTGTAGTGCTCGTCAACGGTGATGTGTTGGTGCGAACAGTCACAGAGCGACCAATGGTGCAATGTTCACTTTTTACCGGCTATTTCTCCCTTCTGAAAACCCAATAGGGAATAACACTCACGCAACGGCAGTGCGTGAATGCGAAAACTGAGGGTTGCAAAGCGACCAATGCTAAAATCGTAGCTTTTAACCATTTTGTTTCTCTCTGTCGTCTCACGAGGGTCAGTACTCACGCCAAAAAAAAAAATGTGTAAACGCGATAAACGAAGGTCACAAGGTGACCAATGTGTAAGATTGAACGTAGGACATCTGGGGTGTTGTGGAGCGAGAATGGGTCTTGACATTTGCGGAAGGCATGGTCAACATTCAATCATAATTCCAGATTCATGAAGCTGAATAAAGCTGGAGTCGTCAGTTGTTTCCGCCCTTTCCCTCCTCTCTAGTGTCAAGAAGGTTTGTATACACGCAATGGCAATGTGTTCATGCGAACATATGAGAGAAAAAGGTCGGTTATTCAGACGCGCAGCGGTAACATGGTCACACGTGTTCCGTCCTCCCTGGTTCCCAATGCCGGACAACAAGCACCACGTTTGAATCCATTACCTGCCAATTGCTTCCACCATGCGAAACGCTCGTTTTTGTGAAGAGTGTGAAGGCGTTTCGCTGGCAATACAGCGGCAGCAGGTTTCGACGAACGATTGGATGGGACTGCACGCCGTGTCAACGCGGGATGCCCAGCACCGCTTCCGACCCCGTCACCTATCAGTTGCTTTCGCCGTGCGAGACCTTCGTTTTTCGTTTTTTTTTCATCGTTTTTCTGTTTTATTTTTGTTTGGTAAATAGTTCGGAGGCATGTCTCTGACCCAAAAGACGATGGAGTTGTCATGACCTACCACTTGCTTCGTCCTGCGAAAACGTTCGTTTTTCGATTTCGTTTTTCGTTTTTCGTTTTCGTTTTCGTTTTCGTTTTCTCTGTTTTTTTTTTTTCGGTTTTCGTTTGCTTTCCTTCTTTTGTTTTTCGTCGTTTTGTGCGAAGAGTTCGAAGGTGTTGCGCTCGCCTAAACGACGAAGACTTTGCGAACGACTGGTGGGGGCTGTGCGCCTGCAGTGATTTGATTAATATCTGGTGGACTTTGGCTTTCATCACGCAAAACGTTTGTTTTTCGTTTTTCTTTTTTGGTTTCGGTTTTCGCTATTTTTTTTTTGTGAAGAGCAGCGAACGCGTTTCGTTGGCGAACAAAGACGATTGGCAAACGACCGGTGGGGGCTTCACGCCAGCGGTGGCTTCATTGACAGACTTTTGGCTTCCATAATGCTAAACGTTCGTTTTTCGTTCTTTCGTTTTCGTCTTTCGCTTTCATACCTTCGTCATCTTTCGCTTGTGCTTTTGCTTTTGTTTTGGAAGAGTTCGAACGCGTTTCGCTGGCGAAACGGACGACGAAGTTTTGACGAACGACTGGTGGGGGCTGCACGCCGGCGACGACTCTTCGGCTCGGGAAAAGAGGCGGCCTAAGCAGGTCAACATGCGAAAGGGGGTAGACCTTCACACCTCCTATATCACTACAAGGGACGGAGTAAAGGTGGGCAATAGCACCATCAGATGTAAAGGTGTTCTCTTGTGGCTACCGTTGAGTGTGGGCGGTGATTTCCAGGGATTTTTACGGGTCCGGTCACTTCTATAGCGTCGAATCGGGTCAGGGTGACCCGATCCGACCCGACCCGACCCGACCCGACCCGACCCGACCCGACCCGACCCGACCCGACCCGACCCGACCCGACCCGACCCGACCCCGACCCGACCCGACCCGACCCGACCCGACCCGACCCGACCCGACCCGACCCGACCCGACCCGACCCGACCCGACCCGACCCGACCCGACCCGACCCGACCCGACCCGACCCGACCCGACCCGACCCGACCCGACCCGACCCGACCCGACCCGACCCGACCCGACCCGACCCGACCCGACCCGACCCGACCCGACCCGACCCGACCCGACCCGACCCGACCCGACCCGACCCGACCCGACCCGACCCGACCCGACCCGACCCGACCCGACCCGACCCGACCCGACCCGACCCGACCCGACCCGACCCGACCCGACCCGACCCGACCCGACCCGACCCGACCCGACCCGACCCGACCCGACCCGACCCGACCCGACCCGACCCGACCCGACCCGACCCGACCCGACCCGACCCGACCCGACCCGACCCGACCCGACCCGACCCGACCCGACCCGACCCGACCCGACCCGACCCGACCCGACCCGACCCGACCCGACCCGACCCGACCCGACCCGACCCGACCCGACCCGACCCGACCCGACCCGACCCGACCCGACCCGACCCGACCCGACCCGACCCGACCGACCCGACCCGACCCGACCCGACCCGACCCGACCCGACCCGACCCGACCCGACCCGACCCGACCCGACCCGACCCGACCCGACCCGACCCGACCCGACCCGACCCGACCCGACCCGGCCCGGCCCGGCCCGGCCCGGCCCGGCCCGACCCGACCCGAACCGGGGGTTTAGGAACGCACGTCCTATGTCCCGCAAGGGACGGGGTGAAGGTGAAGGTGAAGGTGGAGTCTACCTAGGCAGTTCTATTGTCGTCGCCGTTATGGCATTTGTAGGATGTCGCCTGTAATGACGGGGAATGGCTGTATTGCTGCTCTATTGCTCTATTGCTGCGGGTAAAGCTGTTTTGAGGAGGGCACACGTAAACTCAAAGCTGCTTACGGTTGCTATCGTCATCTGGGCTCTGGTAGACAATGCAGCCGTTTGCTATATATTACTATAGACTATAGGAGTACTATATATTACTCCATGTTACTCTATATTACTATATATTACTATATATTACTATATATAGCTATATATTACTATATATTAGTGTAGACGTGTTTGGTCTGTGGACCAAGGTCGCAGCAGGGAGGGTTACTCCAGGCTTCATTGAGAGCAGCGTGACAAATAAGTGAAGGGAGTGATTTGCGAAGTTACTGAGCGCGAATGGTAGAAATGGTCAACTCTTGCAAAGCAACAGGGAAGGCAGTGAGGCAGTCACGCGGGTGCCCCCCAACTGCTGAAAATGAGCAATATCCCTCAAACTGCTCCACCCCCCCTGCTGGGGTTGGCGTCGGTTGGCAGCGGCGCTGTAAACACGCCTCTACAGTAGCTACGTGGGCTGGAGCACCAGGGTACTGTCTTTTTTTCTTTCTTTCTCGCTTTTATGCTTGGCTGTAACGGAGATAGTGGATGAGGTAGATGATACCTGGTGTCGTGCGGAGTGGAAAACCTTAACTTCGCGCAAGGGGGGTGGTATAACATACAGGAATGTGCATATGAAAACGCACCCACGAGGCAGTTGTGTGGTATCCCCATTGCTGTCTTTGGAAAATGCCACAGGAGAAAAGAAACAAACTGATTCGAAGCTGTGATGCGATATGCAAGAACGTACGCACAAGGCGCGGAAATCCGCCTCGCGAGTGGTCCTTAGCAGGATGCAGCTCACCTTCATGTGACTCGCCGAACCCCTCACGGGCGCTTTGCGCGATGTCTGCCTGGCCGGTGGGAACCCGACATGCTCTCTTCCGGCATTGTAGGGGTGCAAAGATCGAATAGGGTCTACACCGTATGGTCTTAAGACTAGGACTATGCATGAACTGACCCTAATCCTAACTCCCCAGGATATAAGATACTTGGTAAATGTTTTTTAATGTAATCTATGGAGGAAACGCACTAAGCGCCTAAATGTTGGAGGTGTCTTTATAAGGAGTAGGAGCGGTGTTCCATCTTGAAAATGATGGGTGGTCAACGGTCACATGACTAACTCAAGCAATAAATGAGTGCGACCCCCTTAACGCGCCCTCCCCATACCCTAACCCATTCCCTCACCCTAACCCTAAGGCAGTGTGTCCTTGTGGTTTCCAGCTGAGGCAGTAGAATTTTGGCTCGCTCGTGTTTTTCCGTGTGAACTTCCGAAGAGTTAGTCGTGAGGTTGAATATATATAGGGTTAGGGTTAGTTATATATATTCAGCAACGCTGTTCTTGACGTCATGGCGCTGTTCATTGCCAGCAAACGGCGGGAACCCGACGCGATCTTTTGCCGTTTGCGTCGAACTTTATCATGCATCTGTAATAGCTGGCGATGGATATTTGGATACCTTCGAAGGCTTTAGCGGAGAGAGGCAGCCTTCCGGTAGTGTTCCACCAGGCCAGGTGAGCGTCGCGCCTCTCGTTGAATCCGGTGGTACGTTTTATGCTGATCCTGGTCCCTAACTATGCTGGTGTCGCGGGGGTGCTGTATCAGCAAAAATTTGCCACGCCGTAGGCTGCGGTGCCGAATTGTGATCGGCCTGCCACGTCATCGCTGGTAGTTCTGCATTCATCGGCGACGCTGTTGCCCGGGAAAGAGCGGCTGAAACGGCTCTTTGCTCCCTACCTTAGAACGGCTCCGCGTTTTTTCTATCCCGCTCTATTTTTCGTGTCTGGTGGCTCCTATCCTTGCCCTGCTGGTACACCCCGGTCTTTGGTTCCACCCCCCCTCCCCCTAAACCGCCTATATATCTACGCCAACTCCCAAGGTACTACCGCTCAGCAACCCTTCGGTGGCAGTTCAACCTAATCGTCAACAGAGGGAAGCCATTTTTGCACCCCGATCGTTCGTTTCACCCCCCCCTCCCCCTAACCCGGTCTGTTTTTATACCAACTCCCAACCCTAAGCCGCCTACATCTCTCTACCAGCTGCCAAGGTACATATTTCTGTGCCAAAACCCGAAGATAAACTGCTTTTGTTTCTATGCCCACTCCCGACCATTGCCTATCGGGTATGTTTCTATGCCAACTCCCAAAACCTAAACCGCCTATATATCTGCTAACTCCCAAGGTAAACCCGCTTAGCAACCCTTCGGTGATCATTCAACCTGATCGTAAACGGAGAGGACCCGCTATTTCACCAGTCTTTTAACCCCCCCAACCCCCCCCCCGCCTATTTTGCTATGCTAACTCCCAGCCAAAAACCACCTAAATGTATCTCTACTCCAACTTCCAATGTACATATTCATATGCCAATTCCGAAATCTAAACCTCCTACTTCGAAATATACGTCTATTCCAACTCCCATGGTGCTTATTTCTACGCCTACTCCCAGCTCAAAACCGCCTGTATGTCTGTGCCAACTCCCAAGGTACTGCCGCTCGGCAGCCCTTCGGTGGCCGTTCAACCAGCCCCCACCCCTAAACCGCCTGTATATTTCAACTGAAACCGCCTGTATCTGTGCCAACCCCAAAGGTACTGCCGCTCGGCAGCCGTTCGATGGCCGCGCAACCAACTCCCACCCCTAAATCGCCTATATATCTATATACCAATTTCCAAGCTTTTACCGCTCACCTAAACATCCGTGGTAGGTTTCTATGCCAACTCCAAACCTTTAGTCGCCTAGATCTCTATCCCAAATCCCAAGGCACTACAACTCTCAGCTAAATATATTATGGTATGTTTCTATGCCATTCTCTCAACCTTAAACGGCCTATCTGTATGCCACCTCCACCCCCCCCAACCCCAATAAACCGCCTACGCGTCAAACCCAACCCCCAACCCGACACCGCCTTTACCTCTATGCCAACTCCCCAAGGTACTACCGCTCAGCAACCCTTCGATGGCCGTTCAACCTGATCGTCAACGGAGGAAAGCCGATCAGCTTCATCAACGACCCTTTCTTCAAGAGCTTTCTGTCATACGACATGATTCTTGTTTCCGTTGACGTTCGCGGCACGGGGGCTTCTTTTGGGACGCACCCGGGGCCCTGGAGCCCCGAAGAGCAGCAGGTGTCGATTACAGTTACAGTGTTACAGTGGGTACCCCGATTTAACGCCTTTGCAACTGGAAACCCTCTTTTTTGTGCAAAATTGCTTGAAGTTGGTATAGGGAGGGATTTGGGGGCTCTTAAGGGGTTAAGAGCGCACCGTGACAAGCAAGCCCAAACATGCGCTCTTAATTGCAAAGCGCTCTCATCTGTAGTGGGCAATATATGGCCTTTAATGTGGCGGGTCATGCCGAGATGACCGCTCTTAACTCCGGAATGGTCTTAACTCGGGGTACCCGTTGTGCACAGCTTTACCTGTGATGTGTTGACGTTTTTCTTAAAGTGCTTGGTATGTGACAGTATGTGAAAGTATGTGACGGTATGTGATAGTATGTGACAATATGCGACAGTATGTGACGGTATGTGACAGTATGTGATAGTATGTGATGGCGTGTGACAGTATGTGATAGTATGCGACAGTATGTGCCAGTATGTGCCAGTATGTGCCAGTATGTGCCAGTATGTGCCAGTATGTGACAGTATGTGACAGTACGTGATAGTATGTGACAGTATGCGACAGTATGTGACAGTATGTGACAGTATGTGCCAGTATGTGCCAGTATGTGACAGTATGTGACGTACGTGATAGTATGTGACAGTATGTGATGGTACGTGACAGTATATGACAGTATGCGACAGTATGTAACAGTGTGTGACAGTATGCGACAGTATGCGACACACGTGCTATGGTAGAGGTGCGCCATGGTATTTTATAAGATTATTCTAACAACGCCAGCTTTGAGTTCGACGAATTCAGGGTCGATACTCATCTTTGCAAGCTGCGTATTACATCGATCGCCCGTTTTTAGTAAGTTTCATGAGGCAGGACCTAAAATAAGATGTAATACTTGGATAAGGTACACCACGATATTTTCTGAGGCTGCTTGTTACGTAAGGAGCTCTGCGCATAATATATATATATATCTTTATCTATATATCTATACGTTGGGTACCCCGATTCAAGAGCGCCCCGTGACAAGCAAGTCAAACAAGTTAACTACACTTTGCTCTTATCTTTAGTTGGAAATACATACCAGGTAGCTCTTTAGTTATAAGGCGTGACATGCCGATTTGACCGCTGTGTTGCGTTTCCAATGCTGTTATCGTGGGCACTGTTAAGATCGGTCAAATCGGGGTACCCACTGTATTACTGTAATACTGTAATACTGTAATATACGTATTGCGAAGACAACGGACGGCAATCCATCGGTTTTGGGGTAAGGTGAGTAAGGGAGGGAGGGAGTCTCGTCACTCAGGAAAAAAAATGGCGAAAAAAATCGCAACCTCTATCGTAGGGCGCTTGATGTACCTTAACCACTAGTACCTACTAGTACCTACTAGTACTGCTAGTGCTGCTACTACTACATATGGCGATTTCGAGAAGCGGATGCAGTCGCCTTGTCTTGCAACGCGTTTCGCTTCTGACCTAGGGCGCGGTGGTGCGGGGTTGCGTCTTGCGAGCAGGACTCTATGGAGGTGCTGGATTGGATCGACCGTCAGTTGTGGAGCAACGGCAAGGTGGCCTTGTGGGGGGCGAGCTACGAGGGCACCAGCGCCTTCTTCACCTCCCTGCTGCGACATCCCACCGTGGTATGTATGTATCTGGTATGCTACATACTGCGGAAGTTTGATCGCTATTTTTGTCATCTTCGGTTGTTTTGTTGTTGTTTTATCGCCTGGTGGTTGTTGTTTGTGCTGTGCCCGAGAACCCTAGCCGTAGATGGGCCTTGTGGGGCGCGAGGTACAATGGCACCGGCGCATTTTTCACCGCGCGGCTGAGGCATTTCACCGTGCTGCTTCGGGTATCATACAGTTTTTTTTTCTGTTTCTGTTTCTGTTTCTGTTTCTGTTTCTGTTTCTGTTTCTGTTTCTGTTTCTGTTTCTGTTTCTGTGTCTGTTTTTGTGTTGGTAGCTATGTGTTCGGTTTTTCGCCTCATTCTCCTTTCGAGGTCTATAAAGCGGTTTCCATCTCCAGCGAGGGGTTTTTCGGGGATGACATCGTGTCATTCCCTTCAGGGGATTTTTTTGCGCACCCTGGCTCATCAATGGTTGTTTTCCCGACGCGATCTCTCGGACCCTTCAGGTATGCTGCTGCCCGATGTTTTTCTTCTGGGATGTGTTCGATGACGTCTCGCACCCAGGAGGGGTCCCGATGAAGCACTTCTCCAGTAACTGGCAGGTGCGTTTGCAGCAGACGGCAACGACCTGTCTTCGACAAACGAAAACGGTGCACGTCTTGGTAGCTCGGTCGGATTTGCCTAAAACGACGCCAGCCTGACTTTGAGAAACGTTTTCTACAGTAGCTAGGGCCGTGGCGGGAAACGGCCAGGACTGCAAACTTGATCATTTTATGGATGATGTGTTTGATGGATGGCTATTTTATGGGTGCTTATTTATGATGGGCGATTGTTGGATGGATGGCTATTGAATGGGTGCTTGTTTGATGGATGGTTATTCGAGGGATGACTGTCTGCGGATTGGATCGTTAGGGGAGGGACACGCATGAAAAGGCGACCGTGACGGCTACAAGAAACCAAAGGAAACGTTACCCGAGGCGTTTTGGTCCCGATTAGTGTTGGGGCTCTGCGTGTTGAAGCGTTGAACGGTGGCAACTTTTTCCGCCGACGGTGCCGACTAAACCTGCAATTAAACAATGCCACTGTGGCCGATAATAGCAATGTATACCTGGTTATATATTTTTTCTTTATTCCATTTATTATCCTGGCACTACTCTCGCCCTCGCTCCCAGCAGTAACTCAGATCCGGGGTCACATGGCGGGCCCTCCTCCCCCCTCCCCGCTACGGTAGTGCCTTCATTTTATTGCGAGAAGAATTCGGCATTTTCTTCCCTCGTCGACTCGCATCGAATTGTACCTACCCACGCTGCTAGGCGCTCTCAGCAGTTGATCCTTTTTTGTGGTTGTTTTATTTTTACATATAAAGTCAAAGTCTCACCACGGTAGGAATCGAACTAAAGGACCAACGCTAGTAGTTAGTATTCGAAGGTAGCCACTAGACCCCCGGGGCGACCGGCCAATATACATATATATGTATATGTGTATGTATATATGTATACGTATGTATATGTGCTGTTTGATGTTGAGGCGTGCTACGATAGGCGAAGCACATGTCGGCCATCTCCTCGTCTGAGTAAGTAGGCAATATCATAGAATAGCATGTGATGTGATGGGCTATTTCAACGTTATGCGCCTACTAAATGTGAATGTATCATAATAGGTGTCATAACTAGTCGTTGAATCCTTCCGCATACGTAACAGGTGTCGCGACGGGTGTCGCCACGGGTGTCGCGACGCCTATGACCTAGTAATACTGGTACTAGATGCCGTAACGCATCGTTGAAGGCCTACGCAAACGTGGCAGATGCTACTGCACTTAGTTACAAACCGTTGGTACGTCACAGGTGTCATGACGAGTGTCGCGACGCTTAACACCTAGTGATATAGGTACCAGATGCCGCAACGCATCGTTGAAGGCCTAGACAAACGTGAAATATGCTACTGCACTTAGTTACATACCATTTTTACGTTACAGGGGTCATGGCGAATCGCTGAATCCCTGAGCAAACGGGGCAGGTGCTCCGACACTTGGCATTTAGCGATCGGGGAAAACAAATTGGATGTGAGCTGGCTGGCTACGTACAAGTCGCCGATTAGCTATTAACTGGCTACTAATGTATAAGGTCGCCCCGGTGGCGTATCAGGTTATCCTCTAGCCTATATAGTGAGTTCGAATCCCCCCGAGTGCATACTTGTATAAATTCGTGGGGAATTTTTTCTTGTGCACAAATTGACATGCGGAAAACGCGACGACGAATCGCTGAATCCCTGAGCATACGGGACAGGTGCTCCGACGCTTAGCATTTAGCGATCGGGGAAAACAAATTGGGTGTGAGCTGGCTGGCTATAAGTCGCCGTTTAGCTGTTAATTGGCTACTAATGTGTAAGGTCGCCCCGGTGGCGTATCAGGTTATCCTCGAGCCTGGTACAGGTCAGTTTCGTGGGTTTGAATCCCCCCGAGTGCATGCTCGTATAAATTCGTGGGGACTTTTTTTGTGCACAAATTGACTTGCGGAAAACGCGAGAGCGTGAGTTAGCAACACTCGATGAAAAATCGACGAGCAGTGGGATTGCTGAACCCTATGCGCGATAAAGATTGAAGGCAAGAACCGGGGGGGAGAAGGGACGACACCTGTGACCACGGCTTGTCCAGAAGCTGGAAAGTAGAAGTGTGAATATATAATGACAGTATGCTCAGGGATTGAACGATTCGTTATGGCGCCTGTTTTGGCGTATGTGCAGGGGTTCAACGATGCGTTAGACTCTGGTTGGGTGCAAAGCACGGGGTGGATGGCCAGAATTTTCTTGGAAGGGGTTACTCCAGTCACGCCAGAAGACTCGTGGGGCTACCAGGCCAACCAAGCTATCATCGGGCACAAGTGAGATTGATCTACGCCTCGGACAAATAGGTCACCATCGAGATGGTCATTTTACCAGGTATAACTGAGTAATGCTCAAGGACGATTCTCATTTGTTGTAATTTGCTCGTTTGGCTGCTGTCGACCGTCAGCTACCAGGTATGACTGGAACATCTTTTGGCACGATCGCGTTGGGTACATGTTGCTCTCTCCGCTGTTTTCAATCGTTATTTACCAGGGATAGCTGGGATACACTATACACTATGCTAACAAATTAGCTCAATATTTCTCTTTCCTCCGTTGTCGACCGTTTTTACCTGAGGTAACTGAAGCACCCTCGAGGACAATTACGTTTGCTATGTTTTTCTTTCTAGGCTATATCTTGCTCTCTCGGCTGTTGTTGACCGTTACTTTCCAGAGATAACTGGAGCATCCTGAAGGACGATCACATTCGCTATATGGACGACACATCCAAGCACACGGGCAGGATGGTTAGCTCCGCTTGCGTTAACCAGGCGGTGCACGAGCTTCTAGTCGCACAAGGGATCTGTCACGGGTCACCTTCTCAAGGCAAACCCTCCGCAAAGGCTGCAAAGGTATGGTGAACTCGTGCTACAATAGGGATCGTGACGTGCATTGTTTGTTGCAGTTTTTCCTTCCCAGCGTCCGAACGGTCGATACCCCTCCCCCCCCCGCCTCCTCTCCCTCTTCCTTCCTCTACAAGGGAGCGTAAGAGGGCATCGTTTTTACTGATGGTGTGATGAGAGCGGTGTGATGAGAGCGGTGTGATGAGAGCGGTGTGATGAGCGCGGTGTGATGAGAGCGGTCCAGAAAGGAGCCGCCTGAAACGCGTCACCGTGTCACCTGCACAGTGTTCCGCGATGTCAGGTCCTTTGTCCCAACTATTAATAGTGCGTCCCCGTTTAGCCCTGCACTCCCGTTTTTGGCGAAAACACACATGGAGTTTTCGACTCTTGCAAGGCTCCCCTTGGGGTGGTGGTTCGCTTCAAATCCCCGGGGGTGTCTTTGTTAGTAGCTGAAAAGGGAGGGAACACGAAACACTCTAGAGAACGAAATAACAAATATTAGCCACGGACCTGGCGAGTAACCCGGCAAGAACCACAGAGTGTTCATAGCTGAAATCGAGTTTGTAGCTTAGTCTACGTATTATTTTGAACAATGGAAAAATAAACTTGAGGTGTGATGATGATGTGTGATGTGTGATGTGTGATGTGTGATGGTGAGATCGACCAGAAATGATTTTTTTAATAATACTCGGCTTTGCAAGCTGCGTGTGATCAGTGATACTTCGATCGCGCGTGTTACGGGGGGTGTATACCCTCGTGGAGGACTACAGGTCGGTGACAGACTCCCCTGCGAATCCAAGGGTCAACAAGACTAAGACGTTCAGCCTTGTTCTGCTCACGGACCTGTATATCCCGCATTGAGGGGGACAAAACCAGACTTCTGTGGAACTCAAGTATGCATGAAACACGAAGTGTTATAGTGTAAGTTAACTTTTGAAGTGGGCTACTTGGGTGTGTACCAGGTTTGTGCGCAAGTCCCTGTGTACTCCCTGTGTATGTGGCAGGCCAGCGGAGGTCCAGCTGGTGCTGTCGAGTCATCATGGAACATGCGGTGGACGCCGATCGCTACTGTTCCGAAGTGATCTCTCTTGTACTCTTGATGCAATGCAACGACTAGGTAGTAATATGTAGTAATATGTAGTAATATGTAGTAATATTGACTAATGGTTCATTGTTAGGATGATTTAGGGATTTAGAAGAGGGTTAACACCCCGCCAATGCACAAGTAACACTACCTCGCCCCTTCCCCTGCCCCCCTCCCTCCCCGCTCTGCCGCGATTGGGCATGCCCTCTAGGTGTTCAGGTCACCATCGCCAGACAAAGACACAGTCGACAACTTGGAGAACAATACCGACCAGTCAGGCGTTGCGTTGATAGAGACAGTGCAGGAGCGAAAACACCCGAACACTCCCCGCGAACCAAAAAAAGCGGCTGTTTCGGCAGGCGCTCCATTGATAGAGCCAGCGCGGACAGGGGAGGGGGCCGTTGCCGAGAAAAATTTCTTGACGGGCGGCGCAAGCGATACTGGAAGCACGGTAAAATCGAGCGTGCCACGTGGGGAGCGGGAACCAACAGGAGTCGAGGAGACCGTTGATGCGGGGGATGCCCAAGGCTGCGGCGGTGCGCCCACTAGACGCGGAGAGAATGGTGTAGCTCTGGTGAGTGCTGCGATTTCTGATGGCGCTGTCCTCGGTGAAGGGGTTGGTGAGGGTGGGATGCTTGCTGAGGGGCAACAGAGTGGCAGTCTCGACAGGGGACGTGAAAGGAACCATCTAGACAGAGGTCAGAGGCTGGAGGAGACACTGCCGTTTTATCTGCACGTTTCAGGCTGGCTTGATGCCTCGGCGCACGCGGCAGTGATGGCCTTCATGACGCTCCCGTGCAGGTGGAGTGTGTTTTTTGCTTTTTTTTTATTTGCACGTGCCCGGCTGGGTCAACCCTTTTACTAACATTGCAATTTTTCATGCACTAATTCCAAGTGGTTTCCCTCCAAAAACGTGGGTGCAATACTTCCAGAAGGAAAGAAGATACCCGGGCAAACGGACGGTTACAGCATCGACCATACACGAGCATCCCAGCTTTGGGGTATGGGGTGTGTCCGAGCCGTAGCGTAGGGACCTTTCATGATAAGACACCGCTGCAGCATGGTGATACTACTATTAGTATTCTACACGTTCTTTCTAGTCGGAAAAACGTCGTTTCTGTCTCTATACTTGAATCAAGATATATTTGATATAATCAAGTCTGAAGGGGGTTAAGGCTTTGGCGTACGCGGCAGTGGTGGCCCTCATGGACCTCCCGTACCGGTAGAGTTTTCGGAATGAAGACAAAACGACAGCCGCCCACGTAAAGCTGAACCAAACTGAAGTTTTTTCAGCCGATCGCCCGTAGTAACGCTTTAGACAACTGTGCCTACGTTGTTGAGATGTCGGGAGCTAATTGCTTGTAGTTGGTGAAAGAGGTGTTTCGCAAGTGGTATAAAAGGGTTAGGCGCTGCATTGCTTCATGTTGCAGCATCAGTCACTGTGCTTGTGACGTTTTGTCGATGGTATGTTTTTTATTGGCAGAGGCGCTGAGCTTCTTGTGGGACCGTGGAATCATGGAGGGCACCAGCATGTTCGGCCTCACCACATCACCACTATGTCGAAGTGAGTATCAATGGTTCCATACATTGGATAGATCGCGGTCGAGATTATCTACAACATATCCTGTATTTGCCGTTGCGAGATGTTGTGAAAAAACCGTATCATACAGGTTCACCTGACGTAGATGATCTAGATCGTGCAGATCAACTAGTTGTGGCCTCATCGCATCAGCACCAGATCCAAGCGATTATCGTCTTGTCAATGGGGTATGGATGTTATTTGGTTTGCTATTATTAACGGTAAGGTATACCGCAGCCCGTGGCGCCGTTCCCTAGGCCAATTAATTACGGCGGTGAAACGCGGTGCATGCATTTTTTGTACGTGCTTTTTCTTCCATCGAGATGCTTTGTTAGCCTTTTTTTCGCCACGGCGTAGGTTTTCAGGGAAACGAGCTACTACTAATGTGAGAACATCATGGTCACGACAAGGCAATGGTACCTTCCTCCCTTCCTTCCTTCCTTCCTTCGTTCATACATACATCGGACAGATCACGATTTAGATCATCTAGATAATAATAGACCATCTCGATCATATACATCGTCTAGATCCTATCGCTGCCGTTATGAGGTGTTGTGCAAGAGCCGTGCCAGTATCGATCCCTCTTGGCGAACATTCGGGCAAGGGCCGTGTCGTACCGTTCCCACCTTGCTAACATGATGTACGTCGTACAGATCATGCAGTTAGGCCTCATCACGTCGCCATCAGGTTCAAGGGAGTATCGCGTTGCTAATGGACGATACGCCAAGGGCTACGCTTTACTGTTGGACTGGCCGAGTTAGTCGTCCAAGTCGATTACGAGTGCGCTCCTCTCCAGTTGGCTCGGAAGGGGTCAAGGAATAGAAACGTGCGATATTTACAACACAGCTAGTATCTTAAAGCCCCAGCCGGCACGGTACCCTCACATGTTGGCCTAAAACGTATTGCTTGTGTTGTAACGATCGCAAGTAGATCCTGAATTATTACGTGTTGTTGCCAACTATTCGGCAGGTTTGACTTCCGCACCGAGGTGTCTGGTTTCTTTGTCCGGTGTCTCTCCTCCGCGCCGGAGCACCTGTCGCGCGAAGGCGGATCGGATCCTGCTAAGGACAGTTCTCCGCCAGATCGAACGGATGGGGACAAGAAAAGCAAAGTGCGTTCGTATAGGGTGGTGTTAATATTGTCCTTGTTCTTGTTGTTTTCCTTGTTCTTGTTCTTGTTCTTAGTTTAACGTTTACTATTGCTATTGTTCCAGAGCACCAGCCCTCTCAGGTCGAAGTGCTCAGTCATTTCAGCTTCAAGTATTCCAGATACTCGTGAGTACCCAGTCATTTCAGGTCGAAGTAATTGCAGGTACTGGCGAGTACCCAGTCATTTCAGGTCGAAGAACTCCAGGCGCTGGCGAGTACTCAGTCGTTTCAGCCCGAATTATTTCAGGTATTCGCGAGTACTTAGTCATTTCAGGCTTAAGTACTCCGGGTACTCGCGAGTACTCAGTCATTTCAGCTCGAACTACTGCAGGTACTCGCGAGTACTCAGTCATTTCAGCGCGACGCACTCCAGGTACTCGCGAGTATTCATTTCAGTTCGAAATACTTCAGGTAGTGGCGAATACTCAGTCATTTCAGGTTGAAGTGATCCTTTTACTGGCGAGTACTCAATCATTTCAGGCTGAAGTACTCCATGCATTGGCGAAATCATTGCAGCTCGAAGTACTCCAGGCACTGAGTCATTCAAAATTTCTGGTAATCGGGGGTAACTGACTGAGTACCAACGGCTGGTACTGGTACTCTGACGACCTTTGGTATGCTTTATGCACTGTTAATGTTGTGTAGAAGGGTGGTGAATTTTTGTTAGTTCCTACCTGGTACTTTTTCAAGATGTTCATTCGCATCTTTCGCGCTTCCGCCTCGAGTGAAAAGACCAGAAAGAAAACGCAGTTTGGATTTATCATGGCGATCGATGCTATTGGACGTGCCGCCAGTTGTTCCTCTACAGTACCGTTCACGGCTCCCCGCACGCCCTCGCCCGATGGAGCATTTGCACGGTGGATGTCTCGTGCTTTCTGTTTCACGATGGACATGTAAGCCATTGATGTATCATGCCCTTGGTTTCCTCATCGGTTGTATTGGGCGTGCGGCCAGGTGGCTACTGCCTGTCCCTCTTCCGGACCGTTAACGACTGCCCACATGCACTCGCCCGATGGAGTCGACGCCGGCGGTGATTATGGTGGCGGGGGCAACAGGGAGGAGGGTTGTGGGAGACCAGGCAGCACCGGGTACATCTCTTTAAGCTCGTCGGACTGGAACAGCCCGCCTTCCCCTGGAGTAGGCGTCGTCGCCGAGGTTGATGAAGTGCCGGCATCAAACCCATCGGAGGAGCCCCGCAGCAACTCCCCCCTTCACCGAAAGGACGGTGAGCATGTTGGCGCCGAAAACGAAACACACGGTGCCGACGTTACAGGAGAAACCGCAGACCGAACCGGTCCTTCGCGATCCCCGACTCAGGGTCCTAAGCCGAACCCAGATGCAACAGCAGCTGCAACCGCACCATTGCTCACCGGCGATGGTGCTAGAACGCAGGCCGCAGAAGAGGTTGGGGCGGTTGGAAGCAGGGAGGCGGAGGCGATGTGGAAGAAGGCAAGACCAAGGGTCAGGTTTTTCACGCACCAGGTGAGACTTGAGTTTCGGGAGGGAGCGCGAGCTATTTTCTACATGGTAGCTGATAGTGCCCGATAGTACCTGATAGTGCCTGATAGTACCTGGTAGTACCTGATAGTACCCGATAGTACCTGATAGGTAGCTGATAGTACCCGATAGTACCTGATAGGTAGCTGATAGTAGCTGATAGTACCTGATAGTACCCGATAGTACCCGATAGTACCCGATAGTACTTGATAGTAGCCGATAATACCCGATAGTGCCTGATAGTACCCGATAGTACCCGATAATACCTGATAGGTAGCTGATAGTACCCGATAGTACCCGATAGTACCTGATAGGTAGCTGATAGTACCCGATAGTACCTGATAGTACCTGATAGTACCCGATAGTACCCGATAGTACCTGATAGTACCTGATAGTACCCGATACTACCTGGTAGTACCCGATAGTACCCGATAGTACCTGATAGTACCTGGTAGTACCCGATAGTACCCGATAGTAGCTGATAGTACCTGATAGTACCTGATAGTACCTGATAGTACCTGATAGTACCTGATAGTACCTGATAGTACCCGATAGTACCCGACAGTACCCGATAATACCTGATAGTAGCTGATAGTACCTGATAGTACCCGATAGTACCCGATAGTACCTGATAGTACCCGATAGTACCCGATAGTACCTGATAGTACCCGATAGTACCTGATAGTACCCGATAGTACCTGATAGTAGCTGATAGTACCCGATAGTACCCGATAGTACCTGATAGTACCCGATAGTACCCGATAATACCTGATAGGTAGCTGATAGTACCCGATAGTACCCGATAGTACCTGATAGGTAGCTGATAGTACCCGATAGTACCTGATAGTACCTGATAGTACCCGATAGTACCCGATAGTACCTGATAGTACCTGATAGTACCCGATACTACCTGGTAGTACCCGATAGTACCCGATAGTACCTGATAGTACCTGGTAGTACCCGATAGTAGCTGATAGTAGCTGATAGTAGCTGATAGTACCTGATAGTACCTGATAGTAGCTGATAGTACCCGATAGTACCCGACAGTACCCGATAATACCTGATAGTAGCTGATAGTACCCGATAGTACCCGATAGTACCCGATAGTACCTGATAGTACCCGATAGTACCCGATAGTACCTGATAGTACCCGATAGTACCCGATAGTACCCGATAGTACCTGATAGTAGCTGATAGTACCCGATAGTACCCGATAGTACCTGATAGTACCCGATAGTACCTGATAGTAGCTGATAGTACCCGATAGTACCCGATAGTACCTGATAGTACCCGATAGTACCTGATAGTACCCGATAATACCCGATAGTACCCGATAGTACCTGATAGTACCCGATAGTACCCGATAGTACCCGATAGTACCTGATAGTACCTGATAGTAGCTGATAGTACCTGATAGTACCCGACAGTACCCGATAATACCTGATAGTAGCTGATAGTACCCGATAGTACCCGATAGTACCCGATAGTACCTGATAGTACCCGATAGTACCCGATAGCACCCGATAGTACCTGATAGTACCTGATAGTACCTGATAGTACCTGATAGTAGCTGATAGTACCCGATAGTACCCGACAGTACCCGATAATACCTGATAGTACCCGATAGTACCTGATATTACCCGATAGTACCTGATAGTACGTGATAGTACCTGATAGTACCTGATAGTACCTGATAGTAGCTGATAGTACCCGATAGTACCCGACAGTACCCGATAGTACCTGATAGTACCCGATAGTACCTGATAGTACCTGATAGTACCCGATAGTACCCGATAGTACCCGATAGTACCCGATAGTACCCGATAATACCCGATAGTACCCGACAGTACCCGATAGTACCTGATAGTACCCGATAGTACCTGATAGTACCTGATAGTACCCGATATTACCCGATAGTACCCGATAGTACCCGATAATACCCGATAGTACCCGATAGTACCTACTGTAGGCCATTGGACTGTTAGCAGTGTCTGGCCAAAACATCTCTGACCGACGGCCCTCCTCAACCGATATTCAACTGATATTCAACTGATAATCAACTGATAGTCAACTGATAGTCCACCAATAGTCAACTGATCGTCATCTGATAGTAGTCTGATAGTCAACTGAGGAACTATTCAATGCCGATGGAAAAATCGTTGCAAGGCATTTGTGTTAGATTTAGGTCACGCTTTTCTCGTCATTTTTTGAAGGGCTTCAATGAAAAGACCATCAACCATCCCCGGTGTTTTGCAGTAGTGCTTGTGTTACGCGTAGGCCACGAGGTTGTTCATCGGACTCGTTTTTTTTTTCGAAGTTAGGTTTTGGATAAGGTATGAGTTTCTCATTCATAGATCAATCCAAGAGCCTCAGAACAATTAGATGCACCGGCTACAATGGCGCCTGCGTGGGGTGCAATTACTCCGCTATTGGTGCGTTGGATGTCCTGTGATGTCTTCGGTCCGCTATTTTTGCGCGATGAAGTTCCCTGATGGTCTTGATCCGTAGCGATTGCTCGGGAACCGGCTTTTGTTCTCGCCAGGGTGCTTATCATCACCGTCTTGTCCAGCACCACCACCATACCGTTCATCCTTGTCACCACCTCGTCTATTCCTTGGTCCTGTCCTGTCCTGTCCTGTCTTATCCTGTCCTTCGCTGTTTGTTACCGTCCTAAATCTGGTCCGTGTTTGCGACCGCGATTGCGTTTTCTTGTTATCAGGAAGAGCATTGGCACGAGGCCAACACGTTTCCCTCCGTCCCGCAAAACAAGGACGACTTCGTGCTTTTCCTGGGCAAGATACTTCCTCCGCACCCCCGGCCCTCCACCTCCACCGGGACTACTCCCAGCCACCGTTGGACCTCCTCCTCTTCCTCCGCCGCCGTCATCGCCGCAACGAACAGCACCACTACTACCGGAGGCAGCACTCTGGAAACATACTTTACCGCGGATGCTCACTCTGGTGACGAAACTTGCTCTGCATTTAGCGGGGTGAACTGCGCCGTCCCCCGGGTGATGGAAACGAGCGCGGTCGTGGATCACCCGGACAATCGCCGGGGTGTGGAGGGGCGAACTGGCTCATCGGCGGGGCGACACGCCGCAGGTGGAGAGGAGTGGGATGGCGATGCGATCGACGAACATGTCGAAGATGAGTCCGATGTCGAGGAGGAATCGGACGGCTGCAGGGCTGGGGTACCGAGTTCTTCTTCGCCGGAGAGGGCGGAATCTGTGGCAGAGGGTTGTACGGAGGGCGGTACCGACCCCGCACGACCTCGAGGGGTAGGGATGAGGAAACGGCTATCGTCTCGGATAGCCAATTGGATGAAGCCCAAGGTGAGGGTTGGTGTTTGTTTGAGGGGGGAGAAATGTAAAGTTCCTTCCTCTGTCGGAGAGCTGGAATTCGAAGCACTGCATCGAGAATTCCTCGTATTAATAGGACAGATTACGAGTATTAGTTTTTTACAGTCGAGGGGCAGCGGTATTTTTTCCCGCAATCATTGACACGAATACAAATAGCTTTTCACCCTTTTTTTTCCTGCAACGATCGTCCAACGCTGTTTGCAAGCCCCCTCGACCTTGAAGAAGTTCGTCCCCTACACACGAGTGCGGTGCTGAACGGGTTCACCTGGCTCTAAATCTACCTGGTATGTTGTTGAGGTGCCGGCACACGGGGCGGAACAGCTTGCGTCTGGAATAGGGTTAAGGTCCAAGGTTGCATCTCGACCGAGACTACGCCAGGGGGTCATTTTTTGTCGCGCGAGTGTTTCCTTTCCTCGTTCGCGGTCTTAAGCCTGTTTTTTTTTGGTGCTGTTCGGATATAGCGATATTCACCGCCGCCGCCCTGGTTTTGTTTGTTACGCTGCACCAGCAAGGCATTCTTAAGCGCGTTGTTGAGAAAGGCACCGAGCTATTCTTGCGCGAGTGCTCCATGCTACGCAACGAAAATGGAGGTCCCTTCCCCCACCGTAGGATTAGTTTGTGCCACTGCCAATGCCACTCCCACCGTCTTATATCCCTGCGCGATCCCGTGTTTCTCTGGCCCCGAAGCTGACGCTGTCCCAAGACTCACGAGGGGAAGAGGAGCTGCACGAGCTCGCCGTTGACCTAGAGAACGATCGAGACGGCGAGGGTGTCAGCCGATGGGCAGCCATGACCGAGTTCTTGAGCCTAATATCCTACCAGGTAAGAAGTAAAGCTCTCCCATAACACAGCTTAGGCCGAGGATAAGAAAGGACGGCGTTAGTATGGAAGCCACGCTTACGCTTTGGAGGTACGCTTAGACGTCCGGGTCAACACGTTGTGCTCAGCGGCGACCCGAGCACCAAATCCTAGCTATACAAGCTTCCCCGTCGGAATGTGGTTGGCTTCAAGTCCCGCAGGTGCCGCAAGTTGAAAAGGGGGGGGGTAAAACATTGAAAATCAAATGAAAAAAATTAGCCACTCGGCACGTAACCCGGCAAATAACACCGACCAGCGCAGACAAGTTTACATATAGCTTAGCCGACCTGGAACTGCGTCCCCGCTATCGGGGACAAATTATTCGAAAATAGTGTGGCCTATGTTTTGCTGTAGTGAAAGGGTGGGCGTTGCTCAGGGTTGGTGTGTTAATAAGGTTTCAAGCTGTTGCTCAGATCAGGCGATTCTTGTTGGCGAGGGTCCAGACGGTAGCGGCATTGTAGCGGCATCGTTTTGCTCAGCCTGTGGGGCATTGCTGGCACCTGAGGTTCGACATGCAGCTCTCCTGTACCACCGGCATTGCTTTTTTTTTCAGCAACTGCGAGTTTCTAATCTGCAAGGCGCCGAATACCAGGGAGCATTTTCGAGACCACTGAAGCCAGGTTGTACTACTGCCGCCGCCGCGGCCGGAAAACAACGCAAACATGTTGCCGACGTTTGCATAGATCCTGCTGGGCGAACTCTTAGCAATTGCTATGCCATATTTGAGCCTGGAGGCTTTGCTAGCAACTCCCGAGTGTTGGGTTTTAGGCCGGCGGGGCCCGCGATAACTGCCCGGGAAATTGGGATGCTTTTTTTATGCTGGGCGGTTGCATAGATGTAACCTGATGGTCGAGCGAACCACGAGACCAGCGTTAGCTCTCCGCAACTTTCTAGTGAACTGTGACTTTAGAGCTCTGTTACGGCAGATACTGAGCGTATAGGCTATTTTTTTTGTGACTGGATTGATTCATCGACCGAGGGTGTACCAACTATGGTTGGGTCCGACGTGTGTCGGGTATTCTTGGGTATCTTTCGTTAAATGATCCCAGCCCGTATTAGATCATGTCCAAGGCTTTGCATGCTTTTTCTTGTTTTGTCAATGTCGGTTATTGGGGGGGGCTAGGAGTTCCCGAACTGCCCCAGAACATCTACAGTAGGTCCTATCCTACTCACACCGCCAAGTTGGAAAGCGTTAAGAGTTCGCGACGCTGCAGGTTAGTGGAAATGCTTTTGCAGCAGCGCTAGCCACGATATTTGTACACGCAATGTTGGTTAACCCTGTGGCCCCATTTCAGATCGATTCGCGTTAACGTCCTTACATATGTGCACATTTGTGCCGTTCGAGGTGCTTGCCCTTTTTCCGCGCGTTGTATCGACGTTTTGTCTCCGTACATGGACACATCTCGCGGTGTTTGTGGCGGTGTTTGTAGACGACTCCTGCGTACACTTGACGTCAGAGTCAGAGCAATTGACCTATGCGGATGCGCCTTGTGTGGACACCTTTTGTCTGCTCGTTGTATAGGCGTTTTGCCTCCGCGTATCCGCATGTCGCTGTCTTTTGCGGCAGTATTTATCGATGACTGCGCGAACTTGACGCACGGCCAATGTTTAAACATGCTGGTGCATTTTGTGTGCCCACCCTTTTTCTGCTCGTTGTATCGGCGCTTTCCCCCCATCTGTCTGTATTTTTCGCCATCTTTGTGGCAGTGTTTGTAGGTGATGCCTGCGTCAACTTTACGCGCAACCAATGTTACACTTGCCGGTGCACTTTGTGTGCGCACGTTTTCGCAGATGGACGGGCTGCGATCGAACCATCTGCGCTTCACCTCTCCTCCGCTTAAACAAGACATGGAGGTACGTCGATGCATACACCACAGGCTACCAATAGTATTACTGTAGTACTACTAATAGCTATGCCGTTAATATTATGGGGTTAGGGTGGTATTACTAGTACGATAGGGTTGCTGCTAACGCACGTGTCACTTGATGACTTGACAAACTACTGTACTGTACCGTACTGTATTGTAGTGTATACCCCACTCTGTACGATTCCATGGCGTAGGTGTGCAAGGACGTTTTTTGTAAAACACGCATGATACATTTTCCATAGATGTTGGGTAGCTTGTTAATATACTTGTTCTAGTGAAGGAACCCCGCCCTTCATACATAGTGTACCACATAGTGTACCACATAGTGTACCACGGTGTGGTGTAAACGTGCTGCCTGCTCCTATCGTAGCACCCTCATAGCATACTCGCATGTCATATATGCCGGTACATTCTGGCATATGTTTGAATCGCACAACGCACGCTGCGTTTAGTCTGATGATACATGCACATTTGAATCACACCGCACGTTCAAGCTGATGTTACATGTAGACAACTGAATCACACAACACACGCTGGATTTAGCCTGCGCATTCTACTGTAGTTCCTGTTTTGAACGTCGAAACACACTGCGTTTAGGCTGATGCCAGGTCACCCCAAGCGTGATACTTATAGGCACCACCTTTCTTCAACACGGGCGTGGGCCTTCTCCGACAATTGTCCGCTCTGTTCTCCGCGATTAATCGCACTCGACCGCCTGTATGCCTTTATGGCTTGATGGGTTTGACAAGAGTGTTACCTTCCTCCGACAATTGTCCGCTCTGTTCTCCGCGATTAATCGCACTCGACCGCCTGTATGCCTTTATGGCTTAATGGGTTTGACAAGAGTGTTACGTTTCTCCGACAATTGTCCGCTCTGTTCTCCGCGATTAATCGCACTCGACCGCCTGTATGCCTTTATGGCTTAATGGGTTTGACAAGAGTGTTACCTTCGATGTATGGACAATAGTGTTACCTTAGATGTATGAATGTGTCCATGTAGCGATGTAGATGGCGTTGGCCGGAGTAAGGGTGTGGCTTCCGTGCTGCAGGACGGTCACAGAACGACGCCTGGTCTGCGAGTGTCCAGCTTGCTTTTCGGGCCCGATGCGCTCGTCGTTCCTTGGACGGTATGTTTTTTTTCGTTTATTTTATCCGGTGGTATGCTTTTTTGCGCGTGCACGCGCCAGCCAGGGATTGTCGAACTCCCCCCCCCCCACCCCCCCAACCTCAACTTGACCCGTTACGAATTGCACCTATGCGTGTTATAGCGCGTTGTCGCGACAGGCGGCGATCGTCGCACATGATGGGTGTTTCTTCGTCTAATCCTAGCCTAACCCTGTCCCTGACCCTAACCCTACTCCTGATTGCCGACTTGGTCTCTTGCTACAGGTCACAGGCTATCCCGTCGTGTCTCTGTGGGTGAGTGCAGCAGACGACCTTGCCAACCTGGACGTGTTTGTATACCTCCAAGCCGTAAAGCCTCGGTAAGATATTCTCACACGTGATGCGATTTTGATGAGATTTTGATGATATATTGATGACGTGTTGATGATATGCGGGTCGTGTTGATGACATGTTGATGAGATTTTTGACATGATGAGGTCTTGATGAGGCCTGGAGAAGATTTTCTGGCGCGATGAGATGTTCTGAGATGATGAACTCTACTGACATGATGACATGTCTGACATACTGGGATAGCTGCTGCTTACTCCGCCAGTCGATCAGCCAACCAGCTACGCATAAGCGAGCTGAACGGTTTACCTATTGCTATTACAGAGACCCATTGTTAGCAGGATGATTTAAGAAATAAAAATGGTAGAAAAACACCCACACCCACGTTTGCTTAACGCCTTTGCAACTGGGCCCCCTTATTTTTTACAAATTTACGTGAAGTTGGTATAAAGAGGGATTTCGGGGCTCTAAAGGGGTTAAGAGCTTTGACTCAAGCATATTTAATAGCCTGTTCTACGCACGATAGCTCAGTATCTCACCCGAACACAGTCGTCCGATAGGAGAGCTCGACTGAAAGTTGGAGATGCTTTCTGCTTTGTGTTTCATTTCGTCCTGTTTGGTCCTGTTAGCGATGGATCTTCGTAGTAGTAAATATCGTCGTCCATGAACAACTGGAACAACGGAATGAACAACTGGAACAACTGAATTTGCTTATCGCTGAATCGACGAACCAGCAAGACGGTCACGTCGAACTACAATGCGTGGGACAGAACTTGAGAAATACGGAGTTGAGCGTTTTTGTCTCGGCGTTTACACCAAGCTTAAGAAACCGTTTTATTCTATATCGAAGTTGGCCGTAAAGCACCTTCCCTCACATAAGAACCAAGATAAGAGTCGCTCCAATGCTGGCTGGTGCTCTACTTGGGACACATAAAACGAACACTTCTCAGCCGCCTGTCTCCCCCTCCTTCTCGAATGAAACAACAACAACGCAGTTTACGACCAAGGGACTACGTATGACACAATTGATCTTTGCCAATGCCCTTCTGATCGACAAATATCTGAACGCCTTCGTCTTGTCAATCTGATCCACATCTCCAACTGTAGCCCAACGTTGTGTCGGCCGTATTTTCGCAGCAGTCAGCCACACCAATCTACCAAGACGCCCAGCATAACGCCAAGGAAATTCTATTTCGTTATAGCAACCGCTGCCGCCCCCGCCCCTCCGCCCCCCCTCCCTTGGGAGAGTGCGTTCCCTGGCACTATCTTAACGTGGCGCAGCAGTAAGCCACCGATGTACACAAAAATACCAGCACAAGCACACGCTTTTTCTTCCGGCGTGATGGCCACCAAACGGCCTCTTCCCTCACCCAACCCTAACCCTAGCCCTAACCCTAACCCTAACCCTAACCCTAACCCCACAACCCTAACCCTAACCCTAACCCTAACCCTAACCCTGACCCCAACCCCAACCCAACAACAGTGAGATTATGACTCCATTATTCGAACTGCATCGTCCTCTCCCTGACCCTGACCGATAGGACGGGTTTGTCCATTTATGTCACTGAGGGATGCTTTCGAGCGGAACACCGCTATGAGGCAGACAGAAGGCAACCCATCGACGTCAGAGCCCTGCCTGGGGTACCCATTCATAGGTACGTTTGTAGCCATGTTACTAATAGCACGGCAGGGACGGCACCAACATCATGTGCTAGTTTTATGTTTCGAGCGAATCGTAAAGTGTACCACGTGAACCTGGTACTGGGTAGTTCTTCAGTGAATGGGACATAATGTACTAGGTGCTTTGTTAGTCGAGGATTTCCGACAGCGAGAAAATATTTGGGCTCAAAAGCGCAACCTAGGTATATAATTGCACGGCTCTGATACACTGTTCTAACAATGTCATTGTGTTTTGCAATCGAATGCGAATTTTTTGTTTACACCTCGCCGAATAATAGGGAGCTCTTTCAAGATGGCTCGAGCCGGATCTGCGACCGAGGTTCCATTGCCGCGGACCGATGTTCGCATTTTATAGTAATAATAGACTATACGATTATCCATTTCCACCATATCAGCCCACCCACACAAGTTGACGATTGCTGTATGAAGTATACAATGCCGAGTATCAAATGTCCACTGTCAAACGTCCAAAATCAAACACCAAATAGACTTAATCAAGCATCTAATATCATGTACAAATATCAAGTATCCTGCTACGCGAGTTGTTAATTCGTCATATACCATGGTAGTACCTTTTTCATGGTAGTACCAGGTACCTTTTTCAATGCTTGTGACGATTGCGCGATTGCAAAAATCAGGTGGTGAGTGCTGGCTAGTGTTTCGCGAGTCGACCCTGATGCCGACTGACTGATGATAAAGCTGTCATTACGATAAAACCGTGAATTAAAATAAACATGTCATCACGATAAAATTGCCATTGCGATAAACCTGCCATTTCGAGCGAATGCGGGTTTCTAATTTGCACGGCGCCAAGTGCTAGGGACCCGTTCGCGATCGCTGAAACCGGATTATATGTCCGCTAACGCCGACCAAAAAGAAGGCGCAGACAAGTTGACTAGCTATTCTCGTACTGTCTTGTTCGAGCGCTTGTTTACTACCAACTCGACCCACGTTGGGCACCAAAGTAGTTGGAATGGATCAACAGTGAAGGTAATTGATGAAGGGAATTGATGAAGGGAATTGATGAAGGGTCTTTTTGTTCGCGGTGGTAATGGCGTTAAGCGTTGCCCTGTATTGAACGTCGTTTTCGAGGAATTGTGGGTAAGCCAACTAACTGACGTTTTATTACTCCTCGATAGAGAGCACATTGTGGGCCACACGCGCATCCGTCAGATTTTAACCTGCAGAACTCCTCAAGTTACCGCACACGAAACTGCTGTATTACCTAGCCAATTGTTGAATTGCAATTTACTATTGGTTTTAGTTTACCGGGTATCAAATTTGTATACATTATCATAATACTATCAGTGTGCTATTTGGATATTTAGCCAACTCACAGCCGTAATGTTTTTTGTTCTCAAGCTATCGACGGGTGGACGCGCAGCCTTTGGAGAAGGGCCGTCCTGTGGAGCTGAAGTTCAAACTCATGCCTACCTCCTTCAAGTTCTTGAAAGGACAGGTATGCATTAGGTATGCATTACATGTACCCAGAAGGACACCTTCTATGCAGAGCGATATCAGTCCATATCATAAAACAACGTGTTTTTTCAGAAACGATATGGGTCTATGCCGTAGGGCTTGTTCGGCGGCTTGTCGCGGAAAATAGATGGCTATGAGGCGTCTTGCCGAGAACAGGACCGAATATTTAGTCGAGAGGGCGTCGTTGGAGCTGCGCGAGAGTCGTATAGGTGAGGATAAAAGAGTCGTTGGATGGCTACATTTCCCCCTTTCGACTCGATGTTTAGGTTTCACAACAACGCTCACCAACCTTCTCCTCCCCGCGTTGCCTCCGGCGATGGTACGCTCGCCGTCTCTACGAAACCCTTCAGCGAGTGCACGTGTCCATCAGTGTTGCGGTTATGACAAAGTCGCTGTATGGAGACGTTCTCCTGCTTTGAGGCCATATTACGACCATCAACCTTGCCTCCCTCGCCCCTCCCTTTCCCCGCTGTGCATCCGGTGACTCCGTCCCCACCAAACCTTTCAGCGAGTGCGCCTGTCTATCGGAGGCGCCGACGCTCGCCACTTCCATCCAATCACCCGAGACCTTCCCGACGACCCTACCCCTAACCCTTGTTTGGAGGGACGGGACGGGGTTTCCACCGGCCCGGTTGTGGATTCGAGACAGACCGTGCCGTCCGTTGTGGGCACGAACGTTGCGGGAACAGGGCAGGGAACAGGCGTCACAAGACGACTTCTACGTGTCCATACTGGCGGGGGCTACGCCTCTCGCGTCAGCCTGCCCGTGCCCCGTAGCGACGGAGAAAGTTCTGAACAGCCGGGCAGGGTGGTTGGAGAAGAAACCAGAGGAAGGAACCTAAACGGGAGAGCGGGGATCGATAGCGAGGGTCGTGAGGTGGACTGCCAGGGCGCGAGGAACAACGGTGCGTGTGTGTTTTAGTTCTTTTTATCCACGTTATAGAACTGGAAACAATATCTTACACAAATTCGAAGTTGTTTGTTCTCATAAAACGCGGGTGCACTTCGTCTGTATACCCATCTATACATCGTCCGTGCCAATTGTCCATCTTCGCAGAGATATCCTTGGAAGTACGATCTTTGTGGGCACAAACTGCGTGCGGTGATGCAGGCTGCGCCGCACAGCTAGCATTTTTCAGATCCACTCGCTTTGCCTGCTTAAGAGTTGACTTCGACTCAGTTTAACACGCCTTGTCTGCCTTGCAATGGTTGGCCTAACAATGGTTGGAGAAGGCTCTTGGAGTGGTGAAGCATCGCATGGCATTTACCTAGTTGGTATGTATTATTTTTCAGATTCGCGCGCGTTGCCTGCCTAATAATGGCTTGAGAACGTTTTGATTGGCGCTTTTCACTCACCTTGTCCGCCTCAGCATAACTTCTGGGTGTAGTTAGAATGCCGAAGCGCTCCAAAGCGTCTCCAGAACGCCGGTGAGGATGAACCCTCCGACGTTGAGATGGAAAGTGAAAGTCATCAATACCTGGTACCTGGTATGCTTCTTTGACTTTTTGCCTTTTTTTGCGTTGCGTTATTTTTTTTCCTGTGCACCAGATACTTGGTGAGGAGGGAGGAGACCTCGTTCCAATGGTGATTTGTTTTGTGGGGAATCGTGACTGTTTTAACCAGTCGCGACTTTGTTTTAACGAGTCGTGATTTCTTTTTACAGTGACGCTTATTATTCGGGGTTTGTCTTTGTCCGGTTCCTCGGCCTTGCCCGGCGTCCAACAGTTGCACCTCCGAGGAAGGAAAGCGTGGCGCAGATTCTCCGACAAAGGCGGCCATGCAGTCAGCCAAATTCGAACTTGGGATTGTTGGCGGTTGACGCTGCCGGGAATGGACCTGACAGGGGGAATGGAGCACCGCAGCAGAGGACCTGGGCGGGTGTTGGTTGGCACGTTCGTCGTCGGAGTGAGGGGTGGTTGCCTCTCTCCGAGACCACCTCCGACAAGGAACACTCCCGATTGTTTGAAGACTGCTGATGAAGCCGCAGGGTTGAGCAATGGCAGCCTCAATGGTAGCCTCAATCAGTAGACAGATATTGTACTGCCCTCGAGGGCGATCAGTATACTGGAGTGCAGCAAGATACTGGCCGTCCCGAAACGATTCTAAGAGTCAAGTACGTTTCCAAACCAGTTCAAAAAGTTTGACGTGATTCCATGCGGGGGAGAAATAAGCTGGACTCGATCAAAGCTCAATTTGCTTTGAAACTGCGTGCCTTGCGCACAATGGCTGTCGTTCAGGTACACAAGAGGCAAGAGGGGGTGCGTGCTACTCCCGGGTGATCCAATGTTAGTGTTAGTATTAGTATGGCAGCCACACGTTACGTCACGGGATACGGTGCCTTACGGTCACGCCCCCCTCCCAACAAATTGGCAGACGATACAGGTACAAGCATTGTAACAGCATCAGTAGCAGTGGAAGCAGTGGCGGTACAAGCTTTACAGCAACGAAAAAGTTTCGCTGTGTTGTCAGCAGCTTGCTTGTAGGCTGTATCATATTGTACAGAATCGGCTAATACTTGGGTTCTCCGATCGCTATGCTCCTATTCTATTGACATGTAGGCGCAGTACTACTGCTATATTGCTTCAGTTGCCCGTTTTCTGTGATCTGGGTCATCTTTTCAAATCATGGAACCACACCCCTGGCGCAACAGGCTCAAAACCCACAGATTTTACGGACTATCACTAGAGTATCATGATTTAGTTGCTGAGAGGATGTTAACGGAATAGTCGGCAACCACTTATCCCCGACGGCTAGAACCGCTGTCCGCCACAAGCACTGATACCCACCTCCTGTTGTTTGTAAGGTTGCTGTAGGTTTCGTAAGGCCATCGTTTCTGCTAAGCAACCTGTGGTGCGATTGTTGGTTACTCAGCAGCGGCGGCGGTGTTCACGACCGCTGTTGTACTGCAGCACTAGCATTCAATTTGGCATCTTCACCTCATCTTCTGCAAGGTATATCCTCACCACACACTACTGTACGTTTTCTACACGGCTGTCACTGCTGTCACTGCTGTTTAGACTGTGCTGTGTTGGACCGTCGAGCGAAGTGAGTTTAACAGTAGGAGTGCGACGCTATCCCGAGACGCTGCTGCATGAGCGCGATGGAGGCTACCCAACAACACACACACAAGATGAAGACGGTGGGTGTGTGGTTGATTGGGCACGTGTTTGCGTTGTCCCGAGTCATCGTGCGTTCTGCATGCCACGCGTTATGTGCGGTAAGTACCGACCAGCAAAAGCATCAGCTATTAGTATGATACCAGGTGGCAACATTAACAGGTACAACATATTAGGGAAATAAGCAAAAACGGATAGTCTACACCCGGTCCATTTTCTCTCAGAAGCGGGTACCCTACAGTTGAGAATCATGTCCAAACACATCCCACGAGGCAGACGATTTATTTGCAATCGAACAACCTTAATCTTTCGTTTCTTCTGTTCTAACCTTGTTTTTTCCGACAGCTACAGTAGGGCTAGACTAGACCTATAGCGAAAGGTATCTCGTGCCGCACGAACATCGATAACAAGAGCAGAAAAAGGCATAAGACAGTGCTCAATTCGACCAGCACCAATTCAGGCATTACTCGCCGGGATGATACCCTCCTCTCCTCTGCTATCCTATCCTATATGCTATTTTTGGGCCTGTAAGGTTAGGACGATCCTGCTCAACGATTCACCCGTGGGTTGTGATAGCAGAGGGGTCGGTGCAACACCATGGTGTGGACATGCCGTCAGAAGCTTGCAGTAGTGTATCTTAGCCGGTCGCCCCGGTGGTCTAGTTGTTACCTTTGAATACTGCTAGCGTTCTAGTCCTTGAGTTCGATTCCCATCGTGGTGAGATTTTTACTTCATTTGCGAAAAAGCAAGGAAAAAAGGATCAACTGCTGAGAGCGCCTAGCAGCGTGGGTAGGTACAATTCGACGCGAGTCGACAAGGGAAGAGAATGCTGAATTCTTCTCGCGATAAAAACGAAGGCACGTACCGTAGTAGGGAGGAGGGAAAAGGGCCGCTAAATTGACACCGGATCTGAGGTACTACTGGGAGGGAGCACGGGAGTAGTGCGGGGATGTAATAAATGGGGTGAAGAAGGAACTATTCTTCTTTTCATAAGAGAGCTGCTTGCGACTTGCGAGGGTAGTACTTTGGGGTCTTTGCTTTTTTCCGCACCTCTCATACTCTTCAACAGCCAACCTCCTCGGGTCTAACTTCGTCACAACTCACATGATGTTTTCATGATGACTTGCTGCATGTGTTCATGGCAACTCACACGATGTTCCAGAAACAATAAAAAAAGGAGACGTGCTCATGACAACTCGACGCGTGCAAGGATTGAGGTTGCGCTATTGTGCTGTTGACTCAAACTTTTTCTGAATGACGGGATTCTGTAATAGAGTGTCGGTATAGCTGGCAATAGATTCGGTAAGATAGTCCGCAGAGTCATGGTCTATTGGCCACTTAGAATATTCCGTTCATGAGAATCTTCTTACCGGAAGGTGGGAGGCAAAGGACGCAGGGGTATCAGCTTCGCTTAGAGACAGCACCGGTTCTTCTTACTAGTTTCTCATTATTATTGGCATTGAGCTACGAGAAGAACCGGTGCTGCCTCCAAGCGAAGCTGATACCCCTGCGTCCTTTCCCTTCCACCTTCCGGCATCACGACTCCTTCACAATTCCTTAACTTCTTTTTTCTTTTTTCTTTTATAATAATATTTTTCGTGGTACACCTATTAATAGGCTATGGCATTGCTCATGGGGGAAAGTACGTATTCTTCGCCACATCAGGTTTTGCCTGAGAGGGGCATTATGGTATTAATAACAGCATAATAGTATAATAGTATATAGACTAGTCATATAAGCAATAATATAGATCTCCTCAAGCGAAGAGCCTCATAAAACGCATCAGTAATGGTACACATCTACTGTAGCGTGCATCACAATTCACGAGATGCGTTCATGCATGACAAGTCACAAGATGTCTTCATGACTCGTGGCAACGAACGGCATGTTTGCATGGGAACTCGTGATATGTCTTCTTGGCAATTGACAAGGTGCGTTTGTCGCGTACCTTCCGTAATCGATGCAATCCTGGACGTCGTGACGATCGCCTTGAATCAAGGGTGCGGGCATGGAGAGGAAGCCCGAAACGTCTCTACGAAACATCTCCAGCTTGCTTCACTCGGGGTCTGTAGAGCATGCCGCGCCTTCTCGACCTTGCACGTCCGACTGATATGGGCTTAGCACGGCACATGTTGCCCGTTAAAAACCTATTGGCGCACCCGGGTATCGACGATGCAACACCCTGTGCGCTGAGCCGCGTGCTGGCCGTAAAGATGCTCAGCGCGTCGTGGGACGCGTTGACACTACCAAGGGGGTCTGCCAAGGAGAAGGGCATGAGATTCAGGATATACCTCTGTTCGAGAAGGTGGGGCTACATCGGGGATGGCGTGGACTCCAACGTGTTGCCGGTTTCACTCCCAAAGCTCTCCTTCAGAGATCTGTTCATTGAACAAATTGACGACGTTCGGTGGCCGGCCTCGCTCTTGTCGTTGTTACTCGGGCAACACTCAAACCGCTCGATCGCTGGAGAAACCTGAGCGGTTTCCCTGAAGGAGGTGTAATCGAAGAGATTTTTCATCAACCGCATGATAAAGTGTGTTGGTCGACATCACTGACATGTGTAACGACGGGTGAAAGCTTTGATCAACCCATCCACGAAGTGGTGTGGTCGGCCTCACTGCAAGAGCTATATATGGGACTTGACTTTGATCGGGCCATCGACGAAGTAGTTTGGCTAGCTTTCTTGCAAGTGCTATCATTTGGGTATCGGTTTGATCGACCATTCAATCAGGTCGCTTGGACGGCCTGCGTACAGGTGGTGCCGTTATGGTTAGGTTTGGTTAGCCCGTTGAACACGTGGAGGGACCTTGTTGCCTCCAAATACTATCGTTCGGGTATCGCTTCATAGAACATGTGGCTCACGTAGCGTGGCCACCCACCCTGCGAAAACTGTCTTCCAGAGAGTTTTTAAGCATCCCGGATGTGGAGTGGAGTGGCCATCATAATTGCAGTCTCTGTTGTTTTGAGGTGTGCCCTCGTGGATGGAGAGATGATAACCAAGCGCTGGAGTGACGTGGTCGTCCCCCCTGCGACGAACGTGTGACATCTTCGACGAACCAACTGGTTCAGCGGGGTGGCCGACTCAACCAATCACCGAAGCGGCCTGGCAGGAGTGGTTTTTTGCAAGAGCTATCGTTCGGAAGAGCTAACCATCAGCCAACCGGCGAAGTGGTCTGGCCATCCTCCCTGCGATCGTTCGACGATCGTTACAATCGCCCTACCGCTGCATAGGCGTGGCTGGTCTTGCTCGAGGAGATCAGGTTTGGGTGTTTGTTTGATCAACCCATCACGGGACTAGCTGGGCCTGCTTCCCTGAATAAGCTGTCGGTCGAAAGCCGGTCAGCAACATTCTCCCGGTCAGGGTTTGACCAACCCATCGAGGGAGCGGTCCTACAGGCCTTCCTGGAAGAGGTTTTTTCGGGGGAGCCTTTTGTCAACCCATCGCTCGAGTGGAGCGGCCGGCCCGCTTGAAGAGATTGTCGCTCGGGAACTACTTCAATAAGCGAACCCATGAAACGGTGTGGCCCGCCAGTCTGCAAGAGCTATCGTTTGGCCGCAGTTTTTTTCCAACTGCTTTTGGGGGTGGAATGGCCTGCCTCGCTGCGAAAGCTCTCGTTCAGTTTACTTTGGATACATCTAGCCTCGAAACTAATCTGCTAGAAAACCTTGAACTTCTGGTATGCCAAGGGGAACGAACAATCTGATCGATTTTGTGTCGGACGATATTTCGGTCTCGTCGTTGCCGTTGATCGTGCGTCGGAGATTGATGCCACTACTGTATACAGCCGTATTCTACCGTAGCACGTTTGGGGCAACCTATTACTGATGGGGCTGCGAGACTGATGGGGCTGAAGGACTGATGGGGTTGAAGTGCCCACTCTCGTTGGAATGCCTTTTTTGTCCTTCGGCGTCATTGGTTGATTCATTCATTCATTTCTAGGCCATGGGATTGTGCATTCGGTTGCCTTCTCGTTTTAGCTCAGCGTCTTAATTTGGGTGGGATATACGCCTCCTTGGCTGGAAGGCCCTAGCAAACGTAGCTGAAAGCGTACCATATAGCAAACGTCCGCACTTGTTGTTCTTGCTTGGTGCTCCCCTTTCTGTAAGTGGGTCACGAGCCGACATCCCCCTCAACCCGGGCGACCTTTCACGCAAAATACCGTAGGAAAGATGACCATTTGTTCGGGGCAGGTTGTCGACCTGAAACATGAACACAGTACGTTATCGTTGTACAGTGCAGAGGTCTCTGTATAGTCTACCTCTATAGTGCCGGTTGAGTAGTGGCGGTTGCCCGCTATGGTGCTGTGAAGTCGTTTGCCACATGTGAAAAAACCAGTATTAATAGTGTGAGTATATATAGTGGTGTCGGTTGCCGCCATAGTGCCGGTGTTTCCGGCTGGCGCGTGCGGGCCTTAAACACTGTATGTGAAAACTAGCTTCGCTGAAGCAGCCACGCACACCACGAGGTGAAGAAGAGGTTGGGCTGGAACCGTGATTGTTGTATCGTTGGCAGTGGACGCCCTAGGTATGGCGTAGCTGTTCACGTCCTGCGTCCCTCACCGAGTCAGAGGAGACGTTTGCATATCCGTGATGTATGGCATTCTAACCCCTGGATAGTGCATGTGCCACCCTTGCGAGGCAGCACAATTTTTCAATGTGTTACAAACGTGGTCCTCGGTGCGTTTCGATAACACCACTGCAGGCCTCTGCATCTGTTGCCTGGATAGACGTACGGGCAAGGGGCGGGGAGGGGGTAGGGAATTGTCGTCGGTGAGCTACAGTATGTTAGTCTCCCTCGAACGTAGATGTTCATGAACGTTTCGAACTCCAGCAGTATGAACAAATTTAATTTCATCACGCTCCACATACTATCGGTAACGCCTGTCAGAAGTGTCTTGACACATTTCACTACGGACGACTTGACCTCCCCTATCCCCGGCGTCCATACTTCTCGGGAGGAACAGCATCAGTCCTATTTCCCTATCTACGCTCTATCGATACGTACAAAGGTGTTATTTTAGGCGATATGATATGCATACACGTGTATAGGGTATGATCGTCGTCTTCTTCGATCGAGGAAGTTGATCAATTATGTAAAACCCACATCGTATGGTTATAGACTATACCAGATACATACTTGAGTGTCACGTTTGGAGGCTTCGCAGCCTCGAAGGGTGTTGCAGTACGAGCTGGGCCAGCCAAGAAACGAACCATTTTCCCGATAGATACGACGTGGCTATACCACCACCGTTGTTACGAGTTAGGACTTGATAATTCAAACCGCTGACCCTGACACATTACACAAGCACACCAAGAATGATATGAACTCTAACCTTTTTTTTTTTCCGACTCGATCTCGACGAGAGATAATATGCTTAAGACACGCATGCTACGATAGAGGTGCACCATTGTTTTTTCTAATACTACTCCTCGATTTGGGAGCGTAAGACCTCTCCTTCTCCCAAAACCTTCTTGGGGAGAAAAACAAATCTGTTAACTAACTAACTAACTAACTATCTAACTAACTAACTAAGGCATGAGACAATCCCATGGCCTAGACACGCAACGAGAACAATGCAAAATAATGCAAAAAAAAAGTACTCAGTATGTTTCTGCCGATTTAGGGTCTATCCAGACATGATGAGAGAGAGCCCTGTCACCCAGAAAACATTTCAGAAGAAAAAAAAGTGCTGCCTCTATCGTAGCAAGCATGCGCCGAATAAGATTATCAAACCGACAACTTTTCCGCACTAAAATCACAAAAAAAAATCGTCGTACCCGATCAAGATGAAATTTGGTGTATTAATAGACAATCATGCAATGTAATGCTCAACACTCTTGAAGAACATCGACATAAATTTCACTGTCCAAATGGCCATTCATTAAGGTATATTAACAAGAATCGATTCCAGATAATAAGTCAAGTGTTTTCGACAAAAATGAAGAAAACGGCATTTCTGCGATGCCCCGCTCAATACTACGGTTTTCGATCTGAAGTAGTAACCTCGTATTTGAACCACACGTACGTGCAAACAAACTGAAAGTCGCCCTTTTTTTCTTTCTCGTTGAAGACAATTTTTGGTCGCTTCTGAATTTATTTGGATCGTTATTTCGGTCAAATCTCTCAGACAATAAAAGTAAAAAGCTCAAAAAGGCCGGCTTTCAGTTTGTGCGTTGGCCCATGATCAACTTGGTGTTACAACATCACACTTAAATCAGAAGAGCCCGAAACTAATCCTGCCGCAACACGGCCTTTTTCTTGCCACATATATTTTACATTTTTGGACAGGGGGAGGTATTAGACAACCACCCCCTCCCCAAACATCCACACTAAATCATGTACTTTTGGTAAACAATTTTTAGCTACGCTAATTCCAAGGTACACGAACTGGAGGCTTTCCTGGGCAAAATAACGGGGCTGACTGATCCTACAATAGCCCCCCCCTAAACCGGCGACTTTCTTCAACGAACGTTTGATCATCATGGCTGCTCCACTCGAGAAATGATGCTATGAGGAAAAAGTCTTCATGTATTGCCTTGGTTGCAAAGGACTATCGAACGATAACATCGAGGTGGCAGGGGTCATCGTATTTCCGGAGATATGACCGGTATCATAGGAGCTGGTTTCAAAACCGGCGATTTCGTTAAAGAAACGGGTGTTAGGGGGAGATATCATGCCGTAGGACGACTGGCTGCAACGGAAAAACGCGGCGAGACTCTTCCTTCCACCCCTGCCGACGAGCACACCCCGGCGCATAAGCGCACACAACCGACTTATAAGCTCTGCGGAGAGTGCAGCAACACGTCTTTCAATCGGCGGGCTTGGCTGGACAGCCACTGCTGCAGTATAAGAAGATCCAAGGCCGTGGTGAAGATCACGCGCGGATTAGCCGATGCGGACAAATTTTCGAGGACAGCTCGGCTGTCAACCTCAGGCTGGCACCGGCGTCAGCAGCCGGCGGCCGCAGCCGAAGAGGAAGTGGTCGGAGGAATAATCAATTGAAATTAAGTGTAGTGGTTCATCCAGGTCCATCTCGGGTGGTCATTTCAAGCTTCATACCAGCAGCTGGTACTTTTCAGATCGTTCAGACTATTCTGTTTTACTTGGACAAATAACAGTAACTAGTTGGTGTGTTTTACACGGTCGGTTCTCTGTGAGTACAAACCGGTAAGTGCAACGTCGACGTAGCGCAAAGCTGCGTAAGGAGGTCAGAGGAGGTGATGTTTGTTTGCGTCCTGGTGTCGGCTATATATGGTTTTGGTTCTGCTTGCGTTAGGACTTCCGTTCAGGTACGTTCTTGCGGGTCAAAACCAGGCCATACATAGCAACAAGGGCAAATTCGGCATTGCATTGGCATCGACTTGCATTGTTGACTGGCATTGATGATTGAAGTGCACGAAGTTCGGCAACTCACTGTCTGCGATTATTACAAACTAGTCAGCTGATATTTTCATGTAAGCTCCAGCTCCACCACTTTCAGCTCATATACCTGCAAAAAAGACCACAGCCTTATCTACGGACGGGTTCCCGTTGGCGCTAGCTAGCTGGCATCGCATAAAAAGCACACAATTGCATCGCGCTGAGTCACACGCCAGGCTGCACGTGGTGTACATCAAAAAGTATTCAGGCATATTCTTGACCACAAACGATGTGAAACCGATTCAAAACAACCACATCGTCTTAGCTGTACTATACGAAGACCACAAGCGCTCGTGCAAAGTAACGTTAAAAGCTTGCCAACGCCTGTCAAGAAAAGGGTTTTCAGCGAAAATATATCGAGCGCCCCCCCCCCCCCTCCCCCCCCGCCCCGGCCTCCCAGCGGGGGGAAGTGGTGTTCAGGGATTCTTTTTTGGGGCCCCCTCGCGCGTAAATACGTAACATGAGTGAGGCATGGCCAATGCACCTCTCTGGCAGTTACTTGGCTGGTCGAGCCTGTTGTGAAACAATACTTCCGATTCAGAACGCCACAGAGGGAAGCTGGAGTAAAGATGAGTCGTTGAGTGGATGGTGAACGCCTGCCTACACACACGCTGGCGGTTGATACGACTTCGTTTGTCGCTTGTTGCCGATTGGCCGCGGCTCATGGTGCCCAGATCACGAATAATCTGCACCACCTACCGCACGGGACGATCCGAACAACCCGAGGCTCGTGATCTGCGTTCGTCGTATCGCGGCCACAGGAGGAGAGATATGCGCCCCTCACAGTATCAAAGCCGCCAAATAGCAGGTATACCAGTGAGGGTCGCGGCTGACGGACGGGCTGTGTGGGGATACGGTCTGGCTGCAAGAGGAATGGTCCGTGCGTCACGCGGGGAATCTTACTTGATACTATTCCTCAACAGCAACTTCGTACTTGAGCTAAATTACAAGGTTCAATTGTATTGTTCTTGGAATATATCTAGACTAGTACTTTACCAGATGAATCTTCGGGCCTCTCGTGTTTTCAACATCATTTTCTTGAAAAGGTATCTTTGTGAGTGTATACCTAGGCCGCGAGCGGAATGCCCCTTCGGATCCTTACTACCATAGCGGTAGCGTGTATAGAGCGTGTAAACTACTTTTAAGCACAACAGGTTTTTGACTGCCAGGGGAACTACGCAACATGGTTGTAATCTTGTTTACCAGCAATCGTGTACGAGGACACTACGGTATTAATGAGCGACTATTTGACAATTTTACATGACAATTTATTCGTCACTCGTCCCATGCTAGGGGTGAAGCAGATTCTAAGAATTTTCTGAGCTCCTAACAAGAGGAGTTCAATATACACCATCCATCATCATCCATCATCATCATCACCATCATCATCATCATCATCACCGTCCATCATCATCATCATCCATCATCATCCGGAACGTGACTTCGAGGAAATTCGTGCGCGCACCCCGACGAACTATGCGCTACACTGTAGGACTGTAGGACTGGAGGACTAGGACTCCAAAAGAAAAAACCGATAGTCCTCGTAAACTTATCATGCTAACCGATAGTCGTACAATGGTTGTGGAGCTCAACCGGTCTGAAACGTTCGGCCCAAAAAACGTCCAACCCCTACCGGGGTATGAGTCTCGTTCGATAAACTCTCGTTCGATATACTCTCGTTTGATATACTTTCGTTCGATATACTCGCTCGTTCGATACACTCTCGTTCGATATACTCTCGTTCGATATACTCTCGTTCGATATACTTTCGTTCGATATACTCGCTCGTTCGATATACTCGCTCGTTCGATACACTCTCGTTCGATATATATACTCTCGTTCGATATACTCTCGTTCGATATACTCTCGCTCGATATATATACTCTCGTTCGATATAATCTCGTTCGATATACTCTCGTTCGATATACTCTCGTTCGATATATATACTCTCGTTCGATATACTCTCGTTCGATATACTCTCGTTCGATATACTCTCGTTCGATATACTCTCGTTCGATATATATACTCTCGTTCGATATACTCTCGTTCGACATACTCTCGTTCGATATACTCTCGTTCGACATACTCTCGTTCGATATACTCTCGTTCGATATACTCTCGTTCGATATATATACTCTCGTTCGATATACTCTCGTTCGATATACTCTCGTTCGATATATATACTCTCGTTCGATATACTCTCGTTCGATATACTCGTTCGTTCGATACACTCTTGTTCGATATATATACTCTCGTTCGATATACTCTCACGTTCGATATACTCGTTCGTTCGATACACTCTCGCTCGATACACTCTCGTTCGATATACTCTCACGTTCGATATACTCTTGTTCGATATACTCTTGTAGTTCTAAATAGTATATACCTACCTAGGCCATGACCACTCATCGTTGTGCACTGGGCTTGAGAAGTACAGCACCTTAGCGAAGAGTGATTCTACGATAGCCCCCCCCCCCCACACACACACCAGAGTTCTTGTTTAACGAACGTTTCATGGCTGCTCGACACGAGGAATGATGCTGTGGACAACATATCTTCATGTATTTCCTTGGCTGCAAAGGGCTATCGAACGATGACATCGAGGTGGTGGCGGTGGCAAGGTGCACCGTATTTCAGGGGATACGGCCTGAACCTGCTTTAGAAACAAACCTGCGATTTCGTTATAGAAAGTTGGGGCGGCTATCGTAAAATGATCCCGAAACTTCACATGGTGGCCAGCGTATCGGCCTGATTGGCAACGTTTCGCAGCGTCCGTGTTGCCGATGATATTCAACATAATATCATTACACTTTCCAAGACTCCCTTCCTGACGTTCCCTTGAGTATACACCAGGTAACCGCCAATACTACAGCGTGTACCGTGGCTTCAGCAATAATAGCAATCATCGCACCGACACGAGGATCTAAAGCACGGCCAAAAATACGACGACCAGCCCCATCTCGGTTTTGCTCGGTTTTGCTCGGTTCCCCAGATTGATGCACGCCCGATAAGGGGGCCGTAGCCCGTGGCATGACCCGACGGGTCTGCCCGGCGGGGGTTGCCACGGTGCTGTGAGGCGCTTTCGCTTAGCGCGGTGAGATTTAGGAACCCCGTAAACAGGATTCACCCCCCAGCATGAATTACCCCACCCTCTTCGGAGGGGCCCTCATCGAGGCAATGCCGAGGCTGCGCCCCGTCGAGCTCCAATCTCGACGCTCTCCGGCAGTTCACCACTTCGCCCGGTGAAACGCGGTTGAGTAGCTCTAGCATCGGAGTCATCCCACGGAACTAACGGTAGGGGTTGAACGTTGCGGGTCATATGGCCTTTCTGACGTTGTTACGTTGCTACCTTGTTACGTTGTTGGGTTGTTTTCAAGTTGTCGTTACCGTCTGAGTTCCTCAATGGTTTAGCAGTATCGGTTAGTACACAGTATGATAATCTTAGTACTAATACATTTTTTTTTGGACTGGCGCAGAGAACTGTCGGTCGGGTTGCCCGACCGAATGTCTTCGAAGTGATATTTGTTTGGGGTGATGATGGCTGATGGTTGATTGATGATGGATGATGGATGATGATATTGAGCAACTCACGTTAGGAGCTCACAAAATTCTGATGCACCCCAAGCGGTGGAAGATTCATCGTCTAAGCTATCGTTCCTGTGCTAGGTGTGTGCAGTAGCCGCAACAGTGACAGGCACACCCCGCGCTAACCCCGTCGTGCTATAGTCGTCCAACGGATGCCAGTTGCGGACGTTTGAGCATGCCGTTTTTAGTACGCACCGCGCAGTAAACTGGCGTCCTGACGCTCTCGATAATATAGCTCGCACGTATCATGCAGGAGTCATGCAAGAAGCGCTTACTGCACACGTTCATCATGCCGTCCTTAGCCTGTTTCCTGCTGTGCAACGGTGTTTTGCTGCCCTCGTTGTTAAAGATCGGGTGCATCATGCAGGAGTCATGTGCGAATAGCGGTTGTGGCGGATATCCACGATGAATTCCAAGGCATGCTGCTTGCAGTACGCCATGGTTGTTTTCTACCCGGAAATTTTTGTACGCATGTCGAATGCAGAAGTCGTGTGAGCAACATTCGATGTGGTGGACGTTCATCATCCCTTCTTCGGCATGATACCGGCTGTGAACCTGCGTCTTGAAACCCTTAAAGTTGTAGGTCGGTCGCCTGGAGCAGTCAGTCGTCATGGCCCGGGAGAAACGCTTGGTGCGGACGTTTAGCATGCCGTCCTCAGCATGTTGCTTGCAGTACGCCGCTTTCTTGCTGCCGTCGAGATTTCTACTGCTTGAAGTACTTCGCCGCCTTGCTACCCTCGGTTTTTTGTTTTCCGACGGCTAGTTCGAGAAGGCGTCATGTGAGCAATTCGCGTTGCGGATGTTGACCATTCTTTCCTCAGCATGTTGCTTGCAGTATACCGGGGTCTTGTTGCTCTCGATATTAAAACGCAGGGGTCAACCAGTCGCGATGCGAGCAACGTTTGCCGTACACGTACACCATACCGCCCTCGGTATCTTGCTTGCAGAATGCCACCGTCTTGCTGCCTTTCAGGCTAAGCTCGGGGTGACTTGGCACTGTTGGTAGCGGCAGCGCCTCGTTTTGGGTACGAGATGACGAGGTAGGAAAACGAAGTACCCCAAGCGGCCAACGAAGGAAAACGAGTGCAGCTCGAACTCTCTGGGCCGGCGCACGCACAACTACCAGCCGTTGGCCAGGAACCGGCATTGACAACGAAAATATTGGTTTCACAAAGTGAATTGTCGTCATACTGAGTCTCGTAG
Source organism: Undaria pinnatifida (assembly GCA_012845835.1). NCBI lineage: Eukaryota > Phaeophyceae > Laminariales > Alariaceae > Undaria > Undaria pinnatifida. Next base: position 12,340,316 of record JABAKD010000004.1, read on the forward strand.
TTTCTTGTCCTACGCCTCAGCGTCGCCGATGGATGGTCTCGGCGGTGATCTCGTAGTGAGCCGTAACTTATTTATTTCAAAGGTCCATTTCGCTGTTTCGAGCACACCCGAGTTTTTACTCGTACTCGTAAAGACTTTTCTTCTGACATTGACTCAAACGGAAAGCTCGAGAGCGCGAGTTAGCAAAATTTCATGAGAATTCGACGAGCGTTAGAAATGCTGAACCCTTTGCGCGACGATAACGAAGGCACACCGGGGAGTGGACACGGAACGACCCGTTTGATCACGGCTTATCCAGGACCTGGGAAGTAAAAGTGATTGAAGAAATAAAATAACGACAGTGCCTACTGTAGGGGGGTCATTTCTAGGGCTAGGCTTAGGGTTGACCCTATTTTCAGTGGCTTGGTCACTCGCGCGAGTGTCCCCCCTATTATTTTGCCGTCTTACGCTTTCGTGCTGTTTTGCCGTTGGGGTAGATACGCCGCGCCAACAAAATACCTAGAACGTCTTGTCTTCATTGAGGTACAGAGTCACTCGGGCGAGTGGCTCAAACTCAGTAGTGAAAGAGGGGCTATCACCGCTTTGCTCCTGTGCTTGGTAGACTTCATCCTTCGCAAGGACGCGCGGAATACGGTGTGTCCCGAGGTGTGCTTGGAGAATGTTTGGCAGCAAGATAGACGCTACGTAAATATTGGAATCTTTTTGGGGAAAGTCGTGAAGAGGGCCCAAAGCCCGGAGGTGTGGTCCTTAAACGTTTACCTGGTAGCAAGTGGTCCTCAATACAGGGAGCATCTGTGACTGTCCGAGTTTACTTCGTGAAATTTGGCCATGATAAACACTGTTGTGGTATGTATAGTTATGAAAACGAGACACATCGAACTAGACGCGACCATGTTGCTGGCAAACTTGTAGTCCTTTCAGGGTCTGGGTTGGCGTCAGGGTTAGGTCTTTTGGTTGTGTCTACGCCCGTACCCAGATGACGCAATCGGAAGGGCGCCTTAACCCTAACTGAGCCCTCAAAGGTCACATTTAAGACCTCATCAAGTAGGATGCACGCCCGTTCGACCCGACAGTAGCTCTATTCGCATAGCCCAAGCTCCCCGCCATGCACTTTTGCAACGAAAGCGACGAGTTATATTGCCAATGCTGAACAGAGACAACATGACACACCCGTAATATATGTACTAAACTCTTGTTGATCAGGTAGCAGGTGGTTTTATGCAGTTGTTCAAGACAAACGAATGGTTAGGACTACCTCGTGTTCCACAACAATACGAACGTTCAACGTCGTGGCTGATTCGATCATTCAGTCGACCTCGCCAGCGGCAAAATGTAGCAGGTGTGCACGGCATCGGTCGCGGCCGACTGTCAAGCGCTCGGGTATTCCATGTTTGAGAAAGGGTCAAACCTAACATATCGACCCATGTTTTTCGACCTTCCTATGGGCAGTTTCATAATGGGGTAGTCTATTCAACGTTCGTAGACATTCTAGAACGTTCGTGAGAGTATGAACTGCCATGGCACGGTCAAGATAACGATACGACATTCCCATGGGATTGAGATGAAAGCCACAACAAGCGCGGGGTTGTGAGAAAACTGCCATGGTAGGTCAACGAACCTCATGGCCCTATATCATCACTTCATACCACTGTATTACATCATGGAAGTTCCATGGAGGTCTCACAGCAGTGCGGACGTTTCGCAATTCCGTTTGCAGTAAACTAGACTAGAGTGTAGCTTCCGTAAATCTGGCGTTACAGGCTGTTTGATTTTTTTCAAAGGAATAACTAGATTCGTTAGAATATATAGATGCATTTCCTTCCACAGCTGTCGGTTTTTTTTTTGTCCCCCTCAGAAATGGTTTTTATAGTTTCCGCGCACAGACTGCCTAACATCACCCTGTTGACCCTGATAGCTACACTGTAGTTGCAAGGGGAGTCGCCGACCTATATCCTTAATGAGGACACACAACCCGTAATACGCGCGATCGGAGTATCACACACAGCTTGCAACGATGAGTTTCGACAAAATATTCGATCTCACAGCTGGAGTGTAATTTAATTTTTATAATATATTGTGGACATGCCATGGACACAGATGAACGCGCGAACAACTTCTCCACCGTAATTACGTATCGTACTATCTTACCATCTTACGCAAAATGGATCCGTTCTACTGCTTGCCACGTGTTGTACTACTGCCCAAATACCGTTGAACCGAATTGCACGCACCGGGGTTTGGATTTTTTATATTAATACGACGAAGGTCCTTGCATTTCCGTTCAGAGTGGTATGTATACATACCCCTTCGTGAATGTTGGCGCTCGAGCAATCCAAACAAGGCGTTTGAGAAAACGAAAGCGCGGATCGATGGAAAGCCCAAGGCCAAGGCAGATTACAACAGCAGTACGGTAAGCGCAAACGGCATACACCCCTGTTACCGCCGATTTGGCCTAGTTCCTCCGTCGAGGAGCCCCCCTCAGCGAAAAACACTTGGTCAAGGAGCGTACTAAGCATATCTTTTAGTAAGTCCCCATGCATCAGCCACATGACACACATGGCCCACATCTCCAAGAAGACATTTCCTATCGGCAGCTCCGCATGTTCCTCGTCTAATTGAGTTTGCCGCAGAGGTGCTTCTCTCCAGCCACAGTAGGTTGCCTGTGCAGTATAATTACGGACACCCACACCAAGGACGACTAGGAGGTATTACCAGTCTACCCTAGGCGTGCTTGCCTGGGCCTCCGTTGCAAAATAATAACTGGTATAGACTAGACCAGTAGTCATTCCATCACCGCGAGCATTAGTCTCCACCGTGGTACAATTCGACCACCCGCGGTCATCGGTTTACAACAAGTACAATAGCTGGATTTGCACGGGTCGTGGGCACCAGCTCAGCGATACTAGAAAAAACGTCAGCAAACGAGCCTACTCGTTGGTGTTTTGCACGCTCCGCGTGTTGGCGTGACGTTTTTGCTACATTGTTCCATTGTTCCAACATCTCCGTCCCGACTTACCACGGGTGGTGACCTGCCTGCGGCTAGGTAAGCGATGAGGCAATCAATATCAATACATCGTGCACGTAGGTCACACCAACAGCGTTGATATCACCGACACGGCGGTCTAAAAGCAAGCTAAAAGCAAGCTAAAAGCAAGCTAAAAGCAAGCTAGACGCAAGCTAGACGCAAGCTAGACGCAAGCTAGACGCAAGCTAGACGCAAGCTAGACGCAAGCTAGACGCAAGCTAGACGCAAGCTAGACGCGAGCTAGACGCGAGCTAGACGCAAGCTAGACGCAAGCTAGACGCAAGCTAGACGCAAGCTAGACGCAAGCTAGACGCAAGCTAGACGCAAGCTAGACGCAAGCTAGACGCAAGCTAGACGCAAGCTAGACGCAAGCTAGACGCAAGCTAGACGCAAGCTAGACGCAAGCTAGACGCAAGCTAGACGCAAGCTAGACGCAAGCTAGACGCAAGCTAGACGCAAGCTAGACGCAAGCTAGACGCAAGCTAGGCGCAAGCTAGACGCAAGCTAGACGCAAGCTAGACGCAAGCTAGACGCAAGCTAGACGCAAGCTACAAGCAAGCTAAAAGCAAGGTAAAAGCAAGGTAAAAGCAAGGTAAAAGCAAGGTAAAAGCAAGGTAAAAGCAAGGTAAAAGCAAGGTAAAAGCAAGGTAAAAGCAAGGTAAAAGCAAGGTAAAAGCAAGGTAAAAGCAAGGTAAAAGCAAGGTAAAAGCAAGGTAAAAGCAAGGTAAAAGCAAGGTAAAAGCAAGGTAAAAGCAAGGTAAAAGCAAGGTAAAAGCAAGGTAAAAGCAAGGTAAAAGCAAGGTAAAAGCAAGGTAAAAGCAAGGTAAAAGCAAGGTAAAAGCAAGGTAAAAGCAAGCTAGAAGCAAGCTAAAAGCAAGGTAAAAGCAAGGTAAAAGCAAGCTAGAAGCAAGCTAAAAGTCGAACGCCACCATAGGGGTACCATGGTAGCACCTAAATTACCTCACGCTCCTGACCTAACTGGCTCTTTACCCTACCTAACTGGCTATTTACGCCACCAAACACTGCTTTCGACAGAAGGTGAACGTGCAGCCCGAGGAGCAATCTGATGAACAATCCGACGAATAATCCGGTGAACAATCCGACGGCCCATGTATGTGAAGCGCGTACTATTGTAAAATTGCAACGACCTTTCGATGGCCTTCATACGACATTGCCTAGTTTGTTTGAGTGAAACTAGCCTAATAATGCAGTGTATAGTCAAAGTTCAACGGCCTTCCCTCGCGCCTACGATATTGGGTAGTTAGTTTAAGTTTAGTTGATTAGTATCATGCCGTCAGTCAGTCCCAAACGTTCTAATGAATAAAATGCTACCTTTGTCGTATGACGAATCTAAAACAAGACGACCAGACCCATCTCCGTCTTGATAGCTTCCACAGATTGATGCTCGTCGGCTAAAGGTAAAGCGGTCATATCCCTCGGCATACCCAGAAGGTTACTGTTGCCGGCGGTTGCGACAGTCGCCTCCTTGAGGTGCCCACGTACTGCGCGGCGAGATGCGGCATTAGTAACCCCCGACAGAAGACCCCCCCCCCCAGCATGAATTACCCCACCCTCTTCAAAGGGGCCGTCTTCGAGGCGGTGCAGAGGCTGCGCCCCGTCGAGTTCCAACCTAAACCGTTTCCGACAGTTCATCATCTCGCTCGGTGAATCGGAGTTCAATACTACGCCGGCCAAACTACCGTCCGCGTGCAGGGGGTATGCAGTAGCCGCAACTATGGCAGATACACCCCGCCCTGGCCCCGTTGTGCTATTGTCGTCTCTCGGACGCCTGGTGTGGACTGTGACCATGCCGCTCTCAGCATGTTTCCTGCAGTACAACGGCATTTTGCTGCTCTCGACATTATAGCTAGCGACGGTCACGCAGGAGTCATGCGAGCAAAGCTTACCGAACACGTTCACCATGGCGTCGTCAGCATGCTGCCTGCAGTACGCAGGGATCTTGCTGCCTTCCTTGTTAAAGCTCGGACGCCGCATGCAGTCATCACGCGAACAGCGCTTGTTGCGGACATTCACCATGCCATCTTGGGCATGTTGCTTGCAGTACGCCGTCGTCTTTTCCCCCTCAAAATTAAAGTACGGTCGCCTCGTGCAGGAGTCGTGCAAGCAACGCTCAGTGCGCCGGACGTTCATCATCCCTCTCTTAGCATGTTCCTGGCAGTAAATCGGCGTCTTGCAACCCTTGAAGTTGTAGGTCGGTCGCGTCGAGCAGGAGTCGTGGGAGCAAAGCTTGACGCACACGTTCACCATACCGGCCTTAGCATGTTGCCTGCAGTACGCCTGTTTCTCCCCCTCGACGTTATAGGACGGGCATGTCGTGCAAGAATAATGCAAGCAGCGCTTGTAGCTGACGTTAACCATGCCGTCCGCAGCATGCTGCTTACACAAAACTCCCGTCTTGCTGCCGTCGATATTATAGTACGGTCGCTTGAAGCAGGCATCATGTGAGCAACGCTTCACTCGGACGTTGACCATTCCTTCTTCAACATGTTGCTTGCAGTACATCGGGGTCTTGCTGCTCCGGACATTAAAAGACGCAGGGGTCGTGCAGTCGCTATGCGAGCAACGTTTGCTGTGCACGTTCACCATACCGTCCTCGGCATGCTGCTTGCAGAACGCCCTCACCCTGCTGCCCTTCACATTGAAGCTCGCCGTGACTTGACACCGTTGGTAGCGGCAACGTTTCATTCTCAGCACGAGATGACGAGGCGAAATAACGGAGTTCCTCCAGCGGCCGATGAAGGAAGGCGGGCACAGCTGGAACTCTTTGGGCCAGCGCACGCACACCTGTCATTGGTCAGGAACCAGCATTAACGGCGAAGCGTTAAACAAATGATAGTTACGTCTGATTGAATATTACAGTTTGTCATCCTACGCTACGGCCAAAACGTGGCAGTTGTCACAAGGTGGACTGAACAACCTGTACGTAACGAAAAACAAGAACAACATATGAAGGAAAGGATCTAGAGTTATGCTCGATACCCCACACAACGCGGACTCAACCTTCTACGAAGGAAAACGACAAGAAAAACGCGAAAAAATACCAGAGTTATGCTCGGTACTACGGCCGCGGTGAATGACACAGCGGGAACCGCGTGGTGCGGCGAGGCACCGCCAGTGTAGTTACACGGCACAGCATTTTGCCGCACTTCCGGCAAAACCGATGGGACAGGACGTATAATTCACCGTGCAGTATTGTCCCTCAGCTGACAACGCCGATCGGCAAGGCAGTCAAACTCTTTACAGTTGTCGTCCCCAGGAGTTCGCCTTATAAGTGCGGACTCGTGACGGGTTCAGGAAACACTTTGATCGTCACAGTATTTCTGACTAGCGGGTACTTCATCGTGAGTATTAACAGGTGCCCCATACCGCTGGCAGGTCATGAGTGCCTTTCGATAATGTTCGATATCATGGGTGTTTCTCTCGATATTATCCACCGAGCTGCATTTCCCGCTTCTGTCAGAGCTATTGTTAACGCCGGATTTCGATGGTTGTACGTACGCCCCCCCAAGCGAGGAGGATCCTAAAAAATGAAGTGGTACTGCTGTGCGCCTGTCGTAGAGAACATGCTAGGAATGCTCAATTTTCTCGCGGTCTGCTTGCGTGTAGTGTGAAACTAGGGATTCGGGATGAGGAACGGCCTCTCCGCCCCAAATGGCGGAGAGGCAATATTTAAGGACCCAGATATCAACGGGTTACCATGCAGTACGTACATTCCGCACACTAGTGGTCCGTGCATAGGGCGGTGGTGCGCGAAACCCGTGTTAGCGTCTAATGGGGGCAGTCGCCTTAATTGTTTTCAGGGCGGTAACAACCTTGCTAGGGTTGATAGACTACCTCAACAGGGCGGTAGTCACCCAAATGACGAAAACAAATGAAATTAATGTGTGATCTACAGAGCAGTTCAGTGTCAATGGTTCCTGATAAGTTTATCCCCAGCAGAGCGCTGCACGACGAGAAGAAGAAGCCTGTCAGCGGGGACGCGTGCTACGGCACGAGGGTTTGGTATGGTATTATATGCGCTTTTTGCTCAAACGTTTCTGACTGACTGGCGGGGCTCTGCACCTAATAATAATAATATAGTAACATCATAGTCTATACGAGTGCTGCTATCAGATGTTACTATAATATATTCCTATCATCTATTACTACCATATATTACTACTGTATTCATATCAGATACTCTCAGATATGACTATTTCTATTCTTGAATACCCGACAAAATTAAAATGTAGATTGATTTGTATATTCGAGTGCTTGCGTTGAAATAATTCGCTCAAAATTCCTCCATCATGCTAGAAAAAGGCCAGATTCACTCCGGCATGCTTTTGGCTGTGTTTGCGGTGAGCGAATCGCAGAAAAGGCGTACACGGCCTCCATATCACAGGCGGGGAGCGGGGAGGCAACATGAAATTTTGAATTTAGACATGGTGCGGTAGCACCTAGACTCACTCGACAGGGGCAGGCCCAGCACAGCACCATCAGACAAACAGCAGCACAGCAGCAGCAGCAGCGCAATAGCAGCACCGCAGCCGCAGCCGCAGCAGCAGCAGCGGCGGGGGTGGAGGTGGAGGTGGCGATGGCCCCGCCAGATGAGTTGCGGCACAGCCGCTCGGTCTGGCTCGATCATCACGATCATCACCACAACAACAGAACAGCCAGTTTTTTTATTCTATTTTTAGAAACAAACGCAGGAGACACCAACCGCAGCAGCGGCGGCGGCGGCCGTGCGGCGTGGGTGGCGGTGGCGGTGGAGGCTTCGGCGACAGCGTTATGGGATAGCGACGGTGGTTGACAAAATCAGCACCGAATACGACATCACTCAACAGCAGACAACGAGGTCACATCGTAGATAGCGCGGGAGCGCTGGCTCACTATCACCTACCCCTGAGGTCACGCGTACGCGCCATGCTTCCCCAGCTACTCTTCGATGCCTCCGCATCAATGTTGGGTTATGTCCACCGCTGCCAAGCACAGCGCACAGCGATCGGTGTCTGCTGTGCGCTGCCGTGTGGGTTGTGCCCTCGTGCTCTCTGATTTTTGTGCCGGTGTGCCCGGTGTTGGTAGGCCAATCGTATGATCTGGTCGTTTTTGATGGAAGTTCACTCCAAATCGTTCACTCAAATTGGCATTTTCATGCCGGTTTTGGCAAATTATTCCTTCAAAGTTTGCTCGGCGGGGTTATTTCCTTGAATTTTCAGAGTGAATTCCTTCAACGCAAACACTCGATTATAAAAAAAAAAGTACACTCCAGCTGTGAGATCGAAGATTTTGTCGAAACTATTCTTTGCAAGCTGCGTGTGACACTCCGATATAGCAAGACTTGGTGTATACCTAGGTCACAATATTGTACATCGTGTTGCACTTTCGATTTTAGTGCTCGCTGCCCAGTGTTAGATGTTAGATGTTGGGTGTCAGGTGTTAGGTAAACGAAGCCCCTCGAGTACGGGGCCTCGGAAAAAAATAGTTGCACCCCTAATGTAGCACGCGTCTGAGGAGGAACAGCTACGAAATTGCGTACCAGGTGAGTAATATAATAATACCTATATCTACATACATGTACTCGTAGACTATAGCATGAACGAAACAAATTACATGGAGATATGCTGGAAAAAGAAAAAACGATTTGCGCAGTAATCTAAATTTAAAATGTACACACAGTAGGATACATACATTCTTGCACTGATCGCGTCACCTGACTCTCATATCATATCATACCTATACCCGGTATCGTACATATACGGAGACAGGGTACTGGCAAGGATTGAGACATTTCAGCTACAGGTATCCTGGGGACTCGCGAGGACTCAAGTCATTTCGGCTTTGAGTATCCAAGGGACCCGCTAGGACTCAGTCATCGACTCCGTCATTTCAGCTTTTGATACCCTAGGGACTCGCGAGGACTCACTCATCGACTCACTCATTCCACCTTTTGGTACCATAGGGACTGAGCACTCAAAAATACTCGGACTCGCGAGTTAACGACTGAGACACTCCAGCTTTTAGTACATAGGGACTCAGTGAAAAACACTCGGACTCGCGAGCTAACGACTGAGAAACCGATGACTCGGACAAGGACTTTGACGACCTTTGAAAAGTTGTATTTCTATTAGTGGGTCCTATCATGTTTGTTGAACCGTTTTCTGAGGGCCGCTAGAAGTGATTTAAAAGACATTTTCAGCTATACTTCAGGTCTGGTGTACGATAGTTATAAAAAGTGGAAAAAACAATAGGGCCCATAATAGGCTTCGTCGGAACCTTCGTCACAAAAGAAGCCGCACCCCAATCACTCAATCTGCAGCTGAGAGCCACGGCCTCTAGTAGACCTTCTGCATAGAATGATCTAATCAGGCTTTTCGCTTGAAAAATGGTGAAACCGAATAAACCGATACCTAGCAGGGAAAAACACTATCGTATTAATACGAGGGTACGACCTATTGTCGCTCACACCTAGCATGGAAGACACGCCCTGCAAGCTGGATGATCTGATGAGCAGAGATACCTGCGGAACGCGGCGACCATCAAACGTTGGGGGGCGGCCCCACAACGACGCACTGCGGATACGTGACGTTGCTATTTCTCAGCGCACTGAGGGGGTCAAAGCTCGTCGGTCGGACCGAGACAGAAACAAACTACCACCTGAGACGACCGTAGAAAGGCTTGGTTCGCCCGCAGATGGAGAGGAAGATGGGAGGCGCGACTCGAAGCGGTAGGCACGAGGACAGTCGAGTCATCTTACATCTTGCGCGGCTGTGCTGCTGCTGCCTCTGCTGCTGCTGCTGCTGCTGCTGCTGCTGCTGCTTCTGGTGCTACGTTACTGCTGCTGCTACTGTCGCTGTCGCTGCTGATGTCGCCGCTGCTTGTGGTGCTTTGTTCTTGATTGTTGTTGTCTACCAGTAGCTAGTAGCTGTCTGTATAGACTAGTTTATGCTCGTATCTAATGATTGCGCTGATTGATGGAAATGTCTTACTTCTGTGGACTCGCTTTGGGTTGCTCCTGGGTGCTGGATCACGAGATAAAAAACATCGATATAATAGGGACCCCGAGTTTATCCACACCGTGTTTCTACACTTAAAGAGACTTCGTTCCAGATTTCGCCTCTTGCTGTGATTGCAACCCTCAATATGGGACCCCCAGTCCCATATCTCCAGTCCTACATAAGGGACCACCACACAGTCCCTCGCGTAAAATGCCAGTGGACTGCTAGAAACCTTCAGAGGGGCTCCATTTGTTCAGGGACGTCGACATAGAAGGGACCCTGCCGCCCCGGCGCACTATGATCCTTGAAAGGGGGGGCACCTAGTTCTAATACATACGAGTACCATTAAGCGAATCGTGGGGCATGGCTCCAGGTTCACATGGAACATCGTCCAGGAAAACATAACGTGTGTCTTCACGAATCACCATAAGGTTACACGACCACCACATATACAGCAAATTCTCAACGTACCCTGTTAGCGATTTTTACCAAAGGTGCCCAGCTGCATTACGCATATTTCGACAACGAAAGTGATAATCGCCGCCGTTGTAAGCGGGGAGGGTGTTGAAGAATAGAAAACATTTGCTCAACGGAAATTAGTGGCAGGGCGAAGTGCTTCCAATTTCTTGGTTTACGGTATACGTAATTCCGTAGGCAAAGCATGTGAATTGTGCAACGCCTTGAGCTGGCAGTGAGAAACTAAAATATTGCCCGCTGCTACTGGCGATACTGCTGGCTACTGGTTGCTGGCTGCTGCAGCTGCTAGCTGCTGACTGCTTCAGCTGCTAGCTGCTTCTCCTTTTTTGCCGCCTCTGATGCTAAATATTGTTGTTGCTGCTGCATGGATCATGCGAGTTAGCATCCTGTGCTGCTGTCCTGTTTCACTTATCATGCTGCTGCTTGGCTACAGTTTCTGCGGTCGTGTACTGCTTGCTGCAGCAGCTGCTGTCGCTGCTGCTTGGCGTACTTACCGTGACGAACACGAGGCGCGCTGGCGATACTACGCGGAGCATCACGGGAATCGCGTACCACTACGTACTAACACCTAACACGTTTACCTGGTATGCTATTGCATGTACTTGTAACAAGAAACCACGTCTTGCTGAGGGCACCGCAGACTAGACTAATGACCAACACATTTTAAAGAAAAAGCATGTGCGATTCAGTCCTTCTATCATGCATACCGAGGTGTCACCTCTCAGGATAAAATGTGCGTGAGTACGAGTACCCCCCTGAAGCCTTGCCATCGATATCGGAAAGAGAAGCGCAAGCTAAAGCTGTCGACATGATTAGTCTAATGAGCAATGACCAATAGCTGGCGACTCGCACGCGACCCTCGATATCCCCATCAAGACCACGCGGCTATTTACACACATAAAACACATGTACACATACATGTGCACATACAGCACTGAAGTAGGTTAGGGGGAGGAGTAGTGCACAGCTTTATAATACAGGAGTAGTGACGGACATGTCATTGAATAAGAAACAGGAATGCTGACGTAGGTTGGGTCCCTTAACGGGGAGAGCGTGCGGGGTGTGTTCTACACTATCTTCAGTACAACGGCTCCTGGATTTCTTGATTTCCTGTTAGTCTAATCCCAGGCTGGTTTTCTTATGACACTGTTTCTTAATATAGATATAGTCAATATTCACATTTTTTTTTTCGCACACTTCTACTTGCCAGCTTCTGGACAAGCCGTAGTCACAGGTGTCGTCCCTTCTCCCCCCCCGGTTCTTGCCTTCAATTTTTATCGCGCATAGGGTTCAGCAATCCCACTGCTCGTCGATTTTCATCGAGTGTTGCCAACTCACGCTCTCGCTTTTTCCGCAAGTCAATTTGTGCGCAAGAAAAAGTCCCAACGAATTTATACGAGTATGCGCTCGGGGCGATTCGAACTCACGAAACTGACATATACCAGGCTCGAGGATAACCTGATACGCCACCGGGGCGACCGGCTATGTATGCGGTGTCCCGGCTACGTATGCTGTGTCCTGGGCTGGATCATTATCACAGAAGATGCTTTGGGGTGCACAGCTCGTACTGGTTTTTATCGCGCGGAAAATTGATTGACCGGGGCAATTTCAAGGGAAGGGCTGATCCCAAAACCTTTGTCATACTCGTCTTTCATACCTCATAGATAGGCGGGTACCGGATGCGCCTCTTGAGTCGATGCAGGTCTCTCGGTTGGTGGGCGTGGGGTGTGGGTATCATTTCGTCATTTTTCACCACCAAGGGGTTTTCAATGTCTTCTGATTAGCGTTCGCATATTCAGGGGGTAGGGGTTGAGATGGCAGCACCAAAGGCTTGATCGAGCGGCGCCCGGGAATCTGCCAACATTGGCAGGAAGGAAAAGCCTGCAAACACCAAAAACGCCTGAGTACCTACTCTACAGAACCAGATTTCAATTTGAAAAAGACCACGAAGTACGGCACGGCGTCTAGTCTATAACTCCAGTTTTTTTTTTTTTGTAAGGATACAGACTGCAAGCGGGACCGCGCGCAGCGCAGACACTAGACAACCGACACCACAGCCGGCTCCCCAGCACCATGCTGGTGTGGCGGCTATGTACGCTTTGGTATGTCCAATTGCGGCTCTCCTAGCCTACGAACCACCGGGCTCGTTTCCTTGGTCCCGAGCCAACGCGCCTCCCTGTAGCAGCGGTTGTAGTGTGACTAGTTTCGTTTCTTGGAGCCTGCCATCTGTCGATGCGACGAGGTGGGTATTGATGGCGGAGGCAGCGGTGGGGGCATTGGAAGCAGCAGCGGCGGAGATCGTGACGGTGGAGGTAGCGATGGAAGCAGCGGTGGAGGCAGCGGTGATGGATCCGCTCGGGAGAGCGAACCACAACAAAGTGCAACTTCATCTACTTTGACAGCAGGGCACTCATCGACATCACGAGCACTATTCTGTCAAAGCCAGCACGTCAAGGGGAAAAGCAAGCGGGTGTGGTAGTTTCCTTACAGCCCTCTACCTACGCTACACAAGGCCGGATGTGAGGGCGAGTGATAATCTCGCAGACATAGGCGGGATCTAAACCTCGCCCACGGGGACGTATAAGAACCATCCCCGTATTTCCACCGTCGTATTACGGTTCGCTGTGTTTGAAAACTTGGTGCTGGCTGCTGGCTGCTGCTGCTGGCTGCTGCTGTGCCGGTAGCTTAAAACTAGCACCAAACTACCGTTTAGTTTATATCATATGCTCGCTCATCCAAAGTTTCCAGATCTCACGGTTGATTGACAGCCAGCCGTGGTTCCCTTAATGACGGAAGTTGTGGGCTGAAGTTGTACTGTAAATGGGTGCCGAAAGCTAGCTGTAAGGCAGCTATTTGGCACGTGTTCCTCTTTTCCTCCACACGTACATTATGCACTGCGGTTGTCTACTGCTGTTGTGGGTAGGTTGTGTAATATTCAAGTTATAGACTACACTGCTGTGGGTGCGCTTGCACATTGTCCTGTTATAGTTCCTGGATACAACAGGCACGTCAGACTGACACTATTCTTGGGCACCTACGGAGAGCAAGCGTGGGATATTCTTCCCTCTGCGGGTGTGTGATGTGTGTAGGCTGCACTACTGCTTGCTGTGTACTTACTGTACATGTACACATGTATGTATGCATATAACAGCAGCGGAGGCAGGAACAGGGGGAGAGGAGGAAGAAGAGGCGTAGGTCTTCGCTTTTCAAGGGGGATGACAGCAGCAACAACAACAACAACAACAGCAGCAGCAGCAGCGGTAGCAGTAGTAGTGGTAGTGTTCCTGGCCCCCTCAAGCGCTCAAAGCGCGATTGGCCCGCCCCGCTACCCGCAGAGAAGGTGCTGAAGGAACTATAGGCGACTGGAGTGAGGATGGAGGGGGGCGTGGATGATGATGAGCAAGAAGAGGAGGAGGAGGAGGTTTTGTGGAGGGAAGCCGGAAAAATAAAAAAAGACAAAGCGCACCAAGGGCGGTGCTGCCGCGGCATCAACTGCGTCTCGCTTTTCTGTTCTTCGGGCGACGATGACGAAGATGGCGCTCTGTTGTACAACGCGACGCTGCTAAGAAAAGAACAAGCAAGGTTTGGCGAGTTGGTGCGAGAAGCGGATCGGAAGAATTTCGTTATCGAGCACGTCCCCTTGGCGAAGCTAAGCAAAGGTAGCATGATGGCCGCGAACAGTCCTGTCTGCAACCTAGCCTTCCGCAAGCTATTCGGGGTGTCCGAGACCCTCATCAGCGCATGCAAGAGGACCCCCGGGGCGCGCGCATCCAGCTTCTCCGACCGCCGGTACGAAACGGGGGGGTATTTGGTGTTTGCTGCCTGTTGAGGCATTCACGACGCTTTATGTCTCACTCTCCTGGTATCTATTTCGGCATCAGTTCTCGGATGTTTTGTCGCCTTTTTATGTCGTGTGTTTTTCGTCGTTCGGTGCACACTACCGCTCGTGGTACTTGATTGTCTTGGACTTTTACAACAAAAAAAGCAGTCGTGGTACACCCAGCAGAGTAGTAGTACGTGCTACATGCAACAACAGCCGTGCGTGCTTCCAGCTGAATTCGTGTCAGTAACTTAGTATTCGTCCTCACAAAATATCTCTCGTCTACCCCGCGTGTGCACATACATGCCCTTGTTAATGCCGCGCACAATAGGGTCCAGCATTTCATATCCTCGTCGGCTCCCATCGGACGTGTAGTCTACATATACATACCTGGTATATAGATTCTGGTAATTACATGTCACCAGTTTCTTCGGGCTTTCCACTACTGCTATCCGAACCCGGGGGGGGTATGAATCCACGACGAATACCTCACTAATGTACGTACGCCTCTGCTTATGTACGTACGCCCCTCTGTGCTGTTGCTGGACCACCGCTGCCATGGAATTAATTAAACAATCAAGTCGTGTGTGCATCATCATCAGGTTGTAAGGGTAGAATCGAACCATGTCATCCAACGAACGAAGAAACAAACGTTGAAATAGTATGCATAAATACCCCTCCCTACAACACGCACTCCTGCCTGCAGCACGCAAGAGCAGGGACCGTACAGACGATTTAGTAAACCGAAACAGACCAATAGACTAAACAGCTCCGCAAGCAATTAATACGTACGTACGTACCATACACTCTTCAAAGCGCACAGGACCAGCAGTCGTTCTACTTCTGCTGTGTAGCAGTATTCGCGGCGTATGGGGTAATCCTTGCGCCTGGTATATATAGACTACATATATACGGGATTCGCTTGATAAGCTGATGCATTTCCTTCCACAGCTGTAAGATTTTGTTCCCCTCAGAAACGGGTTATATATTAATAATAGTTTCCGCGCACAGACTGACTAACATCACCCTGTTGATCCTGATAGCTACACTGTAGTTGCAAGGGGAGTCGCCGACCTATATCCTTAGTCTAATGAGGACACACACAACCCGTAATACGCGCGATTGGCGTATCACACACAGCTTGCAAAGATGAGTTTCGACAAAATCTTCGATCTCACAGCTGGAGTGTATTTCAGTTTTTTTATATTAATTATTATGTAGTCTAGACTAGACTAGCTGGGTTAGGGTTGGTTCGGGTTAGATACTGCTGTTGTTGTAGGCCAGTTCTTTTGTGAGTTCGAGTCGCCCCGAGTGCATGCTCTCGTATGGACTTTTTGTTCTGCACATTATTAGGGCCGATATTCGTCTTCTACTCCAGCCATTATTCTTATTGTTAGTCTTGCTATTGCTGTCGCCTCTCTCTGGGTGTCTTGGTTCTTCATTTTGTCTGAGAAGAACGACGATCAGCGCCACGCGAGGTCACCCAAAGTTGGACCGCGTCGTTAGCTTCCTTGGCCGCCACCAGGAGGAATTCGCGCAGAAAATGCCAAATTCAGACGACAGCTACTTGTACCTCCACAACAAGAACGTGAGCATTTCTATATTGAGTCGATATTATTAGAGGAGGTCTACGTGCTGGACTTGACGTACGTATCATAGGTGGAGAAAATATTGGCCGCACTGGCGGGGCCTGGGCCAGTACTAGTACTGCCAGTACCAGTAGCAGTACTACCAGTGTGTACCGGTCCAGTACCCAGCCCTAATCATAAGAGAAGAGGGGGGTGGAAGACCTTGGACGTGTACGAGGGTGACACAATATTGTTGTCGGTTTTTGCAAACCACGATGTCTTACGGTAAGCATGAACATGTATAATATGCACAGGCGCCGTCCGATTTACGACGAATGCTACCATACAGGTAAATGGTTTCTGAATGACGGGGCTCCTCAACCAAAAATCGTCGGAAAAATGCAATTTCTTTCGTTACGTGGTTCTCGTTGTGTACCAAGGCCATGGAATTTTGCATCTGGTATATAGTCTAGACTATAGTAGTAGTAGCTGTTTGTTTTAAAATATATACAAATCAGTTGTTGGGATAGTCTAGATCTTGAGCTCCCAAAATTGAGGAAAACTCGGAAAAAATTGGTGAACCTCTATCGTAGCGCGCGTCTTACGCCCATCATTGTTTTTTTCGTAGTACCCGTTTATTCTTCCTCTCCGTGTCCGTGGCGTGTGTGTGTCAATTGAAACGGTCTCAGGAGCTGTATAAAGAGTTCAAGAAGGAAGAACGCAGACTTTTCGCCAAAGATCCAAGCGGTCTGAACGACGCCCTGTGTTCGTCTGACTATTTCAATAAAGTTTGGAAGCAACACTACCCACGGCTGAAATTGAAGCCGTGCGGTGACTTCATGCTGTGTCAGACGTGCACCCTCCTGAAGGAAAAACTCCACGGGCAGGCTGGTTCCAGGGGCACACAGAACCAAGCGGAAAGGGAAAGATGCACGCGAGAATACGAGGCCCACGTTAAGGTAAGCCCGCAATTATTTGTGGTCTGATGCGGGTAGCGGTGTGTTTCAAAAACAACAATAATACTACTACTACTGCTGCTGTAGTAGTACATATATAGCGGGGCCGTGTAGACAGTGGAGCGCCATAGAGTGTGTAGTGTTAGTGGTAAGATACGACAGTTGATCTTCTTGGTGGTGATTGACTGCTGAGGATCTGATGTGAGCTGTGAACGTTATTTAGATCTGAAGACAACAGGGGTTTCCATTTATCCTCTTCTAGATTGCAGCAGGGATTTCCATTTATCCTCTTCTAGATTCTGGTATGGGCATTCGGCGATGAAGTTGGGGTCGCTTGTTTTATTGTGTGTTGGAGCTAGAACACAACAACTTCTCTCTCTCTTTCTAGCACCTTAACGGTGCTGACCAGCCACCGTCAGGCCGAGGGGGGATTAATTTCTGGTCAATAGACCTGCCTGTCCTAGCAGTTTCTGTAGAGTCTAGACTAATCAATTATCGATAGCCTAGAAATGTATATATAGCCGGCGCAATGGTACCTTTTCAAAACATTATCGCTTCTTCCAATACTAATGCTTGTGAGGCTGTGACCCGTCTAATACATAGTGCTTACATCATGGAACACTTCTACGAAGTGATTCTAACCCGAATACATGGGCGCAGGCCCAAACTAAAAATACCGATGTTGGGACTCAAAGCCTTATTTTGGTTTCCCTTTCAGCAGTCAAGCTACGAACCATATCTATTTTATCACGGTTTGTTATGTTGATCGGATCACATTACAACTCGCTCTTTTCGCCATTATTTTTGCTCAAGGAAAATCTAAGAAATGTAACACGAGATCCACATCTCAAGCGCCTGGGAAAGTCGGGGAATGAGCAATGACGGGTACCTCTCAAAGTTTTAGCCCCAAAGCGAGGCAACGGCGTTCTCGTAGTTCTAGTCTGCCGCAGTGACAACAGTTCGAGAAGGAACTGCGGCTGTAAGTTGATTCGCTCCGGAGCGAGTTAATATTTCTTATCCTTGGTAGAAATTGACCACTACTACTACTGTTATCAGGCGTTTACTACGGTTGCTACTGTTCAGTTTCATGTTTTTCCCGTATCGTCGGTTTTTTCTTACAACACCGGATTTCTTAATTTCGGGGACATTGTCAGCCTTTTTTTCAAAGCATAATATTTCCATAATGCGGCTCCTCACTGACTGCTTTATTTCATACACAAACTCTCCCCGCAGAAATACTACAACAATATGATCTATGATATTATATATATGCTTGTCTCTCTTCCGGCTGTGTTTGGCAGGAGATTGAGCAGGACCGTCAATACTGTGCGCGTGTCGAGAGGGACGCGCAGGAGGCAAGGAGTAGGGGTGAACCATGGGAGTTGGTATATCTGCAGGTCGATGCCGCTAACCAGAGCAGTTTCGCGACCCCTCTGGCTGCATACAATGCGCATGGCGTTGATGACAGGTAATGAACGATCTCTTGCTTCTCCCTGTTGCACGGTTTTGTTGGTGTTACTCAGCCTTTGTTCATCAGTATATGCGGCGATTTCGTCGTCAAGATGGCCACACAGTTACCGACCCTAGTTGCGTTACAACAACCCATACCCCCCTATCAATATACGTGCCCCCCACTGGTCCACCCGCGTTCCAGGGGTTATGCTGAGCGTCAGAAGATCTACGGTGTGTTTGTGGCAGGCGCCATCATGAACATATTCATGACACCTCAGATTCTTGGCACAGGTGCGACGCAGCTCGATTGTTGCGGATGTATATAATGTGTCGTGTGTGATGATGGTGTGAAGCAATTCACTAGTAATACTACCTACAGTATACTTGAACGTGAATTATTACGTAAAAGGCAACAGACGCAGCCGTGGTGGAGCTTACGAATGCTATTGGTTTCGTACATGTTCTCATATATGTGTGTGATCACAGGATGAGGCAATGGGATTCCTTCCTGTTATCTCCTTTAATTTGTCTTCATTTGGTTTTTTGTGAACCCCCGTACCTTGTCAGGGTTCCTAGGCAAAGGGGGAGGAAGGCGATTTTCTCATATCATGCATAGCCGTAGTCGTAATATCAGAACAAAGCGTCGCACCCCCACGACACCGGGACGGAGCACGTCGGGGTGACATTGATCACGCGGACATCACGTGCACTTAGCACGAAGCGTCTTTGGGGGGCGGGGCTCCAAAAATAACAAAAAAAAAGGGGACTTTAAGAGGGAAACTATATGGATTTTTGTATCTGTATTTTGTTAGCTGATGTCGTGAGCCCCCTCCCCGCCCTCCCCCCCCCTTACTGTGGCGCTAGCCGGGGGGAACGGGGGGATAGGGGATCTAAACCTACGTCATGAACCATAAGGAAACAAGTTTGTTTTCACAATTCGTCCTATCTATCTGTGATGACAACGATCCGGTTTGCTCTTAACCCTAAGCTTTTTCGGCGTGTGTGGTATTCTTGTCTATTTCTAACCCGCGTGCCCCTGCCCTCGGGTGTTTTTTTTTGTTCAAGACGTAGTACTCTGACGTCCTGCTCGCCGTACTCGTCCAGGCGTTGCGCTTGTTTCATGGTCCTTGAGCCAAGCTTGAATTTCCGCCGCTTCATGCTTCAGGTAGCAACCTCGTGTGCACGGCGCTCTTCATACAGTTCACGGAGCTTTGGCACAAGTTTCAAAACAACAGGATGGGGGATGTGGTGATACAGATGGACAACACGGTGTCCGAAAACAAAAATAACTACATCATGGCGTTCTTGGCCGCGATGATTGCGAGAGGGGTTATGAGATCGGTTACTCTGTGCTTTATGATGGTCGGCCACACCCACATACAAATTGATCAGATATTCTCCTGGTGAGTCGTGCGGTGAACCGTCAATCAGAAAATGTAAAAATTCAACCAATCGTGAACCCGAACACCATTAAGCAGTTAGCATGCGCCGGTTGCATACGACGGCAACAATCGTGTTGGCGCGTAGGCTTTACCCTTTAGGTAGTCGCGCAATCTTGTTAAAAGAATATCGGGAAGAATAACGACCAAAAAGCCAAAACACTTGCCGTTCGGATAAGAGGCTGCCAGATTTCCGACGTGGAATCCACCGTTTCTTAGAGGAGCCATAGCAGTAGTAGTACATTGTGACGTATACAACGCACGTGGACACATACAGGTCTGGTGCTACCTTGTTGGTTCCGCGTTGGTAACGACCAAATTAATACAGTTTTTTATGTGTCTTGACTAGGGCTGTATAGAACAGTCCATTACGGCTTGTATATTTAATAGGGACGAAGCTGAGCGATACTGCGTGCGATACTGCGTGCGTCCCGGCAACAGGGCCGCTTCGTTACCAAACTTTGTTCTGGTAAATGCTTCCGATCCCCTGGTGGTCCTTCATTGCAATTTTAAGGGTAAATGCCATCGATTGTATACGCGCAACTATGTTTGGGCTTTACATCTTCGTCGTCTTGACGTCGTCGTGGTGCAGTTATTATATTATTGCATGCATGCCCACACAATGACCACCGCCTGTCTCGAAAATGCCGCACGTCGCATGCCTGCTTGCAACCTTTGTCCCCGAAGCTTCGCAAGAGCAGTGAAAGGGTGCAACGTCTTCTCACGAGAACATCTTGCAGAGTTTTTTGCGAGGGCGTACCTGACGCTTCCAGTCCAGAGCCGCACGCTGGAAAACCTTGCGAACTTCAAAGATCTAGTGAAGCCCGTCACGCGCCGGATCCACGATATCACCAAGTTCCACGCATTCCGCATCCACAAGGAAGGGTCTGCAGTGTTAGTAGAAGTGAAAGAAAAGGTGCACCACCCCAACTGGCTAGGCTTTAGTGCGGACGGGAAAACAGTGGGGACCGGGGAAGGCTTCAAGGGCTGGCGGCTAATGAGAGTTGGTTCTGTGCGTTTGGAAGGTGCTCCGCCGTACTTGCTCAAAGTGGTTGACCCTACCATCATTCGCCAAATCGAACTACGTCAACAGGCCTCATGGCAGAGACTCCCGGCAGCCTTTCCTGGTGGGTGTCGTCAACGTCTTTTTCGCTTCTTTTTTTTTTTTTTCTTTTGGCGCCGCTCCTGTGGATCTTCCCTATGACCCGACCGAATTTCCGTTATCTCGCTCGTGTTTGGACTTGTATCGTCAAGGGCGCTTAACGTTTGACGCAACTACTGACGTGCGGCGATAGAGGTAGCAAGCTTTGGCAAAAATATTTTTGTTTTATTGACGGGGAGTCTTGGCCTGTGATCGTCTGAGGGCTCACCTTGTTATTTTGCAAAATGATTGTTGTATACAACAAGGTCACGGGTTCCTTTATCAGGTTGTACTCTCAGATTCTTCACCATTATCGCTTTGGGGTCATCTTCTATTTTCCCGTGTAAGGAGCGTAAACAAAATAGTCGAGCCTACCGTATCATTGCTGGCTTCCAAACGTTAGGGGCACCGCTAGGAAGAACTTTCTTCATGATAGTTCAGCCATGTTCGTGCCAACTGGTAATATCATTATGTTCTGTTTTGTCTTGTTGCCCCCTCCACATTATTCCGTTGGTATCTCCAGGAGACGAGGCGAGGCAAGCCCAAATTAAGGACGAGCACGCCGACAGCCTACGAATTCTGAGATCGACAGGCGACCGCACATTCGACCTGGACACAAACTGGCTGCCTGTTGACCCCAACCTAATCGGTGGCGACGACAGCGACGACGAGAGCAGTGATGATGATGGCGGGGGTGCTGGAGGGGAAGGATACACCAGTAATAATGCATCCGACGACAACAGCTCAGACGAAGACGATTTTAGTCGCGACGAGCGCACCCTACAGCAAGGAGCCTCTGGCGGCACCAAACAGCGCCAGCAACGCGCTACGAAGAACGTGGAGCACGGGGCACTTAGCAGCTTCGCGTTTTTCACTCCGACAAACGCCCCCTTTCTGGTGGGGAAAGTGAACGAAACGCGAATAGGCACGGATGGGCAGAAGGAGATATTACTGCACTGGTATACCCCAAAGAAGGCGTTGATCGACAACGCGGTGAATGCTGAGTTCGACGTTTACGCGAACGCGACGTTCAATGCGGCCTACGAAGTCGGCACAGCCCCCGTTGGCGCTGGCCGTTCGGGATCGCGCCAAAGGTACGTGGCGGACACCTCGTGGGAGCCCGTATGTGGGATCGTAGCGACGTGTTCCGCACTCATCGGTGGTGGCAAAAAAATACCAGCACCAGTTAGGCAAACCCTGAAGGTTGCCGATCAACGCCAACAACACCTACCTGAAGAAGAGGACGAGGAACAAGAGGGGGAGGAAAGCAACTACGGCAAGGGGGAGCAGCGGGATCGGCAGGAGATTGAGGGAGGGGCTGAGGAGGTCCAGGAGAAGGAGGGGGGGCACGACGTCCAAGAAAGGGGGCGAGAGGTGGGGAAAAGAGTGGGGCATCGGGGAGGGGGGGGTTACGAACGGACTGAACCCCCCTAGGTTGGAAGTCGTGCCCCGAGTCGGAGGCACCGACCGAAGAAGCTGTGGCCTGAGTCGTCGTGATGAGGAGAGTAGGTTGTTTAGGCAGGAGGACTGGACTGGGTCGGGTCGGAACGATTCGGGTGCTTCGATCGCCGGCCGTCCCTGTCTGTACTGTGAGCCCGGCAACACGAACGACGACCACGGCGTTGTATCCGATGGTTTGAATACATAATTATGACCTTCCTTGTTCGTTTAAAAGGATGCTTGATTGACGGAGAATAAGGTACATATAAAACAACGACGCGTGCGTGACCTGTAGACGGCTTCGCATATAATGTGACACGACGAGCACAGGCTTGTTTTTACCTCACCCACGTAGATAACTAATAGCTTGGTGTAGAGAATAACTTTGGTACTGGCGGGGGAGCACTTAGTTGGTACAATAGTCTGGAATGCCAAGTAAGTAGCACCAGAAACAAGCCCTGACAATACCCGTTGTGTGTGTGCTCTGTTTTTTTTTTCTTTCATTTCATCGCTCTCGGTCCCCATGCCCCCCCCCCCCCCCCCCCCCCCCTCAAATTACACCCACCCGTACTGCCGATCAGAACGTGACACCGCCAACAAGCACACAGCACGAGACAGGCCAATATGTTCTGCACAAGCAGCATTTGGCATTATCAAATCGCTGTTCACACCAAATCGTGGGTCTCTGCTTTCTGCCCCCTTCAATTTTATTGATTACATTCTTCCTCGCGCGAGGGTAGCGGGCGACGTCAGCCGCCCGCGGAGAGGAGTCCTTGTATAATTAAACCTCTCGATATATATTGACACGATAAATTTTCCACGACAGCCCCTCAAGCATGTTCATAACCGTTCTTCATTCCCTGACAAAAAAATGCGCAGGGGGGGCACAAGAGGTCCTAACCCCAAGTATACACTTAGTGTTGGAAACATGACCAGCACGAACCCAGAATCTATACGCTACCCACGTCATCCACTCTCTGCTCGATCCCCCCGCTAAATATACTAATGTCATGAGCACAACTAAAATACACTTTGGGCACAATTAAATGGTCGACAGTGTATTCCTGAATACACCCGTAGGGTAATGTCACGGCAAGATAGCAACAAGTACGTCGCGGACAACCACCCTTTTCAGCGACAGCAGTGCAGCTTGGCGTCCTAACGCTGCGAACCTAAAATATCAGCTCCATCGCCAAGATATACTTCACTCCAGACACGCAATTAATTCGTGTCTGCCTGGTTGCGCTTTAGCTGCCGGCTGTATCGGTCGCCGGGGACAACGGAAATCGACACAGACCGTATTTTGGGACGCCCCCTTCCGCCCCTTCCCCCCCCCCCCCTCCGTCCCCCCTTCCCCCCCCCCCCATCTCCGTCCCCCCCTCCGTCCCCCCCTCCCCCTCCCCTTCCCCCCCCCCCCTCCCCCCCCCCCCCCCGCCCCCGTCGCGCCCCCTGCGCATCCGCCCTGCCCCTGTCAGCTTCCGTCCACGCCACAGAGCCTGGCCTCGTATGCACAAGCAGCGTCTACACTGCATAAATAAAACAAGTTTGAGGTACTCGTTGTTGTGCGGGCGGCAATTTTCCTCCATTGCGCTTCGCTTGACCTCTGACCAGTCGCGCTTGTCGCACCGTCGTCCTTTCGCCTTATGGTGATCCGGCCTTCCCTTTCCCTAAACCTCCTCCAGTCAACCCTATCAGTGTCCAACGCCACTAGTAACTTGTCTTCGACGTCTCTAAAGTCCAGGATACATGGAGGGGGGGGAGGGGGGGAGGGCGAGGAGGCGGGGTGGGGGCAGGGGGGCGGGGCGAAAAAACAGGAAATAGAACAGGTCATCACCAGGACGTAGTCTAAGCAATATATCATAAAATGGTAACGTAGCGAAACCTCACCAAAAAAAGCTGTTGATGGCCAAGTCTCCACATTAGACCACCCTAACAATGGAACGTTGGTGTTCTTCAAGAAACACATGCCGTTGAACTCGTAAACACCATCTGTAGAGCTGGTTGTTCGAAACACCTACAGGCTTAATAAAATTATACAAGATAAAAAACAAAGCAGGGAACGGGCTGCACGAGTGATGAATGCAGGCAAAAGTCGGGGCTGACCTCTAATCATGTCCTTCATGTTATTCTTAATGTGATGTGCTACAACACGTCATCGGTTTATGCTTCTGGCTGATGTGTACATAAAACAAGAATACCGGTGGCCGACATCACTGTTCAGAGTTTTGCAAAGTCGAATCAAAGATGCATGCCTGGCTTGCTGCTCAAATGAAACACGTCTTCTTCTGAAACAAAATATTCTTCCCCAACAAATAAATGCTGCACTGCGTGCAAGACCGCCATTAAAGCAGCACGTCGCGGGGACAATAGCAACAATACGCAGTAGATATCGCGCCGAAAATTACATGGGAGTACTTATCTTGTGATTGACCACCATCCCCATACCCCTCTCATCCCGTTCATGCGCATGCGTCTTGCGCGTCTTGGTCGCCCTCCGAGTCTGAGTATCCCATGTACGCGCCGTTCCACTTGGAGAGGTACCTAACACAACGCTCGTTAAATATTAGCACACGCGGCAAAAGACGGGGACGGCCGGGAAAAACCATAACGAAACGGCGTTAAATACTAAGCAGGAGGAGCGCTTACCAATATAATTCGTAGAGCAACAGCAAGAAAGAGTGCTATGGATATCGACACAGCAGTTTTTTTGGGTCGGGTGCAGCTTAAGGCCGGAATACGAGCGACTTCGTAATTTGGATGACGCCAAACGGTAAGGAGCTCGTTGGAGATGGTCGAAGCCTAGTTTCTTGTTCTACTTGAAATGAAGCATATTGTTATTGTCGGCGGTTTGCCTTATCAACGCATACATACGCTTACATATTAAAAAACTTCGTTCGATCTCACTACCACATGCACTAAACCCAATAGAAACCCCATTCGCTGCGGAGCAACAAACACCACAGAAACAACAGAGCGCGGTACGATACATGAACCGGTCGCAGAACCGGCAACCTAGTGTACCGACAACGGATTGCAACGCTGTGGCGGCTGCTTCGCGCACCACGTGTCGCGAGCGGTAACTGCCCCAACTGCGACATGTACACCGCACCCCAGGTTGAGAGGAACGACTGAGACCGCGTACAAGGCGGCCGATCCTCCTGTTCTGCTGTATGGCTACCTGTAGAAACATCGTTTAATATGCGACAGCAGCACCAGTACTAGTAGCAGCAACAGTAAGGTAGAAGCAGTAGTAGTAGCAGTTCTAGTAGTGGTAGTAGCAGTGCTAGTAGTAGTAGTAGTAGTGGTAGTAGTAGTAGTGGTAGTAGTAGTAGTGGTAGTAGTAGTAGTGGTAGTAGTAGCAGTAGTAGTAGTGGTAGTAGTAGCAGTAGTAGTGGTAGTAGTAGTAGTTGTAGTAGTAGAAGTAGTAGTGGTAGTAGTAGTAGTAGTATTAATAGTAGTAGTAGTAGTAGTAGTAGTAGTAGTAGTAGTAGTAGTAGTAGCAGCAGCAGCAGTAGCAGCAGCAGCAGCAGCAGTAGCAGCAATACAGGCAGTAGTGGCAGAAAAATTTGGCCTAAAATCGGGGAAGCAGCAGCAACAACTACCGCCGTGGTACATAGTACGACTGCTGTTACTACCCAGTCCGCCCCCTAGCTTAACGAAACGACACTCACCTTGCAATGATGGAACCACACGTCTTGGATCGATAGTGCACGCAGGCTACCGGCCGTCCATAAGAAGCAGGGGCTCCGACGAAGGGCGCCCGACTGCTGAGTCGAAAGGAGAGGGCACACAGCAGTAGTAGTTGCAGCGGCAGACAAAATGAAGGAGGAAACGGGCACTCATCGTCACCATATATATCTATCTACCTGGGCCGAAGTACCCAAAAAAAGAAGGCAATAAAGGCTGCGAGAGCTCACAGCAACGAGCTGTTGGCAGGCAGGTGTCACGCTGTGCTGCTGCGGCTCTAGCATAGGGGCCTTTATCCCGGTGATCGTAGCCCTCCGCGTGTCAAACCTGCTGCTTGCTCCGTGGTACTAAGAATTACGAAGTATAAACTTATTAGACTAGACAAGATCTATAGCAGTATTTTTTTTTTTTTTTTTTTTTTATCCTCCGGCGGATGGGGAAAAATAAAGCTTTAGCTCACCACACTTCCGCGTATTTTCATACGCGTCGTGTGTCGATTTAACTCAGTTGCTTTCGCAGCCCAACGCTAGCTGGCGCACCCTTCGAGTCCCATTGTAGGTATAGCGCAAGCTGTCCCTATCATTGGTCCTCGTTACAACCCCGGCAGCGCAAGCTGCCGTTGTATACGGGTGCGTGTGTATGTCGACCCGGCCTGTCCCCTGAGGGTCAGGTTCGGTGGAGATAGCCACCCGGAATGTCATTTTTCCGGGTAGTGTGGGACTTGCGCAAGCTCACCCACTAACAAAACCCCTGGCCATGGGAGATAGCCTTCCGCCGGACTTGGTCCAGTTACGGTCCACCCTACCCATTCGGGCGTTGGTCCTCGAGAAGTAAGAGTAGAGTAGTACCACAGGCACGTGGAAGACGCTAAAAAGCACACACAAAACTTGTTCACGTTCCCAGCTGAAAGCGCCCCCTGCGGAGCCTCACCGGTCGCCAAAGCCACCATACTGC
This sequence comes from Undaria pinnatifida, assembly GCA_012845835.1. Lineage (NCBI taxonomy): Eukaryota > Phaeophyceae > Laminariales > Alariaceae > Undaria > Undaria pinnatifida. Next base: position 12,367,273 of record JABAKD010000004.1, read on the forward strand.
AGCTAACTTGTGTCAGGACACGCGCAAACGACTCTGGGGGCGCACCTGTGGCTGTTTGGAGGTGTCGCAGGAAGCGTTGTTGCGAGGGAATTTAGTGTATTTGGCCTTGAAAAGCACGTGTTTTGATTCATCCTACAGAGTTAAAAGGCGTTCTTTTGACGGTTTCAGAAAAATAAATGAGCCTGAACTGGAAATCGAACAGGAAGTTTAATAATTTTCTGTTATATGTCCTGCGTGCTGCATGCATGCAGCGGTCGCGGTGTCCACAGCACGTGCAAATCGTCCTCGATTTCGACGATTTCTCACTCGTAGGGGCTGAAGTCCGGCCTTCAGTGTGTGGGGTATGTAGTCTAGGTGTGATATTGCTGCATGTAGTGGTGGTCGTGGGGCTGTAGGAGCAACGCCAGCACCTACGTGTGTGGGGCTGCACTACGTACTGCTGCTGTGGCGGCCTAAACAGCACCTGCAAATCGTCATCGATTTTGCCAATTTCTAGCTTTTAGGGGCTGAAAGTCGAGCCTTGAGTGTACAGGGGTGTCCAGGTGTCATATTGCTGCCTATCTCGGTGGTCATGGTGCTGTAGGGGCGGTGCCAGCACCCTCGTTGATGCCCGCGAATTCGCACACTGCAAACCGTAATATGACGGTGGAAACCCGGGGATGGTTCATATATGTTCCCGTGGGCGAGGTTTAGATTCCGCCCATGTCTGCGAGATTATCACTGCCCGGATGTGAGTGGTTCTATCGTAGACTTGGGTTTGTTACCTGCTGCTGTACGGACGAATCTTACACAGCAGTACCTGGTACCATGGTAAAGCAGTACAACAGGACACCAGATAAGAAACATACTTACAGTAGCGGCTACGGGTTAAGAGAACTTTTTGAAGAGAAAGTACGGATTCAAGAGGAAGGAATTGGCTTGTACCAATCAAAATCGATTTTAGAGAGAATTCCTATTGCTTCCGAGATTTTCTGTTAAATCGAATCATTTGGAAACCACGTGGACACACACATCGCACACACAGACTGTGTTCAGGCTGACAGGTCGCGAGGGTAGCGTTAGTTTCTTGGATTTGTGTTATTTGTAGGGCGAGTGATGTCTTGATAATGTGAAGATTTTTTTTTTCGTTGACTCGTGTTTTGTCGGGGGTTTAAATCGATGGGATGAGAGGTTGAGGGTGTTGTGTTGAGGGTACGGCGGGAGGGAGGGGTGCAGTGCGTAAACGGGTGCGTCTTTCTTGAGTGCTGGTGCATTCGTAGCCTCGTGTTGTCCTTCTAGAAGAGGTGCGAGCATGAAACACACCTTGATCGAGCGTAAATTTATACCCGTACGTATTTGGTATCGAGCCCAGGCTGAAAAAAGAGGCCAGGGCGGCCGGAGAACAGCAGAGGAGGAGGGTTCATCATGAAAAGCTAGGAGAAAGAAGCATGTGAGCGATTCGGGGCTGTCTCGACTGATGCCTCTGCCACCTGTTACTGGTCTGCTACATGTGATATCCAGGCTTCATTGTTCCCCCTCTGCGAGTATCCTACCGCAACGAGGGTATCTGCTGCGTAGATTTCACACTCCGGTCCATGTACAGTAGGGGGCCCTCTATTGTGCCGGGTAGTGTCCTGAGAAAAAACGGGCACTATACCGGGCGCCGGTACTATTCAGAATAGTCCCTCAATAGTGTCGGTGCGGCAGTATTGAGGCTTCGAATATCCCTCAATAGTGCCGCACCGGCACTATTGAGGAACTATTTGAAATCATGGTGTGGCGCTCACGCTTTGCGGGACCAACAGAGTACGAAATGGATCGAAAGTACGGGGTGTGTATTTAATAGTGGACGAAGCTAAACCTCAGTCCTCGTTGCCCTTCTTCGATGTTGCAAGATAAAAAAAATACAAAACAGAAAAAGAAACACGGCAGGAAGCGCACCGCAAAAGAACAAACATGTACTGTACCCGCGCCCTTACAAAGTCGCGACAACACTCTCTCAATGTCTGCCTGGCGCACCCGCTTCGATGTTACAAGCAAAAAAAACAAAAAACGATGAAACCAAGGCAAGCGCAACAGGAAGCGCACCGCGAGGGAAAACAGCCATGTACTGTACCCCTCGCCCTCACTACGTCGCAACAAACTCTCTCATGTCTGCCTGGCGCACCCGCTTCGATGTTGCAAGAAAGAAAACAAAAAACAAACCAAGACAAGCACGGCAGGAAGTGCACCGCAAATAAAACAAACAACCATGTACTGCACCCCCCGCCCTCACTACGTCGCGACAAACTCTCTCATGTCTGCCTGGCGCACCCGCTTAGCGGAATGCGCTGTGATCATCGCCATCTTCGCTTTCGTTAGGTAGAACGCCGCGTCTCGGTTGCCACTCTCCTCTGCTGCCGCCTCCAGGACGCCGGAGTGAGACGACAGCTCATCATACGCCGGTAGAGCACGGCGCTCGCGCCCCGTGTTCTCGTCGCCACCGCCCTCCTCCTCTTCGTCCTCCTCCTCGCCGCCGGTAGACAAGTGCGTTCCAGCCAGCTGTGCCGCCATGTCTTCCACTGTGTCTAGTCGAAGAGCCTTTACCACCCCATCGTCGTCCTCGATGGTAGCCCACCCGTGAATCGCGTTCACCGCTTCCTCCGCGACTGGCTTTCCGGGTTCGATGTCGAGTGCTGCCAACAGTTCGCTGATCTCGTCGTCTACGATGCCGGATACCTGCTGCTGCGCGTCGCACACGCTCGTGCTCAACGCGTTGACAGTCTCCGTGAGAGCCTTCAGGGCAGGCTCGGCGACGTGGAGCCTGGTCTTTCCGTGTTGCTTGGTGTGTGTGCAGTGAACCGACACTATAGCGGGGCCTCCCTCAATAGTGCCGGACCGGCACTATTGAGGGCGCTGTCTGTGTCCAGAGATTTTACCAGCACTATACCGGGCACCGGCACTATTCAACCGGCACTATAAAGGGCCCCCTACCGTATCTTATAAAAAATGAAAATTCGAAACTCATCTTTGCAACCTGTGTGTGATACTCCGATCGCGCGTATTACGGGTTATGTGGATATAGGTCGGTGACTCCCCTTGCAACTACAGTGTAGCTATCAGGGTCAACAGGGTGATGTTAGTCGGTCTGTGCGCGGAAACTATAAAACCCGTTTCCGAGGGGGACAAAATCTGACAGCTGTGGAAGGAAATGCATCCGTTTATCAAGTGAATCCATGTGTAGACTAAATGATACGTGGCTCAAGGCGGTCTCTCCATTCGAAAGAGTGGTAGTTGAGCAGACCGTAGCACATCCGTAGCACAGTTACTAGTACCATAATAGCACATAATCTATAGATGCTTTCCGCAAGCACTTATTATCTCCGAGGGCGAAGGCCCGAGGCTACAAAAAAAAACGGAAGAATGACGCATGTATTGGCGCGAATGCAAGGGCCGTTAGGTACGAAAGTAAACCCAAGTTTGTACAAGTAAGTATTAGATGTACGTTCATAACGGTACGAATGTATTATAAAATTAAATTACACTCCAGTTGTGAGATCGAACATTTTGTCGAAACTCATCTTTGCAAGCTGTGTGTGATACTCCGATCGCGCGTATTACGGGTTGTGTGTCCTCATTAAGGATATAGGTCGGCGACTCCCCCTGGAACTACGGTGTAGCCATCAGGGTCAACAGGGTGATGTCAGTCAGTCTGTGCGCGGAAACTATAAAACCCGTTTCTGAGGGGGACACAATCTGACAGCAGTGGAAGGGAATGCATCCGTTCATCAGGTGAATCCTGTAAATCGAATAACCGGTGAGGGGAGGGCGGAGTTTCGAAGGAAGTGGGGGCCTGGTTTTGATCAGAAGGGAACGGGGGTGGGGGTGGGGGGGGGGGCGGGCGGGCGGGGCAGCTCAATTTGTGCGTGGAAACGATAAATCCTTCAAGGGGATACATCTGCCGGTTTAGGAAAGAATGCACCAGTTTATCATAGGGGGGGGGGGGATGCAGCTCAATCTGTGCGTGGAAACTTTACACTCTTTTAAGGGGATAAATGTGACGGATTTTGGAAAGAATGCACCAGTTTATCATGAATGTCCCGTAAGTCGTACAACCAGTGAGTAGAGGGCGGATATATCTGGTACCTGGTACCTGGTATTTGTATCTGATACTTGGTACCTGATACCTGGTACCTGGACCATGGTGTGGTACCAGTCAGCTGGCAGTGGTACTGCGTAGATGATGATGATGATGATAGTGATGGTGATGATAGTGATGGTGATGATGATGATGATGGTACTTTTTGGCAAAATTTAAATTTACTTTCTGAAGTTCGAGAATCCTTAACTCATTATCGCTGGAATTTCAGTTGGTAGTGCATTTTTTTTTGTTCTATACCCTGGGACATGCCTTTATTTCCCCGGGCAGAACACCAAGTCCACACGTCCAGTAACACGTTCGGGATGGCTTGGCGAGAGTTTCCGCCCCCGCTAGTACCATCAACTTCGTTCGTCGTCTTCGAAATAACTCAACCATGCACCGCAGTCCTCGTTGGAACATTCTCTTTCCGAAATCCCTTATTAATCTTGCTATTAATCGGACACATGCCACGGCAGGTGAGCACCGAAAGGCTCCTTGCGTGAGGAGCTCTACAACTGACTCGAACACAACAACAAACCACGAAAACATGTTCAACCTGCCATACAACGCCATGACCTACTGTAGGTTTGCGACGGATTTGGGTCAAAACGAAAACAGAATTCCGACGATACTGGTATGTGAGGTTCCATCACTCGGCAAATGCTCTGGCCCCAAAGTGTTACCCCTTTCATAGCACGCGTCGTCCAAGACGGTCTCTCCCACGACCGCAATCCCCGCGAAAGACACGGTACGGTGTCAGCGCCAGCCCAGACAAAACCTCTAGCAACGATTAGACAACGGAGTGATGGTGGCAAATAGATGGGCGATTGACCACATCTTCTTCACGACCAAAACCATCTTGCGCATCAGTTGGCCCCCCTTGCGCCAGGAGTATACTCGTTATCCCTCAGCACTAAGTCTTGGCCTTGTTAGCCTTGTTGCCGATACTATGTTTTGTACTGTAGAAGACAAGCGCTACGGCAGGGGTAGCATTTTTGGCTGGAATAGTGTGTTAATGACGGCCGCCCTGGGCCAAATATAGTTTCAACTACGTTAATGCCATTATTGTTTAGCTCTATTTTCTCTTGTATACCTAGGCCATGGGAATTTCCGTCCGATTGCGCTTTCATCTCTTCTCAACATTAGTGTTTGGGTGAGATACATACTTCAAAATCTAGTAAAAGCTAGGTGCATCTCTACAGCAGCAAGCACGCGCCACTGCTCGGGTGAGAATGCCCCCAGACGATGACAGACCATCATTTTGAAGTGTAGGCTGACCACACCATCTACCACCGGTACCCCTGTTTGTCCATCCTCACCTCAGGTTTCCCAGGCAAAGATCCGACGGACCTACGCAGACGGCTGCTAGCGGTTCAGACCTGGCGATCAATGTAGTTGTCGCACACCTTCGCGGCGATACCCACGACGGCTTCTTCATCAAGGAAATCACAACGAATACTGAGATGACAACGTTGATGAGGCATCTGCCACCCACATGAAGTTGCAGTAGGCCACTACCATGTAAACTAGGCATTCGATGACGCGTCGGAACATTTTTTAGCCAGAGCCACGCCATCACCGTCACCGAGGATTTGATCCTGAAAAACACAAACCTCAGGTGGATTAGACACTGAGAAGATGAGCGTGGTGATCCGTCGGCCATCCAAGTAGAACCCCGCAGGTCCTCCTGCGATAATAGTGGTTGCGATGATAGTGGTTGCGATGATAGTGGTTGCGATGATAGTGGTTGCGATAGTAGTGGTTGCGATAAAAGTGGTTGCGATAATAGTGGTTGCGATAATAGTGGTTGCGATAATAGTGCTAACTCTTGTAGGGGCATGGAGACTTCATGCATGTGGCCTTGGGCTGGTGCGGTTTTGCTTTCGACAGTTTAAGGCAATATGAGGCAACTCGCTTCACGCTTTTGTAATGCTCGCGTGACACACAACCAGGTATAGTCTATTCCGTTGCTCGACGAAGGCGTCGATATATAGCAGTTAGGGAACGGATAGTAAGGGCCTACTGAAAACAGGGTTGTGCCCAGGTTTCGGTCTGACCACTAGTATCTATACCGATTGCCACTGAAGCTGCCGTAGCATTGGAACAATCGCCGTCTTGCTCTGTTCGAGTACCACCTACAGGATGTATGTATAGTTTGTTTAATGACATCACGTCTTGTATTCTATGGATATACGTTTACTACTATAGTCGTGTATCAGGCTGATAGGCTTTGCGTTTCCTCCGGGATGAGCCTGAGGGGGCCAACGGCATATACAAATAGCTGCCGACATCAATAATTGGCCCTTCGACCGCTCGGTGTTTCCGTTCTGTTTGCTTCTCTGAGCGTCTTCAGAGTGCCTTGACCTTACTCTCCTAGACACCAAAATTTCCTGTGCCTTACTATCCGCGCAACAATATGTTTGCTGTACGAGTACCCGGTATATTATAAAACAAAAACACACTCCAGCTGCGAGATTGAAGTCGTCGAAACTCATCTTTGCAAGCTGTGTGAAATATATGTACACGGTTTCGGTTGCATTTTGGCTTGGTCCGGCTTGGATTGGCACGATGCGCACAAGGCATTGCACGAATTATATCTTTGATCGTGAGGTATGTGCGTGTACAATAATACGCGTTTTGGTAGCGCACTTGCAAGGTCACATCCGCCGGTCGGTCTTGCGTCCTGTTTTCGGCACAGGGGTACACAGAACGCCAACATCTAATTTTTGCGGTGTGCCTTTTGGGCCCGGAGTATCGGCAGTGGACTTAATTTTGGCTTTCGAAGAGGCACAAGCTGTGGCTTTATTGAAAATTAATAGGTTTCGCCTCCCCGATCCGCGGAAGTTGATACCCGCACACAGTTGTGCCTTCGCCAACAAGCCTTCTTTGACCAATTCGCTTTGTGACAGCCCCGGCTCAACAGACGCCGCGCTGCACGCGTTTTGATTCGCGAAAACAACAGTGTTTCATTCTGTATTGTATGTAGGTGTCTGTAGCGGCAATGCCTACTGCTGTGGAAGGGAAACAAATTGTGCTCGAAAGGAGGTTTAAGCACTCCCAGGCTTCCCCGTGTGGCAGATGTTTTAATCGTTACTTCATTTGATAATCTTCCCCTCTCAAGTTCCGAAAGACGTCAACGGAAAATTCAAGGCGGCACCTGTAGCTCTTATTACGCCCGCCTTATAGACCGCCGCCTCTACTCACATTTTGTGGAATATATATGGTCGTTATATGGTCACCTTTTAGAAAAGAGCCAACACTTTCAGTGTAGCACCGATGTTCGTGAAAGGTTCTACAGGGTACGGGTAATCTCTGGAGGGTTTGGATCCATTACAGAACTCACAGAAGCCTTCTGTAGGATACCGAAACTGTTACAGATCTCACGGAAGTGTAGCGTATTGTGATACGACAGTCACAGAACGCACAGAAGTGTAGGGTATTGTATACAGAGCTCTCAGGGTAATATCTGTAGGGTACCGGAACTGTTACAAAACTCACAGGGTATTCCCTGTAGGGTGCTGAAACTGTTGCAAAAACTCTCAGAAGTATGTTCGTTAGATCCAAGCGGGGTAGGTTTCAGGTCATTGTATTACGTCTCCCAATCACAGGGTAGAGGCAAGTCGAGCAGAGAACTCATGCGTGAGACCTCCGAGAGGGGTGAGCTCCCGAGGGAGAACGCACAGCAGTCTACCATCAAGAACGCCCACCAGGTACTACTAGGTATCCAATAATAGTCCAGAAGCCCGATCTGGCTAAAACTGATACGTAACTATCATGCTGAAAATCCCAAATCAACACCCTCCCGGATTCTTCATAGGACAGTGACAAAATAACAGTTAACTTAATTCCATCACCTAAAACAACAAAAATGGCAAGAGAAAACTCATCCCCATGAGCGAAAATCTCTTTCATACTCCGACTCACAACAGTTGTAATCACAATTTGATATTACGACCGCCACGCCATCAGGGCAAGATCTAATGCGACAGATAAAATGCCAGAGATCGCAAGGTCACCCGGACAAAGGTCTCCCGTTGTCCCCTACTACCACCGTAGATACACAGATCATATCGGTGAAACAATATAGCCTATTCTTGTCCACAGACACAGATTATATCTGACGCGAAAATTAGCATACGCCCTCCCTGATACAAAGAGTATCTGCCCATGCACATGCCACTCCGTTTTTCATTGCAAAACAAATGCGAAACAACTTGCTTGCGAAATAATCAAATAATCAAAATATCTCATCCTTCGAATTCCCAAACAAGATTGCAACCACCCATCAAGTTCGGAAAATCAACATTGGTGATCCAATGACTGAGAGTGACTTTGCATCCCCCCTCTCATTTGAAGCCAGTATGTCCTGTACTGTACGGTCACAAGGATGAGCGATCCCATGTCATCAACACACGTAGGCAACCACAAACAAGAGATACCAGCAAGACCTATAAGCCAGTGTAACCAATCCTCGCCAACAAGCGTAATCACCCGAAATTTTGGTCTTCGCAAACCATCATAAAACCGCAAAAGCTCTCCTTTTGGCTTTTGTTTGCTATAGCTCCAAATAATCGAATAAAGAAACAACGCTCTCCGAGATCTACAGCAAGCAGCCGCAGACGCGGAGGAGCGTCCAAACTCGTCCCATACAGAACTGCTTGAGATGATGGCCTCGTTGCTGAAAAAGGACTGAGAAGGCGAGGTGCAGCAAAAGTCCGGCGGGAAGCGAAAGTTATCTGCCGTAGATAAAACAGGGAGGGATGCTATGTCGCCATCGTGGGATCGCTTCGGCGATGGCACCGGGAGCCAGGAGGAGCGTGACGATGCTGCGGAAGCCGATGTGGAGGTCAGCTTGGCGGTAGAGGGCAAGATTAGGGCGATGAACCCCGCGTGGGCCTTCAATCACTTGCGCGGGATATTCTTCGTAGTCGGTCTTTTTCGGGACAACCAAAAATGGCTATTGCTACCTTGAAAGGGGGGGAAAATTTCGTCTCCTTCTCGAAGCAGATGAGGATCTATGCAAAGTTGCATAGATTCGAATCTGTCTTTTGATAGTGACTCATACGTTGAGGTTGGGGCTGCGGGAAGCGACCGTGCTCCTTTGATGGCCCAGAGAGTGACGGCCTCTATGTACGAGAAGCAATTGATGGCGTGGGTGCTTTGTCCCAAGCTTTACAGACTACCGTAGACCAAGCTACTTTTCACCGGAGTAGGTCTCCCAGAGAATGTTGGGAATCAGTAGTAGATTGGTACGACACAAAAACGAACGCGCAAAAGGGCACCTGCATGCGCGAGTTGTACACTTTCATGATAAAGAAGGATGATGACCCCGTAGAGAAGTAATACGCAATGGAAGAATTGCGTGAAAAACTGAGCAATGGGGGCAACAGCGTAGATGACAATACTCTGTACACTTGCTTTGTTTCTGCCTTGCCTGCCGCCGAGTACGCGCTCGGGATTCGATACTTAGATATCAAGCAGGTGTACGATAGCAAGCAAACCATCAACACACGTAGGAAACGACAAACAAGAGATGACAGCAAGACTTATAAGCCAGTGTAACCAATCCTCGCCAACAAGCGTAATTACCCGAAATATTGGTTATTCGCAAACCATCATAAACCGAAAATTCTCTCTTTTTGGCTTTTGCTTGCTATAGCTCCAAATAATCGAATAAAGAAACAAGTAAAATGCCGCCGCTGTCGATACGGACAGCTCAAGCCCTCTCAGCTACGCAAACTACTCGACCATCGCAAAAGCATTTCGTGTTTCACTCCTCCTTTGCGAACAAGCATTCGCAAAATGATACTGTTGGTAAAACAACCAATTCATCATGAATATGCCCATCTCTATTTTGCAATCGATCAGAAGACTACTGCCAAAACAAAGGACACCTGCGAAATTCAATACAAACAGTGCCACCATCAATACCACACGACATCAGATGACACCTCTCAAGGTGCAACTACGTACCCTTTTATCCAAATCGTTATCGTATGTATATCAGCTCCACCAGTTTCCTTCTGATCCTGTCTACACCAGAAAAACACTACAAGTTTTTTGGATTTACAAAGACTGTTTGATTTGCACATGAAATACACACTTTCAAATTTACCAGGCGTTGTCGTATGTATACCAGCTCCACCAGTTCCCTTCTGGTCCTGTCTACACCAGAAAAACGCTGCAAGTTTTTCGGATTTACAAAGACTGTTTGACGTAAACATGAAAAACACACTTTCATTTACCAGGCGTTATTGTACGTATATCAGCTCCACCAGTTTCCTTTTGGTCCTGTCTACACCAGAAAAACACTACAAGTTTTTCGGGTTTACAAAGACGGTTTGATTTGACCATGAAAAGCACTTCCTAAACACCTGGCGAAAAGGGCTACGCATACCAACCAGAACAAATATTTGATGATATTATCTGTGGGTATCCACTCTAACCGCAAATAAATCGCCTACTCTTTACGGGTCTCCACTCTTCCGTAAATACATAAACGTCATGTTCCTCCAAAAACAATATTTCGATCGAAAAAGGAATCCATCGTAAAAATAGGTTCACCACTTTCACACCTGTTCCCCCCCCGCGTCCCGCGACGTTGCCGAACCATAAAGCTCCGGCTGGCGGTGTAATGAACCGATCTGTTCCTTCCATGACCTCTCCCGCTGCTGCTGTTGCTGCTGCATATCATGGAGTGCGTGCGGCCATGCCGCTCGACTTGTTGCCCGGACGAATCCCAATATTGTTGATTGGTACTGCCCGCAGATAGCCCACGATCAACCCACGTCCATTCCTCCCACTGTTACCAGCAGCAGGAAGCACATAGCTGGGGGCCATGCGACTTATCGCGGAAAATGCAGATAACCTCATACCTGCTGCCTCCACAGCCAACCTTCTGAAGTAGAGGGCGCACGGCAATTTGTAACAAATTGAATGCCTTGCGACTAAGGATCCCCCGCTCGCAACACACGGCGAGGGTGCCTACGGCTGTACTTCCGCCATAGGGCTTTTAGCTGCGCTGTAAACCCCCCTGTCCGCTGCATACGGTGGGGGTGTCCTAGGTTACGCTATTACAATGCACGTAAGCTGCTGCTACTCCCTGCCTACGCTCATGCTCCACCGTAGAGCTTTAGCTACTACTGCTGTATTTACGTAGTCTACAGCAGCAGTGGCTTCTCCCTGGAAACTACGTCTCCACCAAAAACATCATCTCTGGGTCCGAAGACAACTCGTCTATCAAGCTGCCTTCCATCTTCCATCATCGAACAATTCCGGCGATGGCTGCCCAGCATTGTTCGTGGTAGCGGCAGTGTATCGGCTGCTGTGATAGGAGAATCTGATTGGACAGTTTGAATATGAGAACTGCTGTCACTCATTGTTGTTGAGCAGGATGTTCCGAGAATGCTCTTTGTAGTGTGTCGAGTTAATACAACGGACGAAGGTGTCTCTGTCGGTATGTTGGTATGTAGTACGTTGGAGTACGTCAGACACTTGGCCAATAGGATCGTGCGGATTGTTTGGTTGTTGTAGTGTCGGCGTGTGACGTGGTATTCCGAGTGTGCATTCCACAGAGAAGACGTTGGGAGATCGGAGCAACGCGCCTACCATGCTCGCCCCCTTCGTGTTCATTGGACACATTGACGAGTAGGAACATTCCTGTAGTGTTGCTAACACGATATAGCTTGTCTCAATGAGCAGCCTAGCAATAAGTTACAGTTACATACGTTGTGTCACGGAGGTAAGTTACAGGGATCGTCTCGTGGTATCACCCACGAGTAGTCCCACGGGTATGTACGAGTAGGCACTATGCGAGGAGGTTTAGGTATTCGACTACGAGCGGTTGTTACTGGGCTGTGGAGAGTTGGCCCACATGACCCACTCCACTTTTTAGCATGTTTCTCCAGACGGAAGTCTCAATAATATAATACTTTTTCCCCAGAAGCTACCGATTTACCAACACGCTTAAGCGAGTCATCAGTCGACTGCTGTTTCGTCCCCCTGGACTGTGTCGACGGGCTGTCGGATGGATGTCGGAGGCGGCTTGATCACCCGACCTCTCTTCGTCATGGCTGACGGGGATAACGCTACCCCTGCGGCCCACCATCAGGGTGAACTGCAGGTTGTTGGTGAGAGAATGTTTTTCTGATACGGCAGCGAGTCGGACCTGCTCAACTATACTTCCACGGGCCTAGTTATGACTCACCTGCTGCCTTGAGAGTTCGTATTCAGTATCCAGCAGTACCTTTGATTCCTCCGATTGATCCGAAACTCCAGACTTTGAGCGAAGTTAAACCGTCGAGTCTCGCAAGCACGTGAGATGACAGTTGATGGATGATGTGGATGCACAAGCGAGCAGTCGTTTATGCACGGGTGAACAGTTGATATGCCTTTTAACTTTGCACTTTTGATCGCACTTTTTCTTTTTTGGGGGTGGTGTTAACTGACTAAACACCAGGTGATGTCAGGTGGACGCAACATGCGCTACCACCTGGGTCTGGCGTTACGATCCGGCGGATGAAACCGCTTTTTAGATGAAACGTCCTTCCCACACCCACAGAGCTACCCACCACTGCATCTGCGCCCGGTGAGTCGTAATCATCAGAGTACGGCCCACCGTATTTTTTATGTTCCCACGTTGGGCTTGCCGTAACACCCCCCCAAGTCTGGTACTGTCCTCCAGAGCTTAGAACAATGCGGCTTTAGCCAACGGAACTACTCCACCCAGCCAGACCTGCCGCCTGAGCAAACGGTTTAGGCTGAGGCCGCCCTTCTTCCTGGCTCCTGGTATTGCATCATCCCTCATCAGACTCCATAGCTCTTAAATGGACCAACTTCCCAGGTTTAAGATGAAGCTGTCGTTAACTCCTTCCCTGGATTGACCTCGTGCCGATTCAGCTCCTCCCAGTCACCGTCTGGGTATCTCACTCGCCAGTATGGGTTGCTGAAATCGTACACCTCCCCTACGAACACCTTCCTCCGGCCACGGATGTCTGCAAACTCCCTCCTGACTTTAGTTCCTATCGGGAATGCCTTTAACGCCTCTTCCCTGGAAACTGCTTCCCTTTCCCCTCTTGTAGCACTCCTGGTGGTCGAGTCCGGTGATCCGCTCCATAATACCTCTCCCACAAAGCGTGAAACACGTCCAGCTGTAGTGGCGTGAAGCTTTCTTGTACTTCTTCCTCGTTCAGCCAGTTAGATTCGACGCCATCCAGGTGCCTGCCCTTGTATTCCCAGACCCACGTGCCTTCTGTGACCCACAAAACTTACGGTTGATTAGCGTGTACAGCGGTGCTGCCCGCAATGGAACTACCTGCCATGGTCCCGTCCAGTGTACGTGTGCTAACTTCGAGTGAACCTCCTTCCCTCGATAGTTTGCTGGCCGCCCTCCGTAACCAACACGTAGTCACCGATCTGGATTGTCCCCCTGGAGAATCACGACCTATGCTGTCATTATAGCTTCGCCTACTTCGATCCTGGCAGCTTGCCTTTTCTCTAGGGCTTCGCGTACCTCTCTGACGCTTGTTGTTGATCCGCCACGAAGGCGTCAATCCCCCTTGATATTCTACACCATCGACGACAGGGTTATCGAGTCCAATTGTGTGCGGGCATCCCGACCGAACAATAGACGAAATGGTGTCGGCGACGAGGGTAGCTAGGATCTGGGGTAACACGCTGGATCCAGCATGCTGGGAGTACATACCGATCCCATATCCTAGGCCAAGACTTGCAGAGTTCGGATAATACCTCCTGGAGCCACCCCCACCACCCTTTCGACCACTCCCTGAGCACGGGGGTGGTTGGCGGGACATAGTCTATCGACACTCTCACCACTGGCACAAATGTTTCACCATCTGCGCTGTGAACTCCCCCCCAGCATCGCTCCGGATCGACAACGGCACCCCGAAGTCAAAAGGAGTTTTAAACGCTTGCGACTCACCCCGACACAGCATCCTTCGACGGCAACGGGTATGCGAACAGGAACTTGCTAGCTCTATCCACCACAACTAACAGGTACCTGTTTCCGTCTTGAGACTCTTGTTTGAGGTCTTGGATGTCCATTTCTAGAACTTCCCAAGGCCGCAGGAACTTGGCTGGCTCATAGCTACTCGCTGACTGTTAGCCCGTTCCTTCTCCTGCAGCCACACGAGAGCACATATTCGCGCGCTCCTTGAGTAACGTCGGCCAATTGTACTTGCTTTTAACGAGCAGCGTCGTGCGCGCCACGCCTGGATGACCAAACATACTGTGAACCAGCGCCAAGACCCCTGGTACCATCACCCTCGGTATTGCTAATTTAGGGTCCGCGCCTTTAGGGGCATGCCAGAGAAGGCCTTCGTCGTCCAAAAGGTACTCTGCTCTAATTTCCCCCGAGCCAAGCTTGGCTAGAATAGGTTCCAGCGCTGTATCTCGCCTCTGCTTTTCCTCCAGCAGTTGCGAGTTCTGCAGTATGTCGGCCGTTTCCGCTAAAATGGTTGGATGGGTCTTGTTCTGCTCGTTAACCTCTGTCGCGCCTCCCCTGCGGCAAAGGGTGGAATCCTCCTCCATAGGCTGTGGCTGCTGTGGCGACTGCTGTGACGTTGGAGCTGGCAAAGACTGCGATGTCGCCCGGGATAAAGCCCTTGTAACAGCTCTTGTAACTCCTCCGATTTCTTCCAAGCTAGCAAGTCCTTCGAAGCTCCCACCGTCTTCCATACCAAACCCACTCTCTTCTGTTCTCAGCTTCGAAGGTCTTGGGCATAGTAATATCTGTGCGGCTCCCTCAACACTGTCTGCCATGCCCTCCGGGGTGATCGCTGCTCCCGCCACAGCTACCACCCTCTCCGCTGTGGGCTCGTCCACCTGATCTGCACCAAGCTCCTTGAGGGGTATGCCGTCCAGTACTGGTCCCTCCGGTCCCCGGTACGTTTGGCGACTCGTTGTGTCGTCAGGGAAAGCCTCGTTGATGTCCTTGCCAGGTGACTCCGAGCAAGGTAGTCGAGACAAGGCATCCGGGAGTTGGTGGCGGGTGCCAGGCCGCCACTGCAGATCCATGTCGTATTCAATTAGACGCAGAGCCCACCTGTGTAGCTTGGACGAAAGGTCCCTGCTTTTAAACAGCCATGTCAGCGCCGAGCAATCGGTGATGAGAGTAAATCTCCTGCCCCATACATACGGTCTAAAGTGGTCTACCGCCCATAACACCGCCATCACTTCCCGTTCCGTAGGTGACCGTCTAGCGTCGGTTCGAGACCACCGGTGACTAGCATACCCCAAGACACGTTCAGAACCTTCATGTGTCTGGGTAAGAACTGCTCCTGCTCCTAACTCGCTGGCATCCGTGTGGAGCTGGAACGGCCTGTTCCAGTCTGGCATAGCCAAAATCGGTGGTGATGTCAGAGCGAGGATTAGCGCCGCCAACGCTTTGTCTTGCTCCTCTCCCCATGGAACCTTGAGTTTCCTCGCTCGTTTCGACGCGAAACGATTGTCACGAAGAAGATTCGAGATTGGCGCTACCAGCGCGCTATATCGGGGGACGAACTTCCTTAGGTAGCCTGTCATACCCAGCAGTGCCCTCACTTCCTCCACCGTGTTGGCCCTAGTAAGTGAGCAACGGCGTCGATCTTAGACTGTGACGGGCGCACTCCTAGCCTGTCCACCACCATGCCCACAAACTCTTGCTGAGGACAGCACCACCATGATTTAGAGAAGTTCACCGACAGACCGGCCCTCGATAGTTTCTCTAACTTGCCTCAATAGGTCGAATGTCCTTCCACCTGTTGGGTGTAGTGATGATGTCATCCAACCAGTTTTGGACTCCCTTCCCTTTCAACGGACCGAGAGCTCCGCCAACGAAGGCTGCAAAGCCTGCTGGTAGTCTTCACTCCAAACCCGAATCGGTTGAGCTCCCACAGTGTACCGTGGGCGTCTCTGAATGCGGTTTGTGCTTATCGTCTTCTTCGATCTCTAGTTGGGTGAATCCTGAAGCGATCTATTGACGTAAAACAGCTCGCACCCTTCATGCCGTCAAAGATGCTTTGGATATCTCCTAGGCCTCCACTATCCGACTTTAGCAACGTGTTCAGCCCCCGGTAATCCTGGCAAACCCTCGCCGTTCCATCCTTCTTGCGAACCACGACACAATTGGCTGCCTACGCTGATGTCGATCTACGGATGGCCCCGGTTTGAAACTGTTTTCACCTCGCTCTGAATCATGGCTTCCTCCTCTGGGGAATATCGTCGTTGCTTAGCCGCATAGGGTGTGCAATCCTCTGGTCAGGCAACCGTAGCTTAGCCCCGTGGCACGCTGGCACTACCTTGGGGTTAGCCGGGAACAGTCCGCGATCACGATATTCACGCAACAGTTCTAACAAGTTTGCTTGCAACCCTGACTCAACTGCCCCATGTTGGCTTCGGCTATGTCAACTGCAACTTCCTCGAGGTCACCCGTTGGCCTCTCCGTTCCTCCGCTTTCTCCCTCGACAGCTGGAACGGGCTCTTTTTCCACCGACCGATCAAGTAGCAACCGCATTCTCTCTGTATCACTGGAGTTGGTTGCAAATACCTTCGCTACCACAACACCTTGCTGTATGGTCATCGCGGTTTTCGTTCGGTTGACGACTTTGCATTGTAGAGGGTTGCCCGGGTACCACCATTGCACACCCCTGGCTACCCCCAACTCAGCTCCCAGCTCCATGTCGTATGGTTGCGTTGGTATGACCAGTACTAACTGTCGATCTTGTGGTTGGGGGCCATCGATCTCAGCGGTACCCATGGCGATTCTGGAGTTGGCTTAAAGCCTCCTCCCTCCGCTAAATTGAGTACGCTCTCGTGCTCCCTAAGGAACGCAGCGCCTAGAATCAACCCATATGGTAGCCCTCTACCACCCTGACCGTCATCCTTCTCACTCGGTCTTCCGGCATGAACACTAACGGAATGTCGCACGACCCAACGATGTTCGTGGGGGGAACTCCACTCTGGATAGGATTCGCCGCCCTAAGCAAACCTTTTCCCTTGGAGCTAATTATACTCCCCCCCCCCCTTGCGTTTCGCTCTACTGAGCGAACGAAAGACTCCGACGCATAATTCCCCCCCCTACTCTCCTGTGTCTATTAAACGTCCACAGGCAATCGGCAACTGCTTCTAGTAGGGTGCCAAATGGTGGCCTTGACCCATGCCTGTCGTGTCCCTCCTCCATTTTTGACAGGCGCGCAGTCCGATATTGCATGCGTTGCTTCCTCTCTCTTGCCTGTGATGCGATTCAATGCTCCCCAGAGAATGATCCTCGGGCGCACCTTCAGGCTTCTTGGTCAAAGTCAGCAGAGGGCGCTGTCCCCTTTCCATATGCCTGCTCCATCTCTGCCTGTGTCATTTCTGATAAAGCAGCCATTGTTTCTGTGTTGATTACCGCCATACCCTCAAGCGCTACATCATCCGCAAGAGCTGGCCTATGCCCAACCTCGAGTCCTGCCTGGACGCCGTCGGAGACACCCTCTACATTTCAGTCGCCGACATTCTCAGCGCGTTTTGGCAGCTACCCGTGGCCGAGGGGCACGTCGACCGCACCGCCTTCGTGACACCGAGGCAAGTACTGTTTTTAGCGCATGCCTTTTGGAGTAGCGAATGCACCATGGCTGTTTCAATACGTCATGTCTTTAGCTCTAGGCCACCTTGGCCCTGACTCCGGTATCCTTTCGTACATGGACGATTTGATTCGTATCAATCACACGTTCGAAAGCCACCTCGTCTCTCTCGAGAAAATGTTCGCAGCGTTGCATGTGGCAGGCTTGACACTCAAGCCGTCCAAAATTCAATTTTGGCTGAAAGAAGTCGACTATCTCGGTCTCATGTTATTTCCGCGAAAGGTATTTCCGTCAGTACCGACCGCATTAATGCGATTCACGACCTGCCCACGCCAAAATCCATTAAAGACTTACGTTCTGTTCTGGGTAGGGCGAATTTCGTCCGTCGGTTTGTCAAAGATTATTCTGACCTTAGGCACCGCTTGTGGAACTGACTCGAAAGAGCTTCGTCAAACGCACGAGTTTTAAAAGGCCTGGGGTTCGGCACAAGATGCCGCATTCCAGAAACTTAAAGATGCTTTATCCGAAGCCCCTGTCCTACACTTTCCCGATTTTTCGAGAGATTTCGTCGTTCACACCGACGCTTCTGAGCAAGGTGTAGGTGCTTTCCTAGCCCAACCGTCCAAGGGCAGCACCGATGGCAAAGAGCTGGATATTGTCGCATACTATAGCAAGCGTTTTTCTCGTAGCCAAAGCCACTATAGCCCTACGATGAAAGAATGCCTTGCTGTCGTATGGGCTCTTACCCATTGGCGTCCGTATCCACTTTACGTGTTGTACCGACCACCAAGCTCTCACGTACTTGTACCACATGCAAGACACGTCCAATACGCTCACCCGTTGGGCAATTTGTCTTCACAATTACGATTTCACCGTCAAACACGTTCCGGGAAAACTTAACGTTGTATCGGATACGCTATCGCGTATTTTTAGCGAGGTGGATGGAAAACCACTTCCATCCGAACCGCAACTTGCAGCTATCTGTCGTATATGTCTTCCCCGTCGATGCTGCGA